>CP124716.1:124667500-125267500 GCA_031232105.1 Capsicum rhomboideum
ACTTTCAGAACCCACAAAATTATATCTTATTTCAAATTTTTACCACAATTCAACTGAAGTATTTTTTGTATTTTATTCTTAATTAATTGTTTAGTAAAGAATTGACTTACCTATCAATGAGATTGAATAGATGTCATCACAATCCCGAATTTTGAATCGTGACATTTATGGTGCGGCCAAGAATGGCCTAGTGTTTATGTCTTAGTCATTGTGTTGTTGACACATAGTGCATTGCATACGATGGGTATTGATTGATATCTTTTGACCCCTCTCGTCCTTCCTAATACGCCATCGAATTTTACCAAATGCACCTTAGGCACATTTGTTACACTTTAATGACATCCTTATAGACTTGTAATTAACATGGATAAAGGTTATAAATTTAAAGATCTCCACACGTCAATTAATTATAAACATGATTTAAGAAGTTAACTTGTTCACATTCTGTAATCCTATAAAACAGAAAAATCAAACGCAAATTTGGTAACAAAGTATATACAAAGTTTTAATTTTAACAAGATGAGTATAAAATTAAAACTAGATAGGAAAAATGTGTTAAGAATTAGGTAGTCAGACTAATTGGTATTGGTTGAAAAATAAAATTAGTTGATATTTTCTGTATAAATCTGTTGCTTTCATTACCACTAAAAGATATGGTGGGATGGAAGAGATCTCTTCATTCTTGGACGGAGGGATATGCAAACTTTTTGGTAGGAAGAGTTTCCCCTTCGATAGGCCTTACACAATGCAAATATAAATTAGTCGAACCAGTAACTTATGTATACAAATGATTATTTATAAAATGGGCTCTAAGCGTAAAGGGGTTCTTGGAAATGATAGTTCTTTGAAAAAAGGCATTACCCTAAGCATTTATGTTTCAGTTGAGTTGTACGAGTCCATCACAAGTAAAGGAATCAGGTCCCTTATGAACTAAAATAGTAAAAGAGAGGAATAAATAGAAAGTACTGAAAGTAAAGAACACACAATGTTCACGTAAAAATCTTCTTGCTCTAGGGAGGAAAAACCACGACCTGTCTCATAGGATTTCCAACAATATCCACTATCTTCAAGCCAAGTGTGATTACATACTCCTATAATCACAAGGATTAAACTCTTAATCCTACCTCCTTGTAATAACTCTATTACAAGATTGTGCAGTAGCTCTACCACACCCCCACGTTGACTCAACACTCATAGGTAACTCTACCCAAGAAAAACATCAAAACAACAAAGAAATAATCTTGGCTATTCTAAGGATGACTCAACAACTAACTCTAGTTAAATGATTCAACCTACAACATAGAAAAGACTGATACCTAAAATCATTTATAACTTAGGAGAAGGTTTACAATTTCAAGAACGAAATACTCTAACTCTAAAATAACAAGGACTGAATTGCAACTCTATCAGGTCCCTTGTAAAAGTGAGCCATAGACTAATGAAGAAGAGCTTTTGCCTTTTTGAGAAATTTCCTAGATTGCAAAAACTGAATTTTGCTATTGTCACATCTTGCTTTTATACTAGAGGACAAAGCCTTAATCAACACTTCATTGGTCCAGGTGTTGGCATACCAGTCGCTGCACTGCTGCAACACTATCAGCCAAAACAGTTAGTACAGCTGCAACACTACCAGCGAAAACAGTCAGTACCATTTACAACTGTACAAAGTTTTCTTTAGCTTGTTAAATCAACACAGAATTGACCAGGTCCCTTGCATTCTTGTTTGTAAATCATCAAAACCAAAATACAACAGTTCCCCCCTTTTTGATGATGACAAACTATATAGACTCTTCCCTGACAAACTATATAGACTCTTCCCAACTATTCCCCCTATCAACCAGATTCCCCCTGACTATAAGGGACCAGGTCCCCTGATGTGAACCAAGACTGCCCTGTATTAACATCATCTTCCCCCTTTAGCATCATAAAAAAGTAATAACAGTAAACCAAGATAAGTAAAATGCTCATAAGGTTAACTCATATCCACTGGGGAAATACTAACATGAATGAACAAAGCCAATAAGAGAAATAGATGATAGACATAAGCAAACATTCCATTCATAAGAGAAAGGAACAACATCATACATAATCAAATTAATAAAGACGCACAAATAAACTGTTCCCAAAATAGCCACAGACAACAAAAGACTTAACATAGGACAGGAAAACTCGGACAATTTGGATAAGGCTTAGGAAGAAGGAGGCTTAGGAGTAAGGAAATGAAGGACCAGGTCCATACGAACACTTGTAGCTGCGTGCGCATTGAGAAGCTGCTTAGTCAAGTCCTTAACCTCAACATTTAAACCCTTGACCTCAGTATTCAATTTCTTGACTTATACCTTCAGCTCTTTGTTTTCAGTACGGAGAGCATCAATGGTACCAGGTCCCTCAACTGCAACCTACTACAATGTTGCCTTTAACTGAGAGATTTCTGCATCTCGTTTAGCCACTATTATAGTCATGTCTTCCAGTTGTGCAACCAGCCTTTCTTGTTCATCAATGAGTTCTAAGACTTGTGACTTAGATTTTGCCCCTACTTTTTCCTCCACACACTCATTTTCAATCAATGTAGTCATGGAGAAGTTTTGCTTGACTGACCCGACCAGCCCTTTCAAATACACAACCTTAAAGTGATCAAATACCTTGTTCAAAAGGTAACCATATGCCATACCATGTTTTCCATCTTTAACATGCATAACTTTGTGCATATGCTTAATCATAATGCTGGTAAGGTTGATAAGTTCAAACTTACTGAGTGTCTCTATGAGGAACAGGTCCACTGCTGAGGCTATTGTTCATTTTTCTGAACGCAGCAGCAAGACTTTATTGAAAAGTTCAAACAACAATTGAAACTCCCCTTTTAGGTAGTTCTTCTGCACTCCTACTTTTGACTTTCCAGTGATTTTGCTTGCTTCTTGCACAAATTTAAGTGATGGCAATTTTTCCTTTACAGACCTGATCTCTTCCACCAGAATATTAAGAATTTCACCAAGGACAATTTTATCAAGATGAATTTCAACGCCTTGTACCATAGCAGACACACGTAGATCATCATCTGAGAATTTTAAGGTGTAGTAAAAGTACGTCACCTCCTTCTCATACATAGTAGGAATGGGCAAATTAAACAAGTGAAGCCACTTGTGACCCTTTACATATTCAATCAATTCAACCATTCGGGGCATATCAAATATGCTCGGATCAAATACTCTTCCTTTCAGCTCCTTTTGTGTTTCCAGAACTTTAATCTTGTACTCCCTACTAAGAACATTTTCTTCCTTTTGAACTTTTCTTCGCTTAGAAGGGGTACCTGGTCCCCTAGCCGACTAACCCACTTGTTCAGATATGGTGGAGTCAAGTTCAGGGCTATGTCCCTCTGGAGCCTTGACTGCCTTTCTTTTGACGGCGATACACTTCTTCCGTGTTATTTATTTGGACTTAGTCCCAGAGGGCTTAGCCTGTTTTGAGATACCTACTCCTTTTCTTCTCTTCGACATTGCAGCAGCATCAAAATCTATTTCATCTTTCTTTTCATCTTTCTCCACAACCACAAACTCTTCCATTAGGGTTTTCTCTCTCTCTCTAGGACAGACACTTTCATTAATATCCTCCTATTATCAGTAGTGGATTTGTTTTCTTTCATTGCTTCTCCCATGAACATTTTTCCTGCTCCTCAAGTTCCATAGGTCTGGACTATCTTGTCTGCACCATCTACCCTATCTTTCCCTTAAACCCACGTTGTCTAAATCTTTTCCACACCAAATCACCACTTTCATCCTCTACCACTTCATCCTCAACTGGGGGTAAGGGTGGTTCTTTCTGAACTTGGACTGTTGCAGGAGTTCCATCATAAGTAGGATGGGGAGATTGAATGGGTGACTCAAAAAAGATGGGTTCACTAGACTCATTTGGAATTGGTCGCTAATCTACAAATAAGAGAGATAAACTTTCGCCAACCCATTTACCCTTGCTGCTTCACTGTCTGAAGGATTAGCCTTTTCAACAGGTAAATCCCCATAAAACAAGTGTTCATCAAAGGAAGTAGAGTCAGAAGGTTTAAGGGTACCTGGTCCCTGAGAAAACTCTATAGTCTCTTCAGTATTCTGAGGACCAGGTTGATGCTCCAGAACGACTGTCTCACAGGGGAACTCAGATATCGATAATGTACCGAGGGGTGGTTCCTCAACTAAGATGGAGGTAATTTTGAACATAGTTTCTAAAGAATTTGTAGTTTTTTCAATAGCGGAGAAAATGAATGAGGTGTTTAGTTCACCAACAGATGAGGGGGATTCCCTGAAGAGGGAATTTTCGATCAGTAGTGAAGCAACTTGAGAATTTTTGTCCCTTGGAGATGTTTTAGAAAGAGATGAAGGTTGCGACATTTTTCAGATGAAGAGTGAAAGAGTGAGTTAAGAGTCAAAGAGGATAGAAGGATTTTCGGAGAATGCAACTCGAAGAAAATGTAGAATGTGAGGATTTAGGGTATCAATTTGATATTTAAAGAGAGTAAAGAGAGGTAACATTTGGAATTAAAGGTAAAGGACGTGCTTGGTCCCTATTGGTCAAGTTTTTTCATTTTCAAATGATGTGATAATTGTACAAAGAGGAGGGAAGAGACACGTGGCCATTTGATACAGTAAATTCATGCATTTTCAAAAATTGATATATATGACACTAACCTTTGAGTAGGGACCTGGTCCCTCTCTTGTTGAAGGATTTTTGCCTTTTAAGTTTGTCTCATCCATTCCTTTCATTAGCTTGTCCATTATGCGTGTATACCTACAAAAGGTACGAAACTGAGTTAGACCAAACGAACAAATTATTACAAGGATACCTGTTCCCTAGTCATAGATAATGTTAGGAGGGATAAGATCAACTAGAGAAGCTCAATTCATCTTGATCAGTCCTAGATTTAGCTTATTTTTCTCAAACTGGTCCCTGTGTAGAGCTTTTGTAAAAATGTCAGCAACTTGATCTTCAGTCTTGCAAAATTTTATGCAAACAACCCTTTTCTTCATATTATCTCTGAGGAAGTGGTGTTTCACATCAATATGCTTGGTCCTCTTGTGCTGCAAAGGATTTTTGGCCATGTTGAGAGCACTAGTGTTGTCACATAACAAGGGAATAGTATCAGACACTATCCCAAAATCCTTTAATTGCTGCTTGATCCAAAGTAGTTGAGTACAGCAAGAGGCAACTGCTAGATACTCAGCTTCAGCTGTGGAGAGTGCTACTGAGTTTTGTTTCTTGGATCCATATAAAATCAGAGAAGACCCTAGGAAATGATCCTTCCCAGAGGTACTTTTCCTATCAACTAGGTCCCTTGCATAATCTGTATCAGCATAACCAATTAGATCAAAATTATCACCAGATGGATATAACAGGACCAGGTCCCCTGTTACCTTCAGATATCTGAGAATCTTCTTTGTAACCTCAAGTGAGACTCGTTTTGACAAGCTTAAAATCTTGCACATATTCCCATACAGAAAAAAATATCAGGTCTACTAGCAGTCAGGTACATAAGGGATCCAATAATTCTTCTATACATAGTCTCATTCACCATGGGACCAGGTTCATCAGCATCCAATTTTGAACTTACCCCTATAGGAATATCAATAGGCTTAGCATCATTCATGTGGAATTTTTTTCAGAAGCTCTTTAATGTACTTCTCTTGACAAATCATTGTTCCATTTGTTGTTTGCTTGATTTGAGGCCCAAGGAAGAAGCTTAGTTCACCCATCATACTCATCTCAAACTTACTTCCCATGAGTTTAGCAAAATCTTCACATAGTGAGTCTCTGGTTGTTCTAAAGATGATATCATCCACATAAACTTGTACAATTAGCAGATTCTTCCCTCTTGTTTTGAGAAAAAAGGTGTTGTCAATTTTTTCTCTTTTGAAACCATTCTTAATAAGAAATTTAGACAACCTTTCATACTATGCCCTCGGGGCCTACTTTAATCCATAAAGAGCTTTGTCTAATTTCAGCACATGATTTGGATGATCAATGTCTTCAAGGCCTGGTGGTTGTTTCACATAAATTTCTTCTTTCAAATACCCATTTAGTAAGTCACTCTTCACATTTATCTGGAACAGTTTGAATCTCATATATGCTGCAAAAGCAATGAGAATTCTTAAGGATTGCAACAGGTGCAAAGGTTTCATCATAATCAATTCCCTCTTCTTGATTGTATCCTTGCACTACAAGTCTAGCTTTGTTCCTTGTGATAATACCATGTTTATCTTGCTTATTTCTTTACACCCATTTAGTACCTATAATGGTTCTATCTGCAGGTCTAGGGGCCAGGTGCCATACTTTACTTCTTTCAAATTGATGGAGTTCCTCCTACATTGCATTTACCCAATTAGCATCCTTGAGTGCTTCTTTGACATTGTTAGGCTCCATAATTGATAGGAATGCTGAGAAGGAAGCCAGATTCCTAGCTTGAGCTCTGGTTTGCATTCCAGAATTCAAGGGTGAGACAAGATTTTTAAGAGGATGAGATGACTTGTGCTTCCAGTTAGATCTTCTTATTGTTAGCTGTAGGTGATTAGTGACAGGTTCCATAAGAGCTTGATCCTGAGAAGCATCATATGGAGCATCAGGTTCAATAAAATCTTGCTGAGGACGTGGTCCTTCTCCTTCAACATTTTCATTACCTTGAGGAATTTGATCTTCAGTACTTTCCTCTATAGACCCATCCCTTGGAATAGGAATGAGTTCTTCCATGTCTGCTTCATCTCTATTCTTTAGTTTTTCACTGTCCCCTGACTCATCAAAAATGACATGAACACTTTCTTTAACACAAAGTGTTCTTCTGTTGTAGCTCTGTAGGCTTTGCTGGTTGATGAATAGCCTACAAATATTCTTTCATCACTCTTTGGATCAAACTTACCAAGATCATCCTTGCCATTGTTTAGCACAAAACACTTGTACCCAAAAGCCCTAAAGTAGCTAAGTTTTGGCTTTTTGTTGAACAACAACTCATAGGGAGTTTTGTTGAGAAAGGACCTGATAAGGCACCTATTTGTAACATAACAAGCAGTGTTTATTGCTTTAGCCCAGAATCTCTTAGGGAGACCTCTATCAATTAACATAGTTCTGGCAATATCAACTAAGTTCCTATTTTTCCTTTCAATCACCCCATTCTGCTGAGGAGTTCTGGGAGCTGAAAAACTGTGACTTATTCCATTTTCTGCAAAGAATTCCTCGACTCTAGCATTTTCAAACTCTGTTCCATGATCAGATATGATCCCTGCTATTTTGCTGTCCAACTTCACTTGGATTTGTTTGGCAAAGACCACCAAAACTTCAACAGTTTCATCTTTGGATATCAAAAACATGGTCCAGGTGAACTTAGAAAAATCATCCATAATAACTAGGGTGTATTTCTTCCCTCCTCTACTTTGAACCTTTATAGGTCCATATAAGTCCATGTGAAGTAGCTCAAGAGGCCTGGTGGTATTGACTTGCTTCTTTGATTTGAATGAGGACCTGGTTTGTTTTCCTTTCACACAAGCATCACAATCACTGATATCTGAAAATTACAGCTTGGGAACACCACAGACCAGGTCCTTTGTGACCAACTTGTTAAGAAGTGAAGAGCTAACATGGCCAAGTCTTCTATGTCACAAGTCAACATTTTCACTTTAAGCACTTAAACAAGTAAGATCTTTTCCAGGAACAGATCCCAGAGCAGCAACATACATGTTCTTGTATCTCCTAACCTTAAGAATAATTTCTCCAGATTGAAGACTGGTAACAGTGCACCAATCAGATAGGAATTTAACCTCATTACCTTTATCACAAATTTGAGAGACACTAAGTAGGCTATACTTTAGCCCACTCACATAATATATATTTTCAATTGCGTGATGTAGTGATTTTCCAATTTTGCTAACACCTAGGATGTAACCTTTTTTTCCATCTCCAAATAAGACACCTCCACCTTAAAGTGCCTTGAGTAAGAAAAAACAATCAGATCTTCCAGTCATATGCTTGGAGCATCCACTGTTTATAAACCAACTGTGACTGCTACCTCTTACTCCCACCTGCATATAGGGATCATTTATTAGATTTGGGAACCCATTTAAGTTTGAGTTCCCAAAAAGGGGAGTGGATTAATCAAGGCTTTTTTTTTTATCTAGATAGGCAGTCTGGTTTTCATAGATTGTGAAAAGGGACAGGGTCTCTTTTTGAGCAACTGCTCCTGCTGGACATAATTGGTCAAACTCATTTCAGCCCTTAACTTGGCTTGGCAATTTCTTTTCAAATGACAAGTTGTTAGACACAAACACATACTTGCTATGGGGATTGTAAGGGGGGGTTAACATGTTAACTTTCAAGACCTTTGTCATTGTTTGGTCTTTTGAGAGATTGGCTAAAATCTGAGAAGAAATAGTCTATTTCAGAGATTTGTTAAGATTTTCCTTAATACAAACCAAGTCCCTCTCTAACTCAGTATTTCTCGAGAGAGAGAGAGAGAGGATGCAAGATTTCCTTGAGACTTGTTTAATTTTTCTTCAAGATCGATTTGACTATGTAACACCCCGTATTCTATAGCCACTACTCTTACTTATATGGAAAATGGTACAGACTTATGGCAATAGGTGATGGAATAACTAGTTCTTGGATTCAAGTACAACACCTCGTACATTTTTGAAACTTGTGCGACTAACCTAACATGGATAAAAGTATTTAAACTTGAGATAGTAAGGACATACTTAAGTGTAAAGTTAAAGTTAAGTGGTGAATTAAGGTAGGAGGATTAAGACGTTGGAAAAAGGGGAGAACATAAACGAGGTGCTTCCGTAACTTAATTAGGATAGTAGGTGTATCATCTACTTAAGCTATTGGGCTGTATTTGGACATCTATTAATGGACTCAATTGAGGCCCAAACTAAGTACATAATAATGGAAAGATTACCAGCCCAACACTTACTATTAATTCAGGCCCAACAAGACATGATCCAAGTAGAAAAAAGGTGAGAAAATGGACTGTTTTGGACAGCTTATATAGCCAAGTAGGTGCATCACCTACTTGGACTATTTTTGACCAAGAATTGGCTAAGTATAGCCTTATAAAGTCGGTTCTAAGAGGGAGTATATAAAGCTGAAATGCAGCTTATTTTCTTCACAATTCACTTGCCAAATTCCAGCATTTAAATTAAATTACTCTCTTCTCTCTCAAACCCTAACCAACCACCCCTTTGGACAAATCTTCCACTTGCAAGCTTTGGTAAGTATTTAACCTTATATATTGATGTAATATATGTATAATAGGTTGTGGGAATCACGTTGGTGGTGTTTAAAATGTATAGGGCAGTCCCTTAATTAAGTTGGCAGTCCACTTGTGTTAGTTTTGATGAATTTGTCTTCCTTGTGGCTTGGACTTGTATAGGGGCTTAAGGTGTTGAAGAAATTAAGTTATGATAATGAAATTCCAGTATATTAAAGTGTGGTTCTTCCCCTGAATCGTTCCTTTTATGTATGGCTTGATGGAAATGTTTATATGTATTGGTAAATGGAACGTTTGTTGTAGTGAAAAGAGAATACTCTTTTGTTATGTTAAACTGAATGTTGGAACTGTTGTGGAATGATTTTGGTATGCTACTATGTAAGGAAGTATGGTGACCTTATGGGGTGAATATATGGAGTTTCGTTGGAATGGAAATGTAAAGGATAAACTAGGTAGGTAATCCTACCGGTTTGTAACGGTTATGTTGGTTTGTGGACTGTTTTGGTGGTGTGTGGACTGATTTGGTGTTGTTGTTTTGCAAAAGCAGTAAGTTATAGTGTAATGTTGTGGAATAATGTTATTTGGTAGTATAATGAAGGTGGGAGTGATGCACAATGTGTTTTGGAGGTTGGATAGTTTCTACTTTCCGTTAAGCACCTACTTACCGTCTTGTGAACTTATAATGTAGCTAGCCATTAATGTTTGCTCCATTATGTACTTGTGTTGTAGAGTAACACATACGGAAGGAGCTGAATCAGTGTAGTTACATATTGGGAAGATAAGGTATGTAAGGTTACTTTGTCCGTACCTTTCTGTAGCATATAATGTTCACATCGACGTTACACTTGTCCTATTCCGAGATGTACCAAGGTATCCTATTTCCGATTATCAATGGTTATTGTCACATGTTTCCTATTCATTGCACCATGGAGAATCTTGTTTCATAGTCAGTGCTAAGGTTCCAAAGGTCCAACAAAGTTGTGTTCCAATGTTCCAATAGTGATTATATTCATGTCTCTGTTATGTTCCAAAGTTCAAAGTGAGATTATAATTATCATTGTATCAACCTCATTT
This sequence comes from Capsicum rhomboideum, assembly GCA_031232105.1. NCBI lineage: Eukaryota > Viridiplantae > Streptophyta > Magnoliopsida > Solanales > Solanaceae > Capsicum > Capsicum rhomboideum. The sequence goes on from CP124716.1 coordinate 124,677,813, forward strand.
TACCAATCTCAAAGTAAAGAACAAAGTAATGCATTTGTGGTCAATGATCAAGTATGGGTGGCAAGTCTAGGGGCATAAGCCTAGCTCGACTCGATCCCGATGTATTGATTTATGGGTGGCAGGTCTAGGGGCATAAGCCTAGCTCGACCCGATCCCGATACATTGATTTATGGGTGCCAGGTCTAGGGGCGTAAGCCTAGCTCGACCCGATCCCAACATGACGATATGTTATGTAAAGACCCACTGATCAGTCGGGGCCCGGGTACAGTATGACACATGTAATGACAAGTAAGCATTGAAGGAAAGAAGCAATCAAAATAATACACATGGTTCCCAAAATACAGAATGGTTACTTATTCATTGGATTATTCATATGTATCTGAGTTCATTGAAATATTCATGTGTTGTATAGTTTTATATGAGCCTTACATACTCAGTACATTCTTCGTACTGACCCCTTTGGGGAATTTACCTTACTTGCTGCAGGCGCAGGTTCTAGTAGACCTCCACAGTAGGTTACAGGATATTTATAGCTTTTGGTGAGCTACAGTTGTTCAGGGCTTTCTCCAGGTCACAGTTGTACATATGTTTTGGTGTTGTACATGTCGTATAAAGCGGGGACTTGTCCCGACTTTTAGCTCATTTTGGTTAATGCACTTGTTAGAGGCTTTTGTAGACGGATGTGGGTATATGTATATAAGATGACGCATGAAGTCTTATTTTGATGGCCTCAACGGCCAAGTTTCACATATGTATATTTGTATATGTCATATGTTCTATGAATTTTCGTTGTTAGCATAATAAGTCCTCACGTGTTAAGAGTGTTTCTGATGGCATGTATACGAATGCACATAAGTACAGGTTGGTTCTCTCGGGCCTTATCGGCTACGGGTGCCAATCACGTCTCGATGGGATTCGGGGCATGACAGACTACTAGCCTCAACGTTTCTCTTTGAAGTTGACTCGTATAACTTTCTCAACTTTTCTTTCATTTCAGCATTTTCAGAGGTCAATTTTTAAAACTGTTCTCCCAACTCAGAAATTTGAATAGTTAAAGCAGTTTTTTCATTTTCAAAATTTTCTACACTTTCTTCAAGAAAATCATTTTCTGTAGTAAGCTCAGAAGTATAATAAACCAACACATTTGCTAACTTTCTCAACCTCTTCAGAGAATAATCATTGAGGTTTTGCTTAATAACAAGAATGGTTACCTCATTATCTTCATCATGATCTGATTTTTCCGTGAGAGCAAAAAGAGAGTTGTAAATGGTGTCATCCTCTTCCATAGCTACCATAGAAGCATCTTCAGGGTGCCCTGACTCATCAGAATCATTGGATATGTCACCCCAGGAAGCCAATGCTTGCTTGACTACATAATCAACATCAATATTTCTTTTGGACTTTTCAGAGACCCGTCCTTCTTCTTGCCTTTGTCTCCTCCTGGATTCACATAATCTTTGTATTCCAACTTGTGCATTGGTCAATCTTTGATAAAGTGACCCGGTTGACCACATTTGTGACAACATTCATTTGTACCAGGTGTCTTGCTAGTATTTCCCTTTTTTCTAAAATCCACCATTCCTTTTCATAGCCTTTATGAATCTTCGAGCCAAATAAGCTACCTCTTCATCATCTTCACTAGAGTCTGATTTTGAAGTTTTAAGAGCTAAAATCTTCTCCTTCTTGGGTTGCTTCTTATCTTGATCTTGTTGCTTCTTTAATTCACATGTCTTAAGATTTCCAATCAAATCGTCCATTGTAAGAGTTTTGATATTATGAGCTTCGGTGATGGCATTGACTTTGGTTTCCTATGACTTGGGTAGAACACCAAGTATTTTCCTCACTTGTTTAGTGGGAGGCATTACTTCTTTAAGATAATGTAGCTTATTTGTGATGGCAGTGAACCTAGTGTGCATTTCTTGGATGGTCTCACTTTCTTTCATCGAGAAGGCTTCATACTGAGTACTAAGCATATCCACTTTAGAATCCTTCACTTGACTTGTTCCCTTATGAGCAGTTTGCAAGAATTCCCAAATGACCTTTGTTGATTCACACGCTGATATTCTATTGTACTCATCCAGAGCAATTCCAGAAACTAGAAGTTTCTTGGCTTTGTAACTTTTTTCAAGCTTATTCCGATCATATTCATCATATTCCTTCCTGGTCTTAGGGACCAGTTTCATAATATTTCCCTCCTTCACAGGAATGTGTGGTCCATCCCAGATAATGTCCCATAATTCATTGTCTTTAGCCATTATAAAGTCGTGCATTCGAGTTTTACACCAACCATAGTATTGACCACTGAATCGGGGGGGCGGGGGAGGGGGGTCTAGTGGTTGACTGACCTTCCTCTAAATTGGGTGGAGTAGCCATTAGCTCAGGATCCTCTCTAGGTGTTAACAATTTAAAGAGTACTCGCTCTGATACCAATTGTTGAGTTATACGAGTCCACCAAAAGTAAATGAACCAGGTACATTATGAACTAAAATAGTTAAAGAGAGGAATAAACAGAAAATACTGAAAGTAAAGAACACACAATGTTTATGTGGAAACCTCCATGCTCAAGGGAAGAAAAACTATGACCTGTCTCATAGGATTTCCAATAATCTCCACTATTTTCAAGCCAAGTGTGATTACAGACTCCTATAATCACAGGGATTAAACTTTTAATCCTACCTCTTTGTAATAAATCTATTACAAGATTGTACAGTAGCTCTACCACACCCCTCATGTTGAATAACTCTAGCCAACACTCCTAGGTAACTCTACCCAAGAAAGACATCAAAACAACAAAGAAAAAATCTTGGTTATTCTAAAGATGACTCAATAACTAACTCTAATTAAATGATTCAACCTAGGACATAGACAAGACTAATACCTACAATACTTTATAACTCAGTAGTAGGTTTACAATTTTAAGAATGAATACTCTGACTCTAAAATAACAAGGACTGAATTGCAGCTCTATCAGGTCCCTTATTGAAAGTGAGCCATAAACTGATGAAGAAAAGTTTTTACCTTTTTGAGAAAATTCCTAGATTGCAAAAATTGAATTTTACTCTTGTCACATCTTGCTTTTATACTAGAGGGTAAAACCTTAATCAACACTTCATTAGTCTAGGTGTTGGCACACCAGTCGCTGCACTATTACAGCTCTATCAGCCAAAATAGTTAGTACAACTGCAACACTACCAGCCAAAACAGTTAGTACTATTTATAGCTGTACAAAGTTTTCTTTAACTTGTTAAATCAGCACAGCACGGACCAGGTCCCTGGCATTCTTATTTGTAAATCATCAAACCAAAAGTACAATAGTTTTGACATCTCAAATTTTAATTTAATTTGAATAACAAAATATAGTTTCTTGTTAAGATTTCAAATAAGACATTAGGCATGTGGAGACATGTTCCCAACAAAGATATCTATTTTCAATGAGAGAGTGATAGTGAAGAGAGATACCTGTTGTGATGAGAATCAAACAAATAAAGAAAATCAAAGTGAAGGAAATTTTTTCCATTACTAATTATCTATTTGTTAGCTACTAAGTGAAAGTGAATGTAAAATAGAGGGAAGAAAATGAAGGGAAAAGTAAAATGTGTATTTACTTTATAAAAGGAATGTTCTCCCACATTGGTGAAAAAAAGGAAAATCCTTGTTCTTAAGTATAGAAGCACTCCATCATGTGGATAGTGAGGAAAGAACAAGACAATCCTCGCGCCGTCGTCGTAGTCGCTGGCTCAACTTTGGATTCGAATTTGAATTTGGAAAATGATCGATTGAGAGTCTATCTTTTTGGACAAAATTCATTCAAAACTTGAGAGTTAATAATCCAATTGAATCTGAAATTTCTCTATTTATGGATGCACCTCGAAAGGATGTGACCCTTTGAAGCACTATTTGAAGACAAAATGACGACATGCGCGCACAGGTGCCCATTTGCAGATGCACTTGGGCCACACATGTCAGTGTTAACATTCTATAAATTATGACCTGCGGCCACATGTAGGCCACTTGTGGGCGTAGGTGGGGTTTGCAGGTTGGGGACGTTTTAGAAAGTTGCGTCTCTTTAAGAACTATTGCTTCTTTTTAGAAGCAACAATTTATGGCTTTAAATACCTGATTTTTCCTCGGTTTTGGTACAAAATTTTGAAGTGAAAAATATCTTCTTCTTCCTAAAAATTCAAGTGTGATTTACAATTGTTGAGTGTGTTTGAAGTTCGGCAAATTTGAGGTACCACTATTTGCTGAAGTTAATCATTTCATCTGGGGGGGATGTATTTTATTAACCTGGGGTACTTGAGGGGAATAAATTTCTTAAGGACACACCGTGAATTCGGTGTACTTGATTCTTTATATCTTCATTTCTTTCTAAATATCGGTTTTACTATTTTCCAGAAAATAGTTTAAACTTCATTTTGATAGTTCATAACTTGTTTGAACTTGTGTTTGAAGTTGTTGTTGTAAATACAGATTTTGTACCCGAAATACAACAATCTTAAGAAATTTAATAATCTGTATTTTTTGATTTCTGTAGATTTAAACCATTTGGTTTTCTACTCTGTTTGAACTTGATAGTGGTTTGAAGATATAAAAACTTCATCACGAGTCAAAGTTAATTCGGTTGACGATTTGAAGAATATAAAAACTTCATCATTAAACTAGAAACAAGTTGTTTAAAGTTTAAAACGTTTTTGTTAGTATTTGGGATACTAAAGTGGTTGTCTCTTTGTGACAGCAAATGACTATTAAAAATCAAGTCAATGATGGAACACCAAATGTTGCAGCAGCTAACATTACTACTTTGAGTAGTACAAATGTTTCTCCCGCCATGGCACCGATGGAAAAACCAGGAAAATTTTTTGGTTTTGATTTCAAACGTTGGCAGCGGAAGATGTTCTTTTATCTGACTACTTTGAGTCTGCAAAGGTTCATCACGGAAAGCGTTACTGAATTATCGGAAGAAACTCCGAAAAAAGATCGCTTCTTTTTGACAGAAACTTGGAGGCACTCAGATTTTTTATGTAAAATTATATTCTGAGGGGCCTATAAGACAACTTGTACAATGTGTATAGAAACATGAAGACCTCGAAGGAACTCTGGGAGGTTTTGGAAAAGAAGTATAAAACAGAGGATGCCGAAATGAAGAAATTCATTGTTGCAAAATTTCTGGACTTTAAGATGGTAGACAGTAAAATTGTAGTTACCCAAGTCTAAGAGTTGCAAATCATAATCTACTATCTCCTTGCAGAAGGTATAAACTTAGATAATACCTTTGTTGAACACATTATGTTTGTTCTTGATACTCACATAACCTTTAATGTAGGTTTGGTTGTGAATGATGCTTTTCAAGTGACTGCAATAATCGAGAAGTTACCTCTTTTGTGGAAGGACTTCAAAAACTACTAGAAACATAAACGCAAAGAGATGTCTGTTGAAGATCTTATTGTGAGGTTGAGGATTGAAGAGGATAATACGGCAGTAGAGAATAGGTCCCATGGGAATTTTGCAATAAATGAATATTGTGGAAGATGATCCCAATAAATCAAAGAAAAGAAAGAAAGCATCAGGATAACAAGGCAATCTTCATAAGAAACTACTTCAATTGTGGCAAAGTTAGCCACAAGTCTACTGATTGTCGGGCTCTGAAGAAGGGAAAGAAAAAGGATCAAGCAAACATGGCTGAATCCATAGAAGAAATGGACAATCTTTGTGCCATGCTTTCAGAATTCAATCTAGTTAGAAATCCTAGAGAGTGGTCGATTGATTCAGGTGCCTCCCGCTATGTGTGTTCCAACAAAGAATTATTTGCATCATATCCTCCGATTCAAGACAATGAAAAGATATTTATGGCGAACTCCGCTATGAAAAAGATTGAAGGAACAGGCAAGATTTGCTTGAAGATGACATCAGGAAAGGTGGTGACACTAAACAATGTCTTTCATGTTCTGGAGTTGCGAAAGAACTTAGTTTCTACTTCACTTCTGACTAAGAACGGATTCAAATATGTATTTGTTTCTGACAAAGTTGTAATTAGTAAGAATGAAGTGTATGAAGGCAAAGGTTACTTCATCGAGGGCCTTTTTAAGATCAATGTAATGACTTTTGATATGAATCAAATTTCTGGTTCTTCTTACTTACTTGAGTCAAATAAATGGTGGCATGAACGTTTAGGACATGTCAATTATAAAATCTTACGAAAACTAATTAGTTTGGAAGTTTTGCCTCACTTTGGGTGTAGTAATTCAAAGTGTCAAACATGTGTTGAATCTAAGTATGCTAAGCATTTGTATAAGTCTGTTGAAAGGAATTTCAATCCCTTAGCCTTAATTCACAGAGACATTTGTGATATGAAGTCGACACCATCTCGTAGTGGGAAAAAGTATTTCATAACTTTATTGACGATTGCAGTAGATTTTGTTATGTTTATTTGTTGAATAGTAAGGATGAGGCAATAGAAGCATTTAGGCAATATAAAACTGAAGTTGAAAATTAGTTGGATAAAAAGATTAAATGAGCGGAGATATATTTGGAAAATAAAATTGTCCAACAAACTACTACCCCTTACTCACCTCAATCAAATGAAATTACGAAAAGAAAAAACCAAACGTTGAAGGAAATAATGAATGCCTTACTTATAAGTTCAGGTTTACCGCAAAACTAATGGGGCGAAGCTACCCTTACAGCAAACCAAATACTCAATCGAGTGCCCCATAGTAAGACACAATCTATTTCATATGAGAAATGGAAAAGAAGGAAACCCAACTTGAAATATTTCAAAGTATGGGGGTGTCTAGCCAAAGTCCAAGTTCTTATACCCAAAAGGGTGAAAATAGGACCAAAGACTATGGACTGTATTTTCATCGGATATGTTACAAATAGTAAAGCATATCGATTTTTGGTTCATAAATCTAAACATCCAGATATCTACGATAATACGGTAATTGAATCAGATAATGTTTAGTTTTTGAACATATTTATCCATATAAAACTAGACATGAATTGTCTAGTGAAGGGTCTAAATGACCTAGGGATGAACCAAGGGAGAATGTACTTAATAAAGAGAATCCAAGGCATAGTAAATGTCAAAGAATGTCAACTTCCTTTGGATCAGATTTTGTAACATTTCTTCTTGAAAATAAGCCTCAAACATTCAAATAAGCGATGTCATCTACGGACTTTTCTTTTTGGAAAGAGACAGTCAATAGTGAGATTGATTCAATCTTGAGCAACCATACTTGGGAGTTGGTTGATCTTCCTCCAGGAAATAAACCTTTAGGTTCAAAATGGATCTTCAAAAGGAAAATGAAAGCTGATGGTACTATTGACAAATACAAGGCAAGACTTGTTATGAAAGGCTTTAGACAAAAAGAAGGCCTTGATTATTTCGACACATACTCGCCAGTAACAAGGATAACGTCCATTCGGATGTTGGTTGCATTAGTTGCGGTATATGGTCTTAAAATCTATCAAATGGATGTGAAAACTGCATTGTAAGATAAAGAATTGAAGGAAGAAATTTACATGGAACAACCCGAGGGTTTCGTAGTTTCTGGTAAAGAAAAGAAAGTGTGCAAACTTGTAAAGTCACTTTATGGACTAAAGCAAGCATCCAAACAGTTCCAAGCAAAATTTGACCAAACTATGTTGGCAAATGGATTTAAGATTAATGAGTGTGACAAATGTGTTTACATTAAAGACACCCCAAATTACAAAGTCATTATTTGTTTATATGTGGATGACATGTTGATCATCAGTAGAGACATTTCTGACATAAGTGCTACGAAACGAATGCTTGAGAGCAAGTTTGATATGAAAGACATTGAAGTTGCTGATGTGATCTTAGGGATAAGAATTCATAGAACTCCATAAGGTTTAGCAGTCACAGTCTTACTACATTGAAAAAGTACTTGACAGGTTCCGGTATTTGGATTTCAATATTGCCAAGATACCATTGGATGTGAGCTTTGCACTTCAAAAGAATATAGGTGAAAGTGACTCACAATTGGAGTATGCAAGAGTGTTAGGAAGTTTGATGTATATCATGAATTGTACGCGACTAGACATAGCATGTGCTATTAGTAAATTGAGTTGGTACATGAGTAATCCCAATCAAACTCATTGGATGGCAATGAAAAGAGTTTTGGGGTATTTAAAACACACTCATGACTATTCTTTGCATTGTCGCGCCCCATTTTTCTCACAAAAAGCGGGATTCGACGTGACAACTCTTTTTAGGATGATTTAAAAGAGAAGAGTCGCCACCTAACAAATTAAGGTGTGTTAGGGCACCATTCTAGACTAATTTTATTAATTTAGTCAACGTCACCAAAAATTCAGATAAGAGTTCAAATTACCTCGAAAGGAAGGTATTAGGCACCTTTCGAGGTCCACAAATGTGGGTTTCGGCCGACTTCATATGTTACATGGGGGATTCTATGTGATAAGCAAAGCTATTTTATTAACTTAATGTTAATTAAGTATTTAAACATGAAAATAATTATTTATCTAATGAATATAGACCTAAGTGATTAAAATTAAGGAAAAACATATATGAAAATGGAAAATAAAATATTAGATAAGCGAGAAGAGAGAAGGACACATTTTATATAGCCGAAAGATTTATTTAAATAATAACGGACCTAAACTACCCAAGATTATTAAACATTCAAAATAAAGAAAGCAAATTTCTAAAAGCTTTAGACAAGGAGTTAATAGTAGCCTATTTGGATCAGCGCCCGGCTTATTAAAGGATGACAATGCCATATGTCGCATTGTCGTATTCTGCTCGGGTCAACTTCCATCATTTCCGTCTATCTACCCGCCCCACCTAGTTGGTTATTAAGCCTAAAGACGTTCTAAAGGAAATGAAAAAACTAGAGTTCCCTAAAAATGTCTATCCGTCCCAACTTGATGTCCCAGAGGCATTTGACCACCTATTTTGGATAAAGATCTAGACGCAAAGAAAGTCTTAGACTTTCTAATTACACACGAGATTGCGTCAAACAAAACAAATAAGACTTGCAATTTGTACATAATGGTTTCATAGAAGCCTCTTGGTTAATTAGAGGTTGCCTAAGGCGATTAACATGCTTGAAAAGATAATTCTTCATTTTTTACGTGATTGAGACCTATAGGCATAATTTCTAGGTGAGGCGTATTAATCAAAGTGCCGAAAATTTAATTAATATGTTGAAAGTTAATGGACAATTGCTGGAAATTAATTAGCAAGCGCTGAAATTTATTCTAAACTGCTGAAAATTAATTAACAAGTGCTGAAATTTATTTTTTAATGCTGGAATTTAACTAAACATGTTGAGATTATTTTAGAGCACTGAAAATTAACTAAACATGCTGGAAATTATTTTTTATATGCTGGAAATTAATGAAACATGCTGGAAATTAATTTTTATATGCCGGAAATTAATGAAACATTCTGAAAATTAATGAAACATGCTGGAAATTAATGAAACATGCTGAAAATTAATGAAACATGCTGGAAATTAATTATTATATGCTGAAAATTGATTAAACATGCTTAAATTAAATTGACATATTCAAACTTAATCTAATACATCAAAAGTTAGTTAATGATTCTAAAAACATAATTTTCTAAGCGATAAAACAATTAATGACCCAAGAATGTTTGCCTAAATGATAAAATAATTTAATTAATTAACATTTGAAATCTTATAGGCATGATATCTAAGTGATAAAAATATTCAAATCACAGAATCCCCGCCCCCTAAGCAGTCCCCCTTAACTTTTATTATGTATAGAGTTTATACAAATTATTGCAAACCAAAAAGACGAATCAAACTAAAAATAAGCATATAAAATCTGGTGACAAGATCTTCTAGCTGTCTTTCCCTAGGTAACTCTTCAAACCACAAAATGTTTGTCTCCAACCTATTGAAAACAAAAGAAAACACCCCAACCATACCAACATCCAAAAATAGCCTCGGACAGCCATAACCAACCCTTGACGCTGTCGAGATCCCAAGGACCTCACGGATCCCAGGCAGGCTCACTGCAAAGGAGTTATGGGTTGTACCAAGGTCATTTTGGATGACCATAAAGAGAATACAAAACAACCCTTCCAGTTTATATATTTAAGATGACAATTAGTGAAGGCATATGTAAACGAACAAATGTCGAATATAATCACACAAGCCAAACAACATGCTTATACATTATTATTCAGACCAACGTAGGAACTTATCTATACCGAATTACCATGTAAAAATAAATAAATAAAGGAACACTTCGACAGAAAACTAACCAGTTATGAGGTGAGAATGATAAAAGACAAACAACAACCAACACTTCCAAAATAAGGACCAGCGATAATTAGTAGTCGAGACAGCCTCAAGAAGAAAAAATAGAGAGATATTTTTAAGGTGTTGAGGAGAGTAGTGCTTAAAAGAATGTCTAAGATGAGATAAGAGAGACTGTTTTTATAGCAGAGGGTTGCTGTTATGCCAATTATTAAAATGAAAGAAGAATATCCAGTAAATCAATTAAAGGAATTCATTTTCCTTAAACAAAAGGGCTGAATCAATTCAGTGCAAAAAGAATCTATATTTACCATAAATAAGCGGGCAAGAATATTTTTTGAATTAAAAGAAGAGCGAATAAATAAAATAAGGACACTGGATGACCAAAACTTGCCATATATAATTGGATATTCAAGCAATCACAATTAATTAAAGAAGGGAAATATATTGGAGTTAATAGAAATTAGAATTTACCAAAAGGATCAAGCATTGTCTGCTATAAGTTTTCACAAATCAGTATCAAGTCCAACACTACATCATAATTACTTAAATACTGAAATTATTTTAAGGAAAGCAAAATTGATTAGAATAAATCATTCCTCCAAGTTGTCAATGACATACAAATACTAAAGACATCCAATTTCAACAAAGGAAACAAATATTAGCCATGGAATCAAATCATCTATTCACAAGTAAACCAAATGACAGGTTTATGAATTTACATAAGTCTGTCCCAACTTACGTAATTAGGGTTAGCCCAAAGTTGCTCGAATTTGGGACTTTTCACATATGATAGTCTAAAGATACAAATAAACACAAGATTGAACGAATCAAGTCAAAAATCATAGCCAAGTTTTACAAATTTCTAATCTAAGAATCTGTCAAAAGAAAAAAAAAAAAAGAAGGGTAGAAGAGAATTGAAATTCAGATATAAAATTAGACAAGAAATCAAACCTGGGATGGATTCTTTAAGAATCCATCACAAAACTTTGACATTTTCTGGTGAGATTCAATCGGATTACGGAGTAGCAGCATGGTGGCGTGGTGTTGACTCGTCATGGGTTTCGTCGGCGGTGGCTGATGGTGCATGGGGCGGTGTCGACTGGCTGGCCGGTGATGCCGTCGGAGTGGGAAAACAGAGGGAAACAGAGATGGAAAGAAAGAAACGGAGAGGAGAAGGCAAGGGAGAAGCGGGATGAGAAGAAGAGTGAAGAGGAGGGGCGGTGGCGGCTGTTGGAGAGTTCGCCGACCGACAATGGATTAGCGATGGTGGTGTTTGCAATGGAGGAGAGTGGCGTTGGTCTTTAAGGAGAGAGTGAGTGAATGAGTTTGTATTAGGGATCTAGGTTTAACTACTGAAAAAGGAAAGGGAGAATAGGGATTGATTATGGACCATTGGATCTTATGATGGATGGATGAGATTATTTTAAGAAATGGGTCAGATCCGGGTCATCCAGATTTGGGTCAAATTAGAATTGAATTAGGGATTGAAATGGGATTTAATATTTAGCAAAGTTATACTCAAATTCGGTAAAAATTGATATCAATTGGATAAAATTAGGCTAAAAGTTAAACAAACAGAAAAAAATGTATTGAATTAGGCCGCTATTTAATAAATAATGTATAAAATAATAAAAATTAATAATTATAAATCGTTATTTCTAAACTAATAAATCGTACTTATATTTTATGTATAAAAATAAACATGTATCGAAACATCAACAACAACAACAATAGGTTATGCATTTGGTAAAACACAAAAATATGAATTTAAAATACTTGCATAAGTAGTTTAACAAAGTTATGAAAGACACAATTAATAGATTATAAGTATAATATATAAAATTATTTATAATAAATAATTAAATAAATAAATAAAATATAACAATTAAATATTTTAAAAATCATGAATGTGAAGCGTAGGTATTTATTTAATACTAGAATAATAATTAAAGATATATCAGTATCCCAAACTGATAATTTACAAAATAGCAACCTGTAAGGAATATAAGGAGGTCAAAATTGGGTGTCAACAACTGCTCATTCTTTGTTCGTGAATAAGGGATGAATTTGCGGTCAAACAATGTTGACATAGTAGCCAATTTTATCCGACCGAGAGGACGGTTTGCGGGAATTGAAAAAAAACAATCGAGGGTAGTAAAAAATGGTGCGGTCGAGACTATGGTTTCAAGTTGCCTACATATCTCTGATTTTACGAGAATCAGGTTGTGTGTAGTTCTAGATTTAGGAACGAACGATATTCATAAAGAATGTTAATGATAAGGGATACGGGCGACGATAACGATAGTATGGGTCGATGATATCTAAATGGGTTGGACTGGATGCAACACTATGAATGTGGGGTGTAGAACGAAAGGTAAATGTGTTTAAAGCTGAATTGGAGTGACGCAGGGACAAATCGTATCTTAAAACAAGAGCGAAAGCTGCTCTCGTTCGTAAGTCATGTTTCTTTCGTCACCTACATGCTTTCTAGCATAACTAGATAAAAATGATTAGAGCATGTGAATAAATGATAAGTAATTGTTGCAAATATTTAAACATGATGCAATTTCCCATTTAGACTATAAGCATTTGCTTCAGGACAACAAAAATGATGTCTTAAGCTATGATGTCTTAGGGCCATGATAAGCAAAAGTAAATCCTAAGGCCATGAAAAATGACGTCTTTATATCGTGATGCCTTCGAAGTATGATAAGCAGAAAGTAAATCCTTAGGTGATGAGATAATGTCCGCAGGCCATGAAAATGATGCCCTTGAACTAAGTCTACTTAGGGTAATTAGATGATGATTAAAGAAAGTGTATTTGTCTTGAGTAGCTTGGTCTTGATGCAATATGTCTGCTTGATGCGGATTCTGCAGGTAGACTCTTGCGGAAGCCCTGCAATGTAGATTTCTGCTGATGCACTACGATGTGGACTCTTGCGAGAGCCATGCAATATAGATTCTTAGGGGAGCTATGCAATGTAGATTTTGGTGAATGCACTGCAGTGTGAACTCTTGCAGAAGCCATGCAATGTAGACTCTTGCAGAAGTCGTGCAATGTAGATTTCTGTGGATGCACCGCGGTGTGGACTCTGTAGGAGCTATGCAATGTAGACTCTTGCAGGAGTCGTGCAATGTAGATTTCTGTGGATGCACTGTGATGTGGACTCTTACAGAATCCATGCCATGTAAATTTCTGCTGATGCACTGCGATGTAGACTCTTGCGGGATTCATGCAATGTAGACTCTTACGGGAGCCATGCCATGTAAATTTTTAAGAATGCGCTGCGATGTGGACTCTTATGGGAGTCATGCAATGTATACTCTTGCGGGAGCCATGCCATGATAATTTATGCGGATGCACTACGGTGTGGACTCTTGCGGGTGCCATACAATATACATGAAGAGATAGAGTAGCTTAGCCGTTATCCCATGTTGGAAGTATAGTTCACTTTCTTTGATGATGATCGTTCAGGTGTTGCAAGGTAGTTGTTGTATTTGTTCCTGTTGTTTCTGCGCTCAAAGAAAATTGTAAGTTTTGAAAAGCAAGGTTAACTCATACCTTTGCTTGTCTTGACTCCTTGTCATTTTTTTGATTTCATGGACGGCCTTGAACTCCATTATGGTGAAATTTTTTAGGGAACCTCAAAAATTTTTGCCCCAATTTAGAATAAAGATACTCTTTGCAACTCGTGAATTGGGATGTTGCTTGCTCATGGAATTTTTGAGGTCTCCTCAAAAATTTGCCTCAGTTTTCACTCACTAAGTCTTATAATCCTACTACACTCAAAGAAAAACATTAGATCAAAGGAAATGATTGTCTTATATTTGAACCTCGAGGTCTCAATTTTGAATATGTATTTTTGTCAAATATAGAGGTCATGGGATGAATCAAAATAAATTAGATTTATTAGATAGAAGGCCTTGTAAAAAGCTAGCATGATTTGAAAATTTTACTGGTCATAAGGCTGATGAATGGAGAGTGATGATACTTTGCTTGTGACGATATTGTGAGAAGAAGAATTGCATGAGGAGATATAGTCCAAAAGTATTCTGCATTGGATGAGAAGAAAAAAACTCAAACACTTTCAGATATTGAGAGTATTTGTCATATTGTAAATTTCAATCAAGTCATTGTTCAAATGATACACAACCTTAAGCAAAGAATAAATAAGTCAAGCAAAATGAGAATTTGTATACACGAAAATTAAGGTAATAGCATCAAAGCTATCTTGTCAAAGAGGACTTTAAGACGAATGGGTGGGTTAGAACTTAAGCTTGAGAAGTGAATTGATATCAAAATGTAGAAGATCGACTCTAACCAATACCTAAATACTAAGCCTGCACTTAAGTTGATGGGGTGAATAAGTAAATAATGATAAGATATTTAAAAGATACGCATAAAACATTTTAATTTGAAAAAGCAGGAGGGTTGAAGATTTAAAAAGAATTAACTAATTTAAACTATGCCCAATTTTCAACTTGGTTTGAAAGAGTTGGAGAATTTAAAGATTGTGAAAATTATTTGAATGATTCAAACGGTCTAGTTTTCTATTCTTAGGACGTTAACAAAAGAAGGGAGGATATAAAATTTGAGGGAAAGACCATTAGAATGGCTAAAGATTGTTTCACATTTTCAAATACGAGGATATTTTAAAAAGGAATGGAAAAAGGTGGACCGCATCCTTATATAGGATTGCCTACGTATCTTGTTTGACAAGAATCAGGTCAGACGTAGTTTAGAACGTGATACTTAGAAAAATTTGAATGATGGTTGGAGACATAGTATGAATCGAATGACAAATTAAATAAGGACAGTAAATACATAGCACATAACGATTAATGCATGCATGACTTTAGAATTTTCTAAGATTTGGGTGGACATGTACTAAGGGCAATCTACATGAGGAGGCACGTGGTCACACGGTAGCAAAACTATCCGCTCACCCCACGCCTATGCCAACTCTCTAAATTGGGTATTTGAAGAGAATTTGGAGAAGTGCAAAGGCACAACATTTGAGTATAGTGAATAGTGTGAAATTTCAAGTGGGGAAAAATATGAACGGTATGCCAGTTATATAAAGCAGTAACACATAACACATAGTGGAAAGCAGTAACATATTTGATCAATTTTGTTAAAAAAAAAAGCGATAAATAAATGATGTTGGCAATACAACATGCATTATTAAGAAAACAAGGTAAAGAATATAACAACTATGAGGAACACCAAAAGGACATAAACCAGTAATGGGATTAGGAGGAAGGTGAACACAATTTAAAGAGGCATGTGAACAAATAAAAGGAAAAAGGAAAGTAGATGAACATTGAAGAAAATAATTAGTTTAAGGCAACAATATAATGGGAAAGAGGAAAGGGATATAGCATGGAAATTATTTACGATAAAAAACAATTAAACATGATAAGACAAATAATTCATCAACAAAAATAAATCAAAAGATGCTAGAAACAAAATAAATCAACAAACAATGAAAAAGAGGAAAGGAATGAGTAATAAAAATAATAGACACAAATAAAGCTTAAAATCCCACATAACATATAAATTCGTAATGGTTAGAACCTAAGTATCCCCAGTGGAGTAGCCATGCTGCCGCGCCCCATTTTTCTGGCGAAAAGAGGGATTCGACGTGGCAACTCTTTTTAGGATGGTTTAAAAGAGAAGAGTCGTCACCTAATGAATTAAGGTGCATTCGGGCGCCATTCTAGACTAATTTTATTAATTTAGTCTACGTCACCAGAAATTTGGGTAAGGGTTCAAATTACCTTGAAAGGAAGGTGTTAGGCACCTTTCGAGGTCCACAAATGTGGGTTCTGACCTAATCTATATGTTACGTGGAGGATTCTATATGATAAACAAAGGTCTTTTATTAACTTAATGTTAACTAAGTGTTTAAACAGGAAAATAATTATTTATCTAATTAATATAGACCTAAGTGATAAATATTAAAGAAAAACATATATGAAAATGGAAAATAAAATATTAGATAAGCGAGAAGAGAGAAGGACACACTTTATATAGCCGAAAGATTTTTTTTAATAATAATGGACCTAAACTACCCCAGATAATTAAACATTCAAAATAAAGAAAGCCGATTTATAAAAGCTTTAGACAAGGAGTTAATTGTAGCCTATTCGGATCAACGCCCGACTTATTAACGAATGACAATGTCGTATGTCGCATTGTTGGATTCTGCTCGGGTCAACATCCATCATTTTCATCTATCTACCCTGCCCACCTAGTTGGTTATTAAGCCTAAAGCCTAAAGGCGTTCTAAAGGAAACAACAAAACTAGCGTTCCCTAAAAATGCCTACCCGTCCCAACTTGATGTCTAAGAGGCGTTGGACGACCTATTTTGAATAAGGATCTAGACACGAAGAAAGTCTTAGGCTTCCTAATTAAACTCAGGATTGCGTAAAACAAAACAAATAAGACTTGCAATTAGCACATAATGGTTTCATAGAAGCCTTTTGGTTAATTAGAGGTTGCCTAAGACGATTAACATGCTTGAAAAGATAATTCTTTATTTTTTACGTGATTGAGACCTATAGGCATGATTTCTAGGTGAGACTTATTAATCAAAGTGCCGAAAATTTAATTAATATGCTGAAAGTTAATGGACAGTTGCTGGAAATTAATTAGCAAGCGCTGAAATTTATTCTAAACTGCTAAAAATTAATTAACAAGTGCTGAAATTTATTTTTTAATGCTGGAATTTAACTAAACATGCTGAAATTATTTTAACGAAAAAGGGCCTAATATATACTCTTCAAGTATTAAAAATGGTCCTAAAATACCCTCCTTCCACCTTTTAGCTCTAAAATACCCTTCACATTCACCTTTAGGCTCTAAAATACCCTTCATATCTACCTATAGGCTCTATTTTACCCTTTCACTTAACAGAAACCTTAAAAATAATAATAAATAAATCCAACCCAGATTCCACTTAAAATTACTCGACCCAGCAACCCAAATCCAATCCAGCGACCCAAATCCTAATATCTAGATGGGGAAAACCCTTCTAATCCGTAACATTAACTCGCTTCTCTAATGTTGATTTTCTTAAAATAGAGTCTCAAAGTTTGTATTTTGTGCTTGTGGTAACAAAAATGTTGCTACATGGATTTCCTATTTAATTGAATTGGAATGATGGATTAGATGAAAAATTTGTGGTATAAACTCCTTTGGATTGGTTGAAATAATGATAATGAAGTAGTGCACTATTTGGCTGAACAAAGGATATATTGTTAACTTAACTTGACAATTTAGTGTTATTTGGTCCTTGAAATGTTTGTTTCTTAGGACATGGATTTAATCCTAATCCAACAGCGAAGAAAAAAATGTTTATCAACTTTTGTTGGAACATTGAATTTAAATTTTATATTGGCTAAGCTTTTGATTTTCTTGACAAAACTTATGGCAAAAGTTGCGTCGTTGAATATAGGGAGTGTTGGTTTTAACAAAGGAAATATGTTGGTCTTATTGGTTTTAGTAGAGGGTTGATGATATTCTAAGATGTCAGTGGTGGTTGAATTGTCAAAGGAAGCAGGGCCAATAGCATAAGTCTGGAAGAGGACGTCGGCATGTTAAACAATCCATCTTTGCAAATGTCGGCAGCTGGTGGAAGAGAAAGTCATTGGGTTGGATTTGGGTTGCTGGGTCGGGTAATTTAATGTGGGATCCGGGTTGGGTTTGAGGATATTTAATTATTTAATTAATTAAATTCCAACCAATAAGAAATTTCCGCATATTAAATGAAAAATGCTAGTTATTATTTTTGAACTTTCTATTAAGTGAATGGGTAACATAGAGCCTATAGATAGATGTGAAGGGTATTTTAGAGCTTAGAGGTGGATATGAAGGGTATTTTAGAACCCAAAGGTGGAAGGAGGGTATTTTAGGACCATTTCCAATACTTGAAGAGTGTATTAGGCCCTATTCCCTTATTTTAAAGTTCTAGAAATTATTTTTTATATACTGGAAATTAATTAAACATGCTAGAAATTAATTTTTTATATGTTGGAAATTAATGAAACATGCTGGAAATTAATTATTATATGCTAAAAATTGTTTTAATATGCCAAAAATTGACTAAACATTCTTAAATTAAATTGACATATTCGAACTTAATCTAATACGTCAAAAATTAGCTAATGATTCTAAAAACATAATTTTCTAAGCGATAAAACAATAAATGGCCCTAGAATGTTTGCCTAAGTGATAAAATAATTTAATTAATTAATATGTGAAATCCTATAGGGATGATATCTAAGTGATAAAAATATTCAAATCACAGAATCTCCGTCCCTAAGTAGTTCCCCATAACTTTTATTATGTATAGAGTTTATACAAATTATTACACACCAAAAATAAGAATCATACTAAAAATAAACTTATGAAATTTGATGACAAGATCTTCTAGCTCCCTCTCCCTAGGTAACTCTTCAAACCACAAAATGTTTATCTCCAACCTGTTGAAAACAAAACAAAACACCCCAACCATACCAACATCCAAAAATAGCCTCGGACAGCCCATAACCAACCCTTGACGCTGTCGAGATCCCAAGGACCTCACGGATCCCAGGCAGGCTCACCTCAAAGGAGTAATGGGCTGTAACATGGTCATTTTGGATGACCATAAAGAGAATACAAAACAACCCTTCCAGTTTATATATTTAAGATGACAATTAGTGAAGGCATATGTAAATGAACAAATGTCGAATATAATCACACAAGCCAAACAACATGCTTATATATTATTATTCAGACCAACGTAGGAACTTATCTACACTGAACTACCATATAAAAAAATAATAAATAAAGGAACACTTCGACAGAAAACTAACCAGTTACGAGGCGAGAATGATAAAAGACAAACAACAACAAACACTTTCAAAATAAGGACCAGTGATAATTAACAGTTGAGGCAGTCTCTAGAAGACAAAATAGAGAGATACTTTTAAGGTGTTGAGGAGAGTAGTGCTTAAAAGCGTGTCTAATATGACATAAGAAAGACTTTTTTTATAGTAGAGGGTTGTTGTTATGTCAATTATTAAAAGGAAAGAAGAATATCCAGTAAATCAATTAAAGGAATTCATTTTCCTTAAACAAAAGGGCTGAATCAATTCAGTGTAAAAAGAATCTCTATTTACCATAAATAAGCGGGTAAGAATAATTTTTGAATTAAAAGAGGAGCGAATAAATAAAATAAGGATACTGGATGACCAAAACTTGCCATATATAGTCGGATAGTCAAGCAATCACAATTAATTAAAGAAGGGAAATATACTGGAGTCAATAGAAATCAGAATTTACGAAAAGGATCAAGCATTGGCTGCTATAAGTTTTCACAAATTAGTATCAAGTCCAACACTACACCATAATTACTTAAATACTGAAATTATTTTAAGGAAAGCAAAATTGATTAGAGTAAATCATTCCTCCAAGTTGTCAATGACATACAAATGCTAAAGCCATCCACTTTCAATAAAGGAAACAAACATTAGCCATGGAATCAAATCATCTATTCACAAGTAAACCAAATGACAGGTTTATGAATTTGCATAAGTCCGTCCCAACTTACGTAATTAGGGTTAGCCCAAAGTTGCTAGAAGTTGGGGCTTTTCACATATGATAGTCTAAAGATGCAAATTAACACAAGATTGAACGAATCAAGTCAAAAATCATAGCCAAGTTTTACCAATTTTGAATCTAAGAATCTGTCAAAAGAAAAGAAAATAAGGGTGGAAGAGAATTGAAATTTAGATATAAAATTAGACAAGAAATCAAACCTGGGATGGATTCTTTAAGAATCCATGACAAAACTTTGACATTTTCTGGTGAGATTTAACCGGATTACGGAGTAGTGGCGCGGTGGTGTGGTGTTGACTCATCATGGATTTCACCAACGGTAGCTGATGGTGCATGGGTAGGTGTCGACTGGCTGGCCGGTGACGCCGTCGGAGTGGGAAAACAGAGGGAGACGGATATGGAGAGAGAGAAACGGAGAGGATAAGGGCAAGGGAGAAGTGGGATGAGAAGAAGAGTGAAGAGGAGGGACAGTGGCGGCTGTTGGAGAGTTCGTCGACCGACAATGGAGCGGCGGCGGTGGTGTTAGCAATGGAGGAGAGTGAAGGTAGTCTTTAGGGAGAGAGAGAGAGAGAGAGAGAGAGAGAGTGAATGAGTTTGGATTAGGGATTTAGGTTTAATTACTTAAAACGGAAAGGGAGAATGGGATTGATCATGGACTGTCGGATCTTATAAAGGACGGATGAGATTAAAATTAAGAAATTGGTCGGATCCTGGTCATCCAGATTTGGGTCAGATTAGAATTGAATTGGAGTTTGAAATGAGATTTAATATTTAGCCAAATTATACTCAAATTTGGCTAAAATTGATATCAGTTGGATAAAATTAGGCTAAGAGTTAAACAAACAGAAAAAATGTATTGAATTAGGCCACTATTTAATAAATAATTTATAAAATAATAACAATTAATAATCATAAATCGTTATTTCTAAACTAATAAATCGTACTTATATTTTATGTATGAAAACAAACATGTATCGAAATATCAATAAAAATTAGCAATAAATTATATAAATGCAGATCTAGAAAAGAATGTCGTATATAAAAAGATATAATGATAATAATAATAATAATAGGCTATGCATTTGGTAAACCACAAAAATACGAATTTAAAAATACTTGCATAAGTAATTTAACAAAGTTATGTAAGACACAATTAATAGATTATAAGTATAATATATAAAATTATCGATAATAAATAATAATTAAATATTTTAAAAATCATGAAGGCGAAGCGAAGGAATTTATTTAATACTAGAATAATAATTAAAGAAATATCAGTGTTCCAAACTTATAAGTTGCAAAATAGCAACTTATAAGGAATATAGGGAGGTCAAAATTAGGTGTCAACAGCTGCCCCTTCTTTGCTCGTGAATGAGGGAAGAATTTGTGGGCAAAGAATGTTGACATAGTAACCAATTTTGTTCGACCGAGAGGACGGTTTACGAGAATTGACAAAAAACAAGAGGGGGTTATAAAAAATGGTGCGGCCGAGACTTTGGTTTCAAGTCGCGTACATATCTCTGGTTTTACGAGAATCAAGCCGTGTGTAGTTCTAGATTTAGGAACGGACGATATTTGTAAAAAATGTTAATGATAAGGGCTACGGACGGCGATAACGGTAGTATGGGTGGTCGATGATATCAAAATGCGTAGAAATGGATGCAACACTGTGAATGTGGTGTGTAGAACGAAAGGTAAATGTTTTTCAAGCTGAATTGGAGTGATGCGGGGACAAATCATATCTTAAAATAGGAGCAAAAGTTGCTCTCATTCGTAACTCATTTTTCTTTCGTCACCTGCGTGTTTTCTAGCATAATTAGATAAAAATGATTAGAGCATGCAAATAAATGATAAGTAATTGTTGAAAATGTTTAAACATGATGCAATTTCTCATTTAGACCATGAGCATTTTCTTTAAGATGACAAAGATGATGTCTTAAGCTATGATGTCTTCGGGCAATGATAAGCAAAAGTAAATCTTAAGGCCATGAAAAATGATGCCTTTAGACCATGATGCCTTCGGAGCATGATAAGCGGAAAGTAAATGCTTAGGCCATGAGATAATTTTCGCAGGCCGTGAAAATGATGCCCTTGAACTATGACACCTTAGGGTAATTATATGATGATTAAAGAAAGCGTATCTGTCTTGAGCAGCTTGGTCTTGATGCAATTTGTGTGCTTGATGTGGATTCTACAGGTAGACTCTTACGGAAGCCCTGCAATGTAGATTTCTGCTGATGTACTGTGATATGGACTCTTGCGGGAGCCATGCAATATAGATTTCGGCGGATGCATTGTGGTTTGAACTGTTGCAGGAGTCATGCAATGTAGACTTTTGCGGGAGCCGTGCAAAGTCGATTTCTACGGATGCTTTGCGTTGTGGACTCTTGCAGGAGCCATGCAATGGAAACTCTTGTGGGAGCCGTGTAATGTAGATTTCTGCGGATGCATTGCGGTGTGGACTCTTGCAGGAGTCATGCAATATAGACTCTTGCGGGAGCCGTGCAATGTAGATTTCTGTGGATGCACTGCGATGTGGACTCTTGCAGGAGCCATGCAATGTAGAATCTTGAGGGAGCCATGCCATGTAAATTTTTGCGGATGTACTTCGATGTGAACTCTTGCTGGTGTCATGTAATGTAGACTCTTGTGAGAGCCATGTCATGTAAATTTCTGTGGATGCACTGTGATGTGGACTCTCGCGGGAGTCATGCAATGTAGACTCTTGTGGGAGCCATGCCATGATAATTTCTGCGGATGCACTGCGATGTGGACTCTTGAGGAAGCCATGTAATGTAGATGAGGAGATAGAGTAGCTTAGCCTTTTTCTGAAGTTGGAAGTATAGCGCACTTCCTTTGATGATGATTGTTCAGGTGTTGCAAGGTAGTTGCTACATTTGTTCCTGTTATTTCTGCGCTCAAAGAAAATTGTAAGTTTTGAAAAGCAAGGTTAACTCATACCTTTGCTTGTCTTGACTCCTTGTCGTTGTTTTGATTTCATGGACGGCCTTAAACTCCGTTATGGTGAAATTTTTGAGGGATCCTCAAAAATTTCTGCCCCAGTTTAGAATAAAGATACTCTTTCCAACTCGTGAATTGGGACGTTGATTGCTCATGGAATTTTTGAGGTCTCCTAAAAAATTCTTCCTTAGTTTTCACTCACTAAGTCACTAAGTCTTATAATCTTGCTACACTCAAAGAAAAACATTAGATCAAAAGAAATGATTGTCTTATATTTGAACCTCGAGGTCTCAATTTTGAATCTGTATTTTTGTCAATTATAGAGGTCATGGGATGAATCAAAATAAATTAGATTTATCGGATAGAAGGCCTTGTAAAAAGCTGGCATGATTTGAAAATTTTACTGGCCATAAGGCGGATGAATGGAGAGTGATGATACTTTGGTCATAACGTTATTGTACGAGTAAGAATTACATGAGGAGATATAGTCCAAAAGTATTTTGCATTGGACGAGAAAGAAAAAGACTCAAACGTTTTTAGATATTTAGAATATTTGTCATATTGCAAATTTCAATCGAGTCATTGTTTAAATGATAGACAACCTTAAGCAAAGAATAAATAAGTCAAGCAAAATGATAATTTGTATACACGAAAATTAAGATAATAGCATCAAAGCCATCTTGTCAAAGAGGACTTTAGGACGAATGGGTGGGTTGGAACTTAAGCTTGAGGAGTGAATTGATATCAAAATATAGAAGATAGACTTTAAGAAAGACCTAAATACAAAGCCCGCACTTAAGTTGATGGAGTGAACAAGTAAATAATGATAAGATAGTTAAAAGATACGCATAGAACATTTTATTTTGAAAAAGCAGGAGGGTTGAAGATTTAAGAAACAGTAACTAATTTAAAATATGCCCAATTTTCAACTTGGTTTGAAATAGTTGGAGAATTTAAAGATTGTGAAAATTATTTGAATGATTCAAACACTCTAGTTTTCTATTCTTAGGATGTTAACAAAAGAAGGGAGGATATAAAATTTGAGGGAAGAACCATTAGAATGGATAAAGATTGTTTCACATTTTCAAATACGAGGATATTTTAAAAAGGAATGGAAAAAGGAGGACTGCATCCTTATATAGGATTGCCTACGTATCTTGTTTGACAAGAATCAGGTCAGACGTAGTTCAGAACTTGATACTTAGAAAAATTTGAATGATGGTTGGAGACATAGTATGAATCGAATGACAAATTAAATAAGGACGGTAAACACATAGCACATAACGGTTAATGCATGCATGACTTTAGAATTTTCTAAGATTTGGGTGGACACGGACTAAGGGCAATCTACGTGAGGAGGCACGTGGTCACACGGTAGCAAAACTATCCGCTCACCCCACGTCTATGCCAACTCTCTACATTGGGTATTTGAAGAGAATTTGGAGAAGTGCAAAGGCACAACATCCGAGTATAGTAAATAGTGTGTGAAAGTGTGAAGTTCCGAAGTAGGGAAAAATATAAACGGTATGCCAGTTATATAAAGTAGTAACACATAACACATAGTCGAAAGCAGTAACATATTTGAATAATTTTTTTTTAAAAAAGCGATAAATAAATGATGTTGGCAATACAACATGCATAATTAAGAAAACAAGGTAAAGAAAATAACAAATACGAGGAACACCAAAATGACATAAACTAGTAATGTGATAAGAAGGAAGATGAACTCAATTTAACGAAGTGTTTAAACAGGAAAATTATTATTTATCTAATTAATATAGACCTAAGTGATAAAAATTAAAGAAAAACATATATGAAAATGGAAAATAAAATATTAGATAAGCGAGAAGAGAGAAGGACACATTTTATATAGCCGAAAGATTTATTAAAATAATAACGGACCTAAACTACCCTAGATAATTAAACATTCAAAATAAAGAGAGCCAATTTATAAAAGCTTTAGACAAGGAGTTAATTGTACCCTATTCGGATCAGCGCTCTGCTTATTAACGGATGACAATGCCGTATGTCGCATTGTCGGATTCTGCTCGGGTCAACTTCCATCATTTTCGTCTATCTACCCGCCCCACCTAGTTGGTTATTAAGCCTAAAGATGTTCTAAAGGAAACGACAAAACTAGAGTTTCCTAAAAATGCCTATCCGTCCCAACTTGATGTCCAAGTGGCATTTGACGACCTATTTTGGATAAGGATTTAGACACAAAGAAAGTCGTAGGCTTTCTAATTACACACGGGATTACATCAAACAAAACAAATAAGACTTGCAATTAGCACATAATGGTTTCATAGAAGCCTCTTGGTTAATTAGAGGTTGCCTAAGGCGATTAACATGCTTGAAAAGATCATTCTTCATTTTTTGCGTTATTGAGACCTAGAGGCATGATTTCTAGGTGAGGCGTATTAATCAAAGTGCCAAAAAATTAATTAATATGTTGAAAGTTAATGGACAGTTGCTGAAAATTAATTAGCAAGCATTGAAATTTATTCTAAACTGTTGAAAATTAATTAACAAGTGTTGAAATTTATTTTTTAATGCTGGAATTTAACTAAACATGCTGAAATTATTTTAAAGTATTGAAAATTAACTAAACATACTGAAAATTATTTTTTATATGCTGGAAATTAATGAAAGATGCTAGAAGTTATTTTTTTATATGCTGGAAATTAATGAAACATGCTGGAAATTAATTATTATATGCTGAAAATTATTTTAATATGCCAAAAATTGATTAAACATGCTTAAATTAAATTGACATATTCGAACTTAATCTAATACATCAAAAGTTAGTTAATGATTCTAAAAACATAATTTTTTAAGCGATAAAATAATTAATGGCCCTAGAATGTTTGCCTACGCGATAAAATAATTTAATTAATTAACATGTGAAATCCTAGAGGCATGATATCTAAGTGATAAAAATATTCAAATCACAGAATCCCCGCCTCCTAAGCAGTCCCCCATAACTTTTATTATGTATAGAGTTTATAAAAATTATTACAGACCAAAAATAAGAATCAAACTAAAAATAAACATATGAAATTTGGTGACAAGATCTTCTAGCTCCCTCTCCCTAGGTAACTCTTCAAACCACAAAATGTTTGTCTCCAACCTGTTGAAAACAAAACAAAACACCCCAACCATACCAACATCCAAAAATGGCCTCGGACAACCCATAACCAACCCTTGACACTGTTGAGATCCCAAGGACCTCATGGATCCCGGGCAAGCTCACGTCAAAGGGGTTATGAGATGCACCAAGATCATTTTGGATGACCACAAAGAGAATACGAAACAGGCCTTCCAGTTTATATATTTAAGATGACAATTAGTGAAAGCATATGTAAATGAAAAAATGTTGAATATAATCACACAAGCCAAACAACATGCTTATACATTATTATTCAGACCAACATAGGAACTTATCTACACTGAACTACCATGTAAAAAAAAAATAAAGGAACACTTTGATAGAAAACTAACCAGTTACGAGGCGAGAATGATAAAAGACAAACAACAACCATCACTTTCAAAATAAGGACCAGTGATAATTAGCAGTCGAGGCATCCTCAAGAAGTCAAAATAGAGAGATACTTTTAAGGTGTTGAGGAGAGTAGTGCTTAAAAGCGTGTCTAATATGAGAGACTGTTTTTATAGTAGATGGTTGTTGTTATGCCTATTATTAAAAGGAAAGAAGATGTAATGACCTTCCCAGTTATTTCCCTCATTTTCGTGTGTTCTCAGCGTTTAGAGCTTTTCTATAACTGCCCCAAGTTATTTATGACTTGCTGAGACTGACAGTTCGGTTCTCGGGCAGTTTGTTTGAGAATATTATTTAGACCGAGCACGTTGTAAAATATTAAATTAAATTTGAATTTGGTAAAATGACATAGTTAATTACCTTTCGAAAATGTTTTTGAAATTTATAAAATTCTTTAGTTATGATATATCTATAGTATTTTATAATAGTTTTATAATTTATTAATAATTTAAGCAGAGATAGTGAATTTAAATATGTTAAAATAATATTTTTATTTTATAGAGGTTTTGTTAGAAATATTTTTTTACTAATTATGGTATATTCAAAAAGTTGTATTTATTTTACTATGAGCCTATGCAATACCCGAATATATATATAATGGGATAAAAATTGTATCGATGTGCCACCTCCACCACCACGTGGAAAGTGGGGAGGTGCACACCATGGTAGAATTTACTGTAATGATTGCCACTTGGAATGTGAGAATTAATTAAGTGGAACACAGTGGCATAATGTTATACATTTTGGACAAAATGTATAACATTACATTTTTCTCACGAATTTCATCTTATTTCCTCACCGTTCTGATCATATAAGCTCAATATTAAGCTAATACATTGAGGTTTGAGCTTAGGAGTTTATATATTTGAGTCCATGGACTCGTTCTCATCGTTTCTACGGTACGTTTTCTTATTTTTACGATAGTTTTCGTTTACGATGGTATTGTTGGGATTGGTATTGATGTTTGATCTATCTTTTGAGCTCAAATTGAGAAGTGCTATTTGTGACTATTGGTCACGGGGTGATTTGGGATGCTGTGACAGTTTTAGTTTTGCGATTCCACAAGCGGGCCCCACGTGGACTGTTCGAACATTTTTTCAAACTAATGCAATATGGGTATCAATATTCATGTTTTGACATGTAGTTTATTATTTTGGTAGCTTGGCAGTAGTCAGAGGCATCTCGGAAGGGGAAGGCTCCTGAATAGCTGGTTCTTTTGGCAGGCTTGCGGCGGCGTCCAGGTAGGCTAGGCTTACTTTTCTTTACACTTAGATTGAGCTTATGTGTGATATATGTATGCTATTGTGCTGGTGTTGTGGGATGGTATTATAAACTTGGTGGTGGTGGTTTTCTATGATTTAGGCCTTCTAGGTCGGATAGGGCTATTCGGATATATTCCAGGCCCGTTATCCTCGTGGTACACCACAGATGACCTATTTGGGGTCGGATAGTATTGTTGTTGTTGTTGCCAGTTTGGAAATGTTATTGTTGGACCTTAGTCCAGGATTAGATAGACTTAGCCTAGACTTAGACAAGTATAACCAGACCTGGTTTTCGGGACCCGATAGCGGGCCCCGTTACCCTTTTTGTCGACTTGTAAGAACTTTGACATCTTTGAGATTAGATAAGCCCTATATGACTGTTAGGGTTGTGACGGGATTGAGTCACCCCGATTATACCCGGTTGGCCTGTTTAGCTTTGTTCGTCCCTGATAGCACCGTATTTGATCGGGGTCGGCTAGTTTGACTTAGAATGCTGACCCGCCTTTCCATGACTTATAATGTATACCCAGACTTGTATATACATATTGTTTATAGTAGATATTTGACCTAGAAAGACCCCGAGATTGACTTGTAGTATGTTGTGGGATTAGCTTCTGTACTTATATACTAGTATTGACTTGGGACTAGGGCGTTCCCTGTTTATCTGATATAATATGACATTTGATTCTATTTTGGTTACTGGCTATGATGAGTTTCGGTTCGAGTCTGGCTACTGATTCAGGTATGATGATTTTGGTTATTAACTATTGGGTGTTTCGGTTCGAGTCCGGCCCCGGATTGAGGTACATTATGAGTCTGGTACTGGGTACCGTGATTATGATACTATTGTTCTCTGAGTTTTGGTTCGAGTCCAACAGATATGATATATATGTGGCCTATTGTTATTACCCACTGCGTCCGGTTCGACTCCGGCGTCTGGCCTCTTGTTATTACCCATTGGTGCAGGTTCAAGCCCGGTGCACTCTTGTTGGTTATTGTGGTTACTGGATACTGATACATCTTCGAGACACTGGTGACTATGCATTTACTATTTTTGTGTGTCCCGACGGTTTTGGGGGGCCAGGCTGGGTTATTATTTTCTTTCATGTGCCTATAGGGTTTATGGGGGCCCAGATAGGTTATGTTTGACTTGTGTGTTTACTTAAGCATTTATTTACTCGATTATTCGGTATTACATTTATTCATTTCCTAGGCATATCTATACTCCTCGGCAGTTACTTATGTATTTATTACTTATACCCCAGACTTAGCATGCACCCTCGCATTTTAGCTTGCTTATATTATATTGAGCTCAGTCGGCCGATAATGCATACTGAGTACCCGTTGCCCCGGTACTCATACTGCACTTTTGCATCTTTTTCCCCGATGCAGATCTGGGCATTAGCCGACGATTTTGATGCGACTCTCTTATCAGCATTGACTCCGGAGCAGGGTGGGCTTACTGACGTCTGAGGCAGATCCTACTCCATCTTCTACTGTATAGTCTTTTGCTTCGAGACTGTTGTACTTGTTATATATATATTTGGTTTATGTCTTGTATTCTGGATATGTCTAGTAGTGGCTCTTGTACCAACCTCACCAGGTCTTGGGAGGGGTTCTTGACTTTATATATATTGTCCTCTTCCTTCTCAGTCTCGGTATGGGTATATTTGATTCTGTTTTTTTTATTTATTTATTTCTAGCATGCTTATTAGTACGGTTACTTCCACCTCATCTCCATTTTCTGAGATTCCGCTCATTAGCCTATTGTTTGTCGCTCTG
Source organism: Capsicum rhomboideum (assembly GCA_031232105.1). Classification (NCBI taxonomy): domain Eukaryota; kingdom Viridiplantae; phylum Streptophyta; class Magnoliopsida; order Solanales; family Solanaceae; genus Capsicum; species Capsicum rhomboideum. The sequence continues at coordinate 124,707,262 of CP124716.1, forward strand.
GGCTAGGATTTGGCTTGCCTATTGGTGGTTTATGGTAGGCGCCATCATGACTCAAATATTGGGTCGTGCCAGAAGAATACCCGGTAAATCAATTAAAGGAATTCATTCTCCTTAAACAAAAGTGCTGAATCAATTCAGTGTATAAAGAATCTCTATTTACCATAAATAAGCGGGTAAGATTATTTTTTTAATTAAAAGAGGAGCGAATAAATAAAATAAGGACACTGGATGACCAAAACTTGCCATATATAATCGGATACTCAAGCAATCACAATTAATTAAAGAAGGAAAATATACTGGAGTCAATAGAAATCAGAATTTACGAAAAGGATCAAGCATTGTCTGCTATAAGTTTTCACAAATCAGTATCAAGTCCAACACTACACCATAATTACTTAAATACTGAAATTATTTTAAGGAAAGAAAAATTGATTAGAGTAAATCATTCCTCCAAGTTGTCAATGACATACAAATATTAAAGCCATCCAATTTCAACAAAGGAAACAAACATTAGCTATGGAATCAAATCATCTATTCACAAGTAACCCAAATGACAAGTTTATGAATTTGCATAAGTCTGTCCCAACTTACGTAATTAGGGTTAGTCCAAAGTTGCTAGAATTTGGGGGTTTTCACAGATGATAGTCTAAAGATGCAAATAAACTCAAAATTGAACGAATCAAGTCAAAAATCATAGCCAAGTTTTACCAATTTTGAATCTAAGAATCTGTCAAAAGAAAAGAAAAGAAGGGTATAAGAGAATTGAAATTTAAATATAAAATTAGACAAGAAATCAAACCGGGGATCACAAAACTTTGACATTCTGGTGAGATTTGACTGGATTACGGAGTAGCGGTACGTTGGCGTGGTGTTGAATTATCATGGGTTTCGTCGGCGGTGGATGATGATGTATGGGGAGGTGTTGACTGGCTGGCCGGTGACGCCATAAGAGTGGGAAAACATAGGGAGACGAAGATGAAGAGAGACAAACGGAGAGGAGAAGGGCAAGAGAGAAGCGGGATGAGAAGAAGAGTGAAGAGGTGGGGCGGTGGTGGCTGTTGGAGAGTTTGCTGACCGGCAATGGAGCAGCTGCGGTAGTGTTAGCAATGGAGAAGAGTGGTGGTGGTCTTTAGGGAGAGAGAAAGTGAATGAGTTTGGATTTGGAATTTAGGTTTAATTACTGAAAAAAGGATAGGGAAAATGGGGATTGATCATGGACCGTTGGATCTTATGATGGACGGATGAGATTAAAATTAAGAAATGGGTCGGATCCTGGTCATCCAGATTTGGGTCAGATTAGAATTGAATTGGGGATTGAAATGGGATTTAATATTTAGCCAAATTATACTCAAATTCGGCTAAAATTGATATCAATTGGATAAAATTAGGCTAAGAGTTAAACAAACAGAAAAAAATGTATTGAATTAGGCCACTATTTAATAAATAATGTATAAAATAATAACAATTAATAATCATAAATCGTTATTTCTAAACTAATAAATCGTACTTATATTTTATGTATAAAAACGAACATGTATCGAAATATCAATAAAAATTAGCAATAAATTATATAAATGCAGATTTAGAAAAGAATGTCTTATATAATAATAATAATAATAATAATAATAATAATAATAATAATAATAATAATAATAATCATCTACATCTACATCTACAATCTACATCTATAATATATTAAAAGTGTGAAGACCCTTAGAAAAGTGATTTGAACTTTTTGTCCTTCATTAAAACACTCTGCAATAGACAAAATCGTCTTTTCACTATTTTTTTTATCATTATAATTACTATAAATATTTTTTTTGACAAACCAAAACTGCCGTGTATATTTAATTAGGTTTAGGACTCTTTGAGTTTTTCTTTGTTTAGGAGTTTTAAATTTTTCCTTTTATATAATTATAGTTACTACAAAACTGTTGTCCCTTGTATATTTAATTAGGTTTAGGGTTTTTGAGTTTTAGTTTGTTTATGAGGCAATTATATCCTACCTCTATGTGAAGTCTAAAAATCATATTAATTCTAGAAGAATATAAAGACTACGTATTTATATATCAAGAGGTCAGATTGATGAGCAGCAAGGCTTCTACTAAAGTAATCCTAGTATATGTTTTTTTCTTTTTAGTTTCCTTCTTCCCGCAACTCTTTCGCCTTTTTAAACTCACAATATAATTGATGTAGTTGTATTGTAAGTTTCTAACTGACGCATATAGATATACTATTTGTAGTTACCATTGATTCTTTCTACATTGTTATATTGTGGGAGGGTATATTTAGTTTGTGCCATGCTTACAAATTCCCGCTTAATATATAGGTACGATTATAAGATAATAATCTTTACAATTCCTTTATATTAATTTTTTTTTTTTGGCTAATTCTTCCTATGTATTATAGGTACGATGCTTATCAATGTATTAATAAAACTTATATAGCTCATATTATAATTTCCGATTAATGTGTTCCATACGTAATATCGTTCTTGGATATATTTTGAAAGAATATTTTATATTTTTTCCTTCTCCTACTAAACAATGATTCATTGATGGTCTTATTAGCCAGCCATCTTTTATCATGGATTGCTAGATTCTTGAACAAATCGATCGAGGGGAATTATATTCTACAAAAACTATCGTATTGAGGTTTCTTCCATCACAACTTTCAGGTTGTCATTCTCTGCTTTATCATAGTCCATTTAGTTATAGTTAGTTTGTTACAATTAGTACGTTTTTCATTAACCTAATTGTTTAGAATGTGTTTTCGTGTATCAATATCAATATAATTTTAACTTTTGATATCATCCTTAATTGTTAGTGTGATGGTGAGTTATTATATTCCTCTTTAAGTATATCTTTCAACTGATTCATGCCACAGATGCTATTACTAGATGGAGGAGAGCTGAAAATTGGAGAAAGAGAAGAGGCAAGTAAAGACTAAAGAGGTAAAAAAAAAATTTCTTGCCTATTCCTTAAAAACAATATATATACACCTTTTTTCCTCAAGCAAATTGAATGAATTCATATATACTGAAAGCAAATGGTATAGATATCATACTCAGAAGCCCACGATTATGTTTGTATTGCTAATATTTTGAAGATTTTTAAGTTGTTAATGTTAAAAGTGTTAATATCTATTGTCAAAGCAAGCAATTCGTTTTTAAGAAAACGTCAATAAAACATTTTTCAAACTCTGTATAAAGTTTGTCGTTTGTCATGGCATCGATAAATACATTATAGGAGTCCAAATAATAAGGTATCTGGGAACTATGTTGCTCGCACTCTTCAAAAATATTGGCGGGTGCGTGTTGGATCCTCCAAAAAAAATATTTTTGAAGGACGATCCGACACAGATGCGACAACTTTTTTGAGGAGTCCGAGCAACTTAGTCTGAGAACTTTCGTTATGCAGAGATCTTCATTTATTGAGTTAGATAAATAGGAATTTTAGTTTAGGAGCTAATTTTTTTTTTGGTGGAAAAATCACTGGCTAAACAAAGAGGGGTTAAAAGACGTTTGAAGTCTGCTAATTAGTTTAATGAAGATAAATAATGGTAGTTATAAATTGATGGTTCCTGAATTGCATACGTTAAATGGAGTAGTAAGTTATTATTTTTTTTTAAAAAAACGTGCGGTGGGTGTACGCGGGTATGAGTGTGAGGCGGTTTTATGCGGGTTTAAAGGTTATGTGGATCGGAGCGTGATTTTTAAATTTTGCGGGTTGAGATACGAAGGAATTTGGAGAGTATGTCAAACAACTCTCAATCTTACATTAAATGAATTTATTTTATATGAAAAATATTTGGATGGTCTATTATAGTTAAAGTCCATAATTGAAATGTTAATCCAGTTTTTTAAAAAAATGTATATACTCTAATATGAATACACGCGCAAAGCGCGTACCCTAAACTAGTAATAGTAATAATAATAATAATAATAATAGTAATAATAATAATAATAATAATAGTAATAATAATAATAATAATAATAATAATAATAATAGTAATAATAATAATAATAATAATAATAATAATAATAATAATAATAATAATAATAATAATAATAATAATAATAATAATAATAATAATAATAATAATAATAATAATAATAATAATAATAATAATAATAATAATAATAATAATAATAATAATAATAATAATAATAATAATAATAATAATAATAATAATAATAATAATAATAATAATAATAATAATAATAATAATAATAATAATAATAATAATAATAATAATAATAATAATAATAATAATAATAGGCTATGCATTTGGTAAAACACAAAAATACAAATTTAAAAATACTTGCATAAATAATTTAACAAAGTTATGTAAGACACAATTAATAGATTATAAGTATAATATATAAAATTATTGATAATAAATAATAAATTAAATTAATAAAAAATAATAATTAAATATTTTAAAAATCATGAATGCGAAGCGTAGGGATTTATTTAATATTAGAATAATAATTAAAGAAATATCAGTATCCCAAACTTATAATTTGCAAAAATAGCAGTCTGTAAGTAATATAGGGAGGTTAAAATTGGGTGTCAACATGCATTATAACAAATATCCTGCGGTAATTAAAGGATATAGTGATGCAAATTGGATCACTGGATCGAATGAAGTAAAATCCACGAGTGGATATGTATTTTCTTTAGGTGGAGGAGCAGTCTCTTGGAAATCATCCAAACAGACATGTATTGCCCTCTCTACAATGGAATCTGAATCTATTGCGTTAGATAAAGTCGGTGAAGAAGCTGAATGGCTCCAAAATTTCTTGAAAGATATTCCTTATTGGCCTAAACCTTTGGCACCAGTATGCATACACTGTGATAGTCAAGCGACAATAGGTAAGGCAGGGAGCATGATGTATAATGGTAAATCTCATCATATAAGATGGAGGCATAATACCGTTAGAGAACTTCTCTCTAGTGGAATTATCACGATTGACTATGTGAGGTCAAAGGATAATGTATCAGATCCACTTACAAAAGACCTATCTAGAGACGGAGTAAAGAGATCATCGAATGGAATGGGTTTAAGGCCTAGGACAAGTCATCACAGTGGTAACTCTACCTAGCGGACTAGAGATCCCAAGGCTAGGTTCAAGGAGATCAAATAAAGTTATGACTGACGGTTCAACATTGTCAATTAACTCAACCCGTTCTCATGATGAAGACAATGTTCAGGAAACAAGGATAAAGTTTATGGTTTGAAGCTTTTTGATCCTTTCTAAGTTTGGCAGGCATGACCAAATAGTTTAATCTATAGGATTAAAACGTTTACGAATCATCTATGTGAGAGTGAAGTGGAAGTCACTTCAAGGAGAATGATAGTAAAGGTCTATTCTCTAAGCTCTCATGAAACCAGGTTGTGTTCATGGCTGAAACGAATAAAAATGTGAGAACTATAAATGGAAAAAGGCTGGTTGTGTGACTTGTATTGTCTAGGTGTACATTAAAGTTCAATGATTCAAAGATATCACATCTACCGATTGATTTGATGCATCCGATACAAGTTCACTACGGAAAGTTCAAAGAGAAACCTACTTATCAAGATGCAATTAGTCTTTTCTTGTAGATCACACACTTGTCGTTATATTTTTTTTGATGAAATAGTCATTCCCCATTCACGTGGGGGATTGTTGAGCTCTAAGTGAAAGTGAATGGAAAATGGAGAAAAAAAAAATGGAGGGAAAAGTGAAAGGTGTTTTCACTTTATAAAAGGAATGTTCTCCCACATTGGTGGGAGAAAGGAAAATCCTTGTGCTTAAGTATAGAAGTACTCCATCATATGGATAGTGAGGCACGAACAAGACAAGCCTCGTGTTGTCGTCGTCGTCACTCATTCATCTCGGCTTCGGCTTCAAATTTGGATTTGGATTTGTCAAATGATCGATTGAGAGACTATCTTTTTGGATAAAATTCATTCGAAACTTGAGAGTTAATGATCTAAAAATTCAATCTAAATTTCTTTCATTTGCGGATGCTCACGAGCATGTTCGGACGCATGTCACAATGCACCTCTAAGGGACGCGACCCTTTGAGGCACTGTTTGAAGACAAAATGGCGACATGCGCACGCAGGTGCCCATCTGCGGACGCACCTGGGCCAACGCATGTCAGTGTTAACATTCTGGAATTTGATAATTTACGACCTGCAATCATATATGGGCCACCTACGGGTACAGGTGGGGTCCACATATCGGCGACGTTTCAGAAAGTTGTGTCTCTTCAAGAACCATTGCTTCTTTTCAGAAGCAACTCTTTATGGATATAAGTACCTAATTTTTCCTCAGGTTTTAGTACAAAATTTTGAAGTGAAAACCATCTTCTTCTTCCTAAGAACTCAAGTGTGATTTACAATAGTTGAGTGTGTTCGAAGTTCGGCAAATTTAAGGTACCATTATTTGCTGAAGTGAATCATTTTACCCTGGGAGGATACATTTCATTAACCTCGGGTACTTGAGGGTAATAAATTCCTTAAGGACACACCGTGAATTCGGTGGACTTGATTGTTCATATCTTCATCTCTTTCTAAATTTCGGTTTTACTATTTTCTAGAAAATAGTTTAAACTTCATTTTGATAGTTCATAATTTTTTTGAACTTGTGTTTGAAGTTGTTGTTGTAAATACAGATTTTATACCCAGAATACAACACTAAATAGTTCTATTACAAGCTGTAACTCTGGTGCAAATACATGTCCCAGTTGTTGAGATATATATATAGAGTTTTGATGATCATTCTATATACATAGAAATTCACTCAAATAAGGAAAAAAATAAAGAAAATTATTTAGTGTATTACAGAATGTTTGACCAATCTTCTAAAATTGACATATTTTTTAAAAGTGCTTAAAAACACAATTTTGGTGAGAAAGAAAATTAAAAATACCACTTTCCTAATAGTGATAGTAATAGAATTGAATTACATAAACCCATATATTTAACCAATAACATATAAATTCACTGAAATAAGGAAAGGAAATAAAGAAATTATTTAATATGTTATAACATGTTTGACCAATCTTCTAAAATCAGTATATTCTTTAAAAGTTCTTTTTTCCAAAAAGTGTTTTTTTTTTTTAAAATACTTTTGGTGAGAGAGGAAATAAAGAAAACCACTTTCCTAGTAGTGATATAATAAAATTGAACATGCATATCCATATACTAGTATCTGGGCACGTGCATTGCACGTGTGTCCATGTAAATTTTATATATTCATTAGAATGATTAAAATTCTATGAATACGTAATGAGTAATATAATGCAATAATTATAAATAAATTTTTAAAAGTGTGATTAAAAACATCAAATAAGAGATATATTTAAATGTTTAAAATTAATTCCTTTTAATCAACCAACTATAAATTTTAAACTTTGGTTAGTAATTAGCAAATTCTAATAAAGTCATAAATGGAGGAATACCATAAGATATCTTAAAGTTTTAATTTAAATATTTGGAGGTTATGAATATGAAAAACATGAGAGTTATGGATACTAAGAGTAACAATAGATATGACTTATGAAGTTTAATATTTAAAGCAAATAAAGGAGAAAAATAATAAATAAATAAATAAAGGAATGTTATAAATGTATTTACATTATAGTGAATGTCTATCAAAATATAATGAGTATCTATCGAAATATAGTGAGAATCTATCAAGATATGAAATGTCTATTGTTTGGAGAGAAATTAGGAAGAATTTTCTACTATAAATAGAGGGGTTCTATTCATTATATATCATCCCGACTAAGAGAAATAAGAATTACTCTCTTCTCTCCCTTATTATTTTTGTGTTTGTTATTTTAGTTTATAACACATTATCAGCACAAGGCTTTAACCTACTGACTAAATGGTCAGTGGCGGACCCAGGATTTAGGGGTCGTGGGTGCTCGGGAGGTTCGAACACGTATATTGATGCCCAAAACTTTAAAATTCTGCTTGAAAATTAAAGCACTCAGCTATCTTCTTGGTTTACTGGGTGCTTTTCTAAGTCTTATACCAATTTTTATATATTTTTTATATAATTGTACGTAGTCTGACTTAAATTTAACGGGTGCCGAAGCACCAAAAAAATGGTCATAGGTCCGCCCCTGTAAATGGTTAAGTGATCTTTGGTAAATGAACGAGGTAATATGTTCAAATGTAACTCTATCCGCTACCTGCATCTGTATTGTTAAAACTATTGGTTGTATGCCAAATTTAATGTGAATACGGTGACTGATCAAACAATAACTAATTAACTATAGCATGCACCGGGAAATTAATGTTTGCAACATTCTGATACTAAAGTAATTTGCATGCTGCTACTGCATGGTATTTCTTTTACACAAATATCCAATGCTTGTCCTTATAGTTTGCTCACTCCAAGGATTAAAATTATTTATATACATGTTGAGTTTTGCTGCAATGATTAAATCAAACATAATATGCACTGCTACGTACCCGGATGATTATTTTTCATTGGTGCTCTTTAACGAGTTTAGTACCCAATGTATATGATACTAACTATTTTTGATTATCTATGAGAATTTGTCTTTGATCGAGTGACAGGAAAAGATGATAAATAAAAGGAAAATTGTTGATAGCCTAAAACAAAGCAGTGATGCTTTCTATATGGATTTCGGGGCATATTCTTATCAGTGGCAGTATTTCTCAAGTCCAGTTATGAATAAAATTATTTATGTTTATAATCACAAATGATAATATTTTTAAAGACTAACAGGCGATTTTTATTATACTTTGGCATATTATGTCATTGGTCGAGGATATGATGATGGATTTAAATCTCATTCCATTAAAGAGGGTAAGATATCGGCTTAGAGTTCCAATACACGCACCATGATAATAGATGTTGGGTTCAAGTCCCATCGATTTATGATCTAAGACGCCTTTATATGGATAAGACGTTGAGTTTGAATCTCAATGCACAATATTGATGATATAATTATGGCTAAGGTAAAATAATATCTTTTTGGTGAAAAGGCATAAAATTTGTCCCATTGAATATGCTCCTGAAGTGAATATGGTAGCAGTGCATAATATGTCTGAAAGAAGACAAGTGTTTGAACGTACGAATATAAGCGTGGAAGGATAATATGATAATCATCATCAAACGTGATAATATTTTCACATGCTTATTATGATTATTAGATATGTTAGAGAAAAATTCTCTACATTATATGTATGCCTCGATTTGCTCCTGAAGTAGCAATATTTTAAAAGAGGCTACAAGTTATCATAATTTGATATGCTTAAGGCACAACTATATTCTATTCCTGGGGAATGAGAATACGATTGTTATAAATACAGATCTATACCTTGGGGTGAATGTGATTGTATGTAGTACAGCTTATAAATGTGTTCTTGATTGTAGAGATATCACAACACACCTGCAGAAGAGGTAGAATAATTGGAAGATTGAACATCTCCAAGTTACTATAGTAAGAAACATAATTGTGAAAATTTACCTGAGCATGATGAGATCACATGCCATAATAAACTAGGAGTTTATTGATATAAAATTTATGTCATAGTAAATCAAAAATTTACTAAAGCAAAAAATAAAAAAACATGTCATGGTAAACTTGGAGTTTACTAGTATAAAAGTTCATAAGTTGATATGAACGATTGTGACATCCCGAAGATGTGCATATTGAGTATTAGACATACATGTATAGAAGATATATAAGATTCTTCAAGAATTCTATATGTTGTTTGTTCTTATGATAAGATGATTAGATCAGCTAACGTTGGGATTCCTTAAAATTCTGGAAAGTATAAAGGGTGAATATGGACCTGTTCACATGTCATGTGATCTATTAAGATGCATCAATATAAGATGATCACATGTGCGTTTATTGTCAACCTGCAGTTTGACATTCATAAAGTTACCTGCTCAATAAATTTGAGTTAAGAGCATAATTTCCAGATTGACAATTCATCTTGATAAAGCTAGTTTGGCGTTGAATGCCTCCGATAAATAGTTGAACCATTGCTTATGAGAACAAAGCTTCATGTGTTGGTCTGAAATATGATACTTTCATACAAAAGCACTTGTATGCTTTAGACCAATAAATTATAATTAATTCCTCCCTCTCAATTGGTTCAAGGTCAGGAACCAAATATTTCATCTAGTAGTTTTTGATGTGCGGTATACGATTAATGGATATACCATAATGCACAAAGATGGACTCTCTAAAGTAAATTGAGATGTATGTTAGTTTTCCTAACATAAGGGGGAGATAGTAAGCAGCTAAGAAATATATTATGAATTATCATCAATATGATCCTCATTCAAAAATAATTCAAGTCAAACGCTAGGAGTATTTGCTGACCCCAAATTGATTTCATATTTAGCTGCGGATGCTCCTATTGTGTGTCCCTGAAGGACAAAGTCTACAACATGCATGAAGCGTGGTAGACCACAATTAGTTTCAAATGAAATAATCCTTGAAAAGGATAAGGAGCAAATGATCATAATAAGGAGGCAATGTGCTCTTGAAGAGCCTACGACATAACACTTCATGAAACCTTATGAGAGGTTCAAGCACCTAAAAATAATGAAGTGATGAGATCTCAAAATGTTATGTCACATTGAGAACCGATGCAAAATGATATATCGTCGATGATATCTTTGATACAATATGGCGCAATATTGTAAAAGATTGTGAGGATTTGAATTCTACGTTTATTTAAGCATGCTGACGTAGAAATATTTATGAAGTGACATGAAAGGATGCATCTTGGTAAGCATAAAACTTATTTGATTTGCAGTCCTGACATTAGAAGATGTCACCCATGAAATTGTGAATATTGTCACTTGACGAAGTCTATATAAAAATCTCTAAAGGATTCAAAATGCCTGAAGCATATAAAAGTTTCTGGGAAACTTGTTTTTAATCCTTATAAGGGATAAATTGATGATTTGAATATTATTGGAACTCTTGGAGAATTTTGAAAAGCGATAGATTATCAGCTGAAAGAAGTTGAAATGAAAAACATACAAAATTGGATTGATCATGAAGTACCATAGCTTGTGCAATTGATGCATTTATACATCTTGCTATAACTATGAGCATGATATAGTTTTACTCCTACATGAGGATAGTGAAGTAAGATCACTTGCATATTGCAAATGAAAGCCGCAGTATGGATGTGTTTATCCTAATGAATATTGCTAAGCTTTTGAAAATACAGAATTTTTATATGATCGACATAAGGGTTCGATACAGACATATTACCTATTGTCATGAAGGGTTACTTTCATACTATGTTGTTTTACATGACAATCAAATCGGGTTGAAATAATGACTATTCACAAAAGCAAGTCAAGACTGTATATGACAATGATACATCTCATTCGAGAAAAATATAGTTTGAAATGCCCACTTATATAAAGATGTTGCATGCATTGCACAACTAATGAGAGGGTTCATAAAAGGAGAAAGAATGAAGCACATTTCGTCAAAGTTATCTACAGACATGAGCTCCAAAAGAATGGAGATATCAATGTGCAACAGATTCATTCAAGTGATAATATGAATGATTATTCACCAAGTCTCTACCAATTACAACTTTCGAGAAGATAGTGCATAAGATTGGAATGTGAAGATTCAAGATTTTGAATTGATGTTCTCATCAGAGGGAGCCAATATGCAATGTACTCTTTTTCCCTTTTAAGGTTTTGTCCCACTGAAATTTTCTTGTAAGGTTTTTAATGAGGCAAAAAAAATGTGTATTATCAAAGATGTGTACTCTTTTTCCTTCACAAGAATTTTTTTTCCACTGGTTTTTTTCTAGTAAGGTTTTAACGAGGCATATCATCTATTAATTAGACATTCAAGGGGGAGTGTTATAAATCTATTTATATTATAATGAATGTCTATCAAGATATAGTGAGTATCTATCAAGATATAGTGGGTATCTATCAAGATATGAAATATCTATCTTTTGGAGAGAAATTAGGAAGAATTTTCCCTTATAAATATATGGGTTCTATTCATTGTATATCATCCCAAATAACAGAAATAAGAATTAGTCTCTTCTCTCCCTTATTATTTTTGTTCTTGCTAAATTAGGTTATAACAAGAGAGGAATAAATTAGTGCAAATGATATTTAAGTGTTGTAGCTATGTGAGGTTTAAGAAAACGAATCTTACTTTTCCACCTTTGTTACTTCTTAGACTGTTTGGCCAAACTTATAAAATCAACTTATTTTGAAAAGTACTTTTTAAAAAAGTACTTTTGGTGAGGAGAAGTTTGTGTTTGGTCAATAAATTTAAAAAAATACTTTCGTGCAGCAATTAGTATTTGGCCAAACTTTTAAAAATGTGTTTAAGTGTATTTTCAAAAGTGCTTTTTTAAAAAGTACTTTTGGGGAGAAACTACTTTTTTTAGCTTATGAAAAATTATTCCCCAAAACACTTATTTTCTCCCAAAAGCTTGATCAAACACCTTAATTTTTTAAAATAAGCACTTTCAAGAAAAAATAAGCATTTTTAGGAAAAATAAGCTTGATCAAGAAGACAATTCATTATGTTAAGTAAGTTGAAGGAAAAACTGAAAATAAATAAATAAAAAGATTAAAAAAAGCATAGCTAATTTTGTTTTTAAAAGGTTAAAAATGTCTCACAACTTGCTATGGATATTTTAGTTTTTCAACTTTTGACTTAACACCTTTTCCACTTTTAGTATTTAGTATAATATTTTAATATGTAATATAGTTAGTAATTTTAAAAAGAGATAAATTTAGGAGATAATAGGACCCTCGTAAAATTTAGGTGTGTCATAGCAACTTCGGTATAGTTTGTAAAAGTGCAATATTGTTTTCTCGTGATTAGTAATCCAAGTAACTTGTTATTGCTGATACTTTCTTCTAGGTTTCTCTTTTCAAAATCAGAGCTCGGATCGAGAAGGAAGAGATAAAAGGCCATATCAAATATGTGGTCAGAAATTCATAATCAAATCCGACCACAACAACCAAATTGATTATCTTCATGCATAAGAATCCTAGATTTCGAGTCGAAAAGATTGAAAGGATTCAGTAATCCAACTAACTTGTTAGAAGGTTTGTAATAACAAATTAAATCATCCCTTACATCATATCAGATATATGAACTTGCGAGAATTTAAAAGGTTAATACCAATTTAGAGCTTATAGAATGCTCTGAATTCATTTTACAAAGTGATCAAGCTAAAGTAAGTAAACAAGTAAAAAGATATGGAAGAAAATAAATGGGGAACAATGTTGCAAATTCCCCAAACTACTCCACTACTCTGCAAACAATCAATACTGGATTATATATATTCATCTAATCTTTGATCAAAGACTTCCTCATATGTAGGCATTTCGATTCATATCAAGGACAAATATGAAGGAAACTCGCAATAGTATTGGCTACCATTTCTAATGCCAAATTGAGTAAAATCTGGACAATCACTGAACTATTTCCTCAGACGGAATAATACATTTTTTGGTAGAATCAGAAGTTGATAAGTAGCTACATCAACCAGTAATTTTTTAAGAGAAAAAACATATAATAAGTAATGGGTAATGAAATGACCTAAATTTGTACAGGTTATAAAGAGATAGAAAGAATGTCAAAAGGCTATAGGGGTAGAAGATAAATGAGCAAAAGTTAAAGATAAGAGATGAAAAGACTTACGTACATTGAATTTGGTACAAAATAAATTCTTTACAATTAACCACATTCATGGGAGTTAATATTTACATTTATTAGGATGCCAATTTTTAATGGTGATGGAAAGGGTATCACGTCTGCCTTAATTCTAACTGTTTTTTTTTTTTATTAAGAATGTGCATTTTACATCTTTGAAGAAATTAAAAAAATAGAATAAAATGTAATTTATTATAATTAATGAGTGTATATATTTTTATCCATAATGTTATGACTTTATAAGGGTGTTTTCGTAATTCAACTTTCAACTTGGGGACTTCCCATTTTTTGTATAAAAGATGATATGATGTAATCAATAACATAGAAACTCACTCAAATAAGGAAAAGAAATAAAGAAAATTATTTAGTACTCCTTCTAGTCCAAAATAAGTGAATTTTTGCCTCAATGCACATCTATTAAGGAAAAGAAACTAGGACATAAATTTTACTTTACTTTCCATTTTTACCTTTTTAGATATTATCAAACTACTCTTGAAATTTCAGCCACATTAAAATAAAGTTAATTAAGTCTCTTGTAACCCATAACCAATAAATTGTAAATGAAGGGCAGAATTGAAAGAAATTTCCAATATGTCTCTTGAAGAACAAACAATTCACTTATTTTGGACATTGAAAAAAGAGTAGCTCAAGAATTCATTTATTTTGAACTAGAGAGAGTATATTATAACATGTTTGACCAATTTTCTAAAATCAACATATTCTTTAAAAGTGTTTTTTTAAAAAGCACTTTTGGTGAGAATGGAGATAAAGAAAACCATTTCCTAGTAGTGATATAATGGAAGTGAACATGCACATCCATATATGTAATCAATAACATAGACACACCCAAATAAGGAATAGAAATAAAGAAAATTATTTAGAACTAGTATATTATAGCCAGGTTGACCAATGTTCTAAAATCAAGTTCACCTCTCACATAACTGGTTTGCCATCAGTTCTTTACAGTTCCTCAAGACGACCACAAGCAATTCAGCTATTGCATCAAGAAAAGTGGAATTTCCAGCATCGTTAGACCCCATGATGGCCATGATTTCACCTCTCGAGACTTATCCAGAGATATCATTAAGAAGATAAGTTTCTCTGTTAATCAAACCATCTTTCTTGAATCCAAGATCCTGTCCTGGAATTAGCTTGCAAGTGGGCTGCTTCGCCAAATTATTACCGTTAGTCTCATTCGACTTTGCTGATTTGTCTGAATCCAGCAGACAACATAGAGATGGCAATAGGGCGGGGCAAGCCTTGCCCTAGTAAGATTTTGACCCGACCCGCCCTGCCCGTTTAGCATTTTTTCAATATTTGTTCTGCCCCACCCTGCCCCGTTAAGCCCCGCCCCGCCCCGTTTATGTTATTTTTCAACTATGAGGTTGTATTCTGCAGAGCTGCTGCTTTCCTTTTTTTTTTTTTTTTAAGACTTGAGACAATGCAAATTTGAATTAATCTAATGCACACAATACAGAGTTTTCACAAATCACCAAGATCAAATAGAAGCCACTATTGCATATAAAATGGAACTACATCAATATGAACTCAACAAGCCACTAAACGTGCTAAAGAGACAATGGATCTTCATGTCAAATTTAAACATATTTCAACGAATTGAGAACTGAACAATGACTGTCTATACTCTGACTGCCCCAATCTGCTCCAACAAAGACTATAGAGGAAAGTGTTGCCGCTACATTCTGACAAGGGTACAGTTGAGCTCCCCGGAACTGCCACTTTACTGGACGGATGCCATGTGCTTAATCAAGTCCACCACTCGTGTGCTGCAATCTCAGCAAGGAAAAACATTAGCAACATACCACAAACTATCATGTAAGCTAAGAAAATCCAAGCTGCAGCCTAATGTATTGGACAGTTCCACCATTACATATTCTAGCAGAGTTTCACTGTTAGCAGATCTTACAAAGAGAAAATTCAGATTTTCGACTGCTGCTTTATTTTATTTTTCACGCACATTCGTTCGTTGAAGAGATGTAATGCAGGAAAAAAAATATGGAGAAAGAAGATCACCACATTGAAATAGAGAAATCAGAGAGGACGAGAAAAAACAATAGGAGGAAAACAAGGAGACAGACTCACAGAAGGAGAAAGAAAGATTTAGAAAACATCAACAGTACACAACCCAACATTTTCAACCAAAACAACAACATCCATCTACTGCTTATAAAATATAGAACAAAACAAATGGATTCACAAATGCTAAAGTGCATGGAAATCTCCACGTAAACCAAGAGACCTCGTTAAATGCCATTTTCAATACAGCTGAAAACTGTACAAAAACTAAGCTCACACCAGTGGCAACTATATCAAATGTAAACCATTCCGACAATCTATTTAACATGCAAAATTACCTAGCAAGTTAGTGTACCTAAATTTTCAGCAATTGTGGTCAATCAACATTGGTCAACAGACTTGCCTCCAGGTCTTCTTCTTCATCAATCAACGTTGGACATGAGACTTCATCAATTGTTGAAGTCAAACCTAAAAGAAAAATCATAATACGTCAACGTATCAATACACTATTTAAAAATTGAATAACTATTACAACAAAAATATTACATACCATTTATTTCATTCCATAACCATGTGCGAGAACACATTAAAGCTTCTAAAGTAGTATGATGCAATCTACAACGATGAGGACTAATCAACCTCCCGCTAGTGCTAAATGCCGATTCTGAAGCAACAGTAGACACAGGAATGGCTAAGAGGTCACGAGCCATCTTTTACAAAGTAGGAAATTTCAATCCATTTGTCTTCCACGAACTCAAATTGTCAAATGATGGAGTCCGAGGTAACAAACTTTCTTCTAAATATAAATCCAATTCGGATGTTTTCACCACGGTACTTCTACTCGAAGCAACAAATCTATCAAAGTTCGATAGTCGGTCACCTTCAATAAGATTAGCGACTTCACTAGAATTAGATGCTTCAAATGATCCCCCCGGAGAAGATAGTCTACTCTTATAATCATGAAAGAGATCATAACAATGAGACCGAATTTCTTGAATTTTAGTTGAAGCCATTTCTGTGACATAAATTAGTGGAAGAAAAAACTCTACCAACTTCATCTTATATCTTGGATCAAATATTACAGCTACGCCCATCACAACATGCACATCATCCCAATATTATTGAAATTTCAATAACATAGCAGATGACATAGAGCTAATCAAAGGATTAAAGCTCTTCACCCAAACTTCCAACTTTATCTTAATTTCACAAACTTTTGTCAAGTATTGACTAGAAGTTGGATATTGAGTTCCTGAAAATTGTTCAGTAATATGGTAAAAGAGTTTAAGCTTGCCACAAACATCTTCTGCACCATGCCATTGTTCTTCAGTTGGATACGACTTATAATTTGTATCAGTTAGACTCAACTTCTTAAACACTTCTTTGTATTCCAAAGTTGTTCTCAACATTAGATATGTTGAGTTCCAATGGGTAGGACAATCATACTCTAAATTCTTCTTACAAGAACAATGTAGCAGACATGCAACTTCTTCAAATCTCTCAATTCTACCAGCTGATGCAATCCAATACAAGACACTATCACGTATTTTGCCAATACTTTCTCCTATCACCTTTAACCCTTCTTGCACAATCAAATTTAAGATATGTGCGGCACAACGCACATGAAACACTCGGCCAGCCAATAACAAATCTCTTTTATTCAGTTTCTCATCCAATAAGATTCTCATCATTGCATTGTTGGTACTAGAATTATCAACTGTGATAGTTGATATGCTCCATTCAAGATTCCAATCAAACAAACAATTAATCAAAGCACAACATAAAGCATTTTTATCATGTGGAGCAGGAACATAAACAAACCTAAAAATATGACTTTGAAGCCTCCATGAATCATCAATGAAATGTCCGGTAATAGCCATAAATCCTTTTTTGTTGCTATTTGAAGTCCACATAACGATTGTTATTGGAATTCTACTTGTGACTTTCTCTAGAAAGTTAGAGGTCTTTGATTTCAAATTGTCAAAAAATTTCATTATGTCATTTTAATCGTATTTCTCAAAACCATTTTAAACATGGGTTGGAGACTTGCAATAAAGTTCCTAAACCCCACGTGATCAACTATTGAGAGTGGATACTCATGTAAAATAATAGCATATGCAAGTTTTTTTCCGTGAAACATCTTGATCAAAATAGTGTTCTCCACCGTCAACCCCCGTGTCAACCTCACTTCTTGGCTTATTAGGACACTTAGGTATGTGATCCCACATAGACTTCGTTCCACAATTTTTAGCATTTTTATATCGAGCATCACAATACTTACATGGACCATATGGAACACCACCAATAGATACCAAGTCGAAATGATTCCATGCTTTAGAATGTCTCTTCCTTTTGATCGATCCAACAACTTCATTAAGTTGGGAAGGCCTCGGACTCTCGACCTCTAAAGAAATAGTGTTAGATGATGAAGCGGCCAGATTCTCATCATTTTGAGATGTCATGATTATCTATTACAAAATCATAAAATTATAATTAGTATGTAATATTTGTCAAAGAACAATTTAATGAAGAGAGACACTAAATATGAAAAGAAAATACAAGAAGGAAACATGTTATCAATGAGTCCAGTCAGATTGTTGAGAATCCTCAAAATTTACTGGTAAAATAGTGAGGAAAACAACGATGAACACTAAAAACACACCCCCTTTTCAGATTCAAATAACATCCAACAGCAAAGAAAACAAAATAGGTATTCAAAATTATCACTCAAATCATACAAAAAATGGTAAAGATTGAATTTTTATAGCACAAAACACATCTAAACTTGAACATAGATAGAGAAATAGAGAAGCGGAAGAAAGGAGATTTTCTTCCAAAAAGTGCAAAAAAATCCAAAAATAGGAGAAATCAGAAAAAGAAAGAGTACATTACCAGTTGTGAGTTGTTGGTGTTGAAGAGGCAAAGATCTGAAGTGTAGGGATTGCAATGGTGTTGTTGGTGTTAAAATGGTAAAGATCTGAAGTATGGATTTAAGAATTAGGAAAAAAGGAAAAATAACTCGCGGGTAATCGCCTTTTTAACCCGATCCCTGCCCTGCCCTATAACCCATTGCAAAAATTAAACATAACATTTGCCCTACCCTGCCTCGCCCCGCCCTATCAACAGCTTGACCCGCCCCGCCCTGCCCCACCCTGCCCCAATAACCATCCCTAGACAACAATCTTTTGTTCATGTTTATTCGCTGAAAATTTATCACTTCTTGGTTCCTAAAGACCTTACTTCTGTAACGACCCAGAATCCGAGGTCATGATGCTACCTACCCCAATCCATCCTTGGTAGGTAAGCCTAGCACCACAAGGGATATGAAATACAATAAAAAAGATAAGTAATACCAAAATACGAGACTTAAGGATAGAGTCAGGCGAATAATATAAAACAACTCCAAAATCTGAAATAAATATAACTCATAACCCAAAATCTAGTATCATGAGTAATAATCAATAATATCAATCCAAGTCCAAATTGGCATCACAATAATAATAAAAGCAAATAATGCTCAAACAAGATCAATACCAGCCCCCTCATTGGCATCACAATGATAATAATCTCTCAAGTCAAAAATAAGGTTCACATAAGCCCCCACACGGGCAACACGATAAAATAATTACCTCAAAGATGAATCTCACGATAAAATTCCCCACCATAGCATACTTTACATGAATGGTTAACTACCCACCTCGGTCTGAAGAAAATTAAGCCATAACTTACTTCGAAAGCTGAAACACAAGCCTGGACCCCTCAATAAGAAGCCTTTCCATTCCATGCGGCCATAGAACGAACCTAATCTATCAAAAAACATAATGTACACGTCCATAGGATTCTAATGATACCCATAATAGCCACTTTTATTTTAGGTCCAACAAAACTTTGAAAATAGACCCCGAAATAAAAAGGGTAAAATTAGAATTTTAATAAAGAATCATGTTATCCATACTTTAAGAGTTCTAAATATAAAAACCCATCGAAAAATAAGTTGAAATCGAACTTGAAATCATTGAAAAATTATTTTCTCACTTTAGTAAAACCCAAAACTCCATGTTTAAAATCCAAGTTTTGAAGTTGTTTTTGAGATAAAATCAATGGGTAATGATACAAATTAGGTTAAAAAACTTACCCAAACAAGTTTGATGGAAAATTCCCTTTGAAATCGCCTATCCCGAGGTCTCAAGGTCCAAAAATAGTGAAAAGGGAGTTGAAAACGCAAGAATGGGGTTAATATACTGTTTTGATGAATAATGCCTTCTATACATGCACACCCAATCCCCCGCGAACGGGTAAAAGAAATCTGACCTGGCGCAACTAAAAATACTATGCATACGCGATAGCTAGGTCGCGTGCGCTGATGTTTGTACAATAATAATATGCCTCAAAAGTATCAAGACAATGTAAACTGAAACAATAAACCTAATAGGAGTATTTATAGACATAAAGAAAACCTATCGTAAATACAATGGGATTTGCTGAGTCGGTGCCTCGGACGAAGGTAGATACTACAATCGTCCTTTATGATCGTTGGTTGATGAATGACTTTTTGCACACTTGCAGATGTTGCTGTAACGATCTTCAGGACGAACTCGTCCTTTCATCCCACGATCATTACTTCCTCTTATTACATCCACCTTTGATTTTTCACTTTGCAGGATAATCCTCCCACGATCTTCACGACGTACTTGTTGTTTCAAGGGATGATCGTTAGATCACTCGTCTGTTCTCCTCCATATTTCACCTTCTCAGGTTCTTCCTATGATAGCAAGGGAGGATCATTGTCAGATCTAACGATCGTCGGTTGGCTCGTCTAATGCCTTAAAGTCCCATTTCCTGTATTTCACTTCTCTAGACCTGTTTAACCTGCCAATACCATAAAAACACATCATACCCACAAAAACATATCTTTAAACTAGCATTTTCCTTTGTTTTAAGAATCGAAAGTGGCGTAAGTCCATAGCATATCAACACCCTCAACTTAGAATGTTTGCATGTTCTCAGGACAACAAAACACAACAAACAAAACAACAAAATACACGACACTTAACCAAGAGAAATCCAAGAGTCCTATTACAGTCATATTTGCAAAATTCAGCTTTAGCACACACAATTCAAAACACAATTTCAACCCCCTCCAAACATCATCAAAATTAAAATCGTTGTGTGCATATAAATTCCTTACCATGACACAATGAGATCAAACAATGAAATTACATTATCAATACACAACCTAGCACGTAAAACAATGATGCTACTAGAACAAATAGCAATCACGGTGAAACCCATATGCCCTTGCATCAAAGAAGTACCCCTCACTCAAAATATACTATGAATATCAAAACGGGGAATGAATTTAATCACTCACTCTCACAAAGAAGTTCAGGCCGTGTGCGTGAAATACCATAGGCTTGCCCTTATTTTATACGCCTTAGTTTTTCAAACAGTCGGATTAGAATCACTATAGAACTTCTATTGGCTTGTAATGTATGCATTTGGGACGGGTATGGTAAATATGGATCAAGTGACTTATTCCTCCTTGGAACTACACTAACTTTGTCTCCACTTTTCTACTCTCTTTATTTTTCTCCCTTTTTTGAATTTTTGAACCTCGGGTGTGATTTTTTTTTTACAAATTCTTTTCTCTTTTTTTTTTTTCTCTTTTCTTCTTTCTTTTCTCTTTCTCTTTTTTTATTCCTCAAACTTTTCTTCATCATTTGTTTTCTTTTCTTTCCTTTTCACACAAGATAGCACCCAAATCCCTTTTTTATTTACTAACTTTCTACATACCCAATTTTCTTCACACACCTCTACAATAGCCACCCTCTACTTAGGTGATTTTCCTGAATTGAGGAGCACAATGTCCAAGAAGGGACCAGGGTCAAAGCAGGTTCGTAAGCGAATTGTGAAGGTGAATGGGCTAGTTCAAGGAATCGGTCTATTTAGGCTCAAATTTCAGGATCAAAGGATATCATATTCCATTTGGTAGACTTTTAGGCTTATAATGGATTATTCAAGAACGGCCTATGATCCTTTCCTAACCTACTATCCTACAACCTTGGTGAGACCTAACCGGGCAAGTTTTAGATCGCACACACACGCCGACTAGGTAAGTACCTCATAACACACATGGCTCAGGGCTACACATATAGTTACTACCTATCCAGTTCATGCATAATTAGGTTATGGTTATCACATTCATAATCCTAATGCCATGGCAAGATCCACATTGGTCACAGTTCACAGTAAGCACACAACACATCAAACATATCAAAAATTTTAAGGAGGGGTATCATTTAAATGCAAAATTCAGTCAAAAATAGTTGCATGCTTTATTTATTTTAACTGCGCCAGAGTTCTTCTATTTCTCTCTTGGTTACACAAATAACACAAAAACAAAAAATAAACTCCTAAACATGTCGGTTCTAACTAAATAGTGCCTCCGAGGAAAAAAATGACAATAAAAACCCTCGGATGTCGACATACCCGCACCCCCAACTAAGAAACTGTGCAATATCCCCAATGTATAAAAACAGTAAAAATAAAGAGCTAAGGTAGAGACATACCTGTGGCGCACTAGACTCCTATCATGGACTGATTAGTCAGGGTCACAAATGCAACCCCACCATACTCTCCAACTCTATTGGTCTCGACACTGACCGTGGCACTCATACTCAAGTTGGTATTGGTGGTGGCCGGTGCACTCAAAGATGGTCTCATGGGGGTAATCTCTGTACCCCCTTTACTCTCAACAATAGTATCATCAACAGTAGCATTAACAACATCAAATAGGACCCCATGTCTCTCCAAAATATGCACCTCGGAGGTCCTCTCACTCTCGAAGGCTATTGCCTTCTTGCCATCCTTATATTTTTTCTTCTTCCTGTTCTTATCCTTCCTTTTTTTCTTCTTATGAGGTTGTGTATCATCACCCATCTCATCCACTTTCTTATCCTTGCACTCATCTACCGGGACCTTGGTATAGAAGTCTGAAACCTATATACCAAACTATTTCTCAAAGATCAAAATAGACAGAGGCTGCATAATAAGAAACTGGCACTTGGAAAGATCCTTCACCACAATTTTCAATGCATCCAGACCTGGTGTGACTGTGCTCAAATCAGGAGCCTGGACACTCTCCAACTTATCCATCATCCGACTCTCAAAACTATTGAATCAATTCTACATACCTCGTACCGCAGCCTTGATCTCATCCTTCACATAGGGTTTTACCCCTTTCTCCAATTTCTTGATCCTGACTACAAAAAAATCCATCCTTTTCATCATTTTTTCTAGGAATTCTGGACCTAGTGTAGCTCGTAGGCACAAACTGAAGTGCAACCGAAGGTGCTGGAGGCTACTGTGTAGATGATGAAATAGCATCTGCTTTGGATGTCGGAATCTCTGTAGCATGAGTACCCCCTCTACTGCCTGTAGAGCCAAGTCTGCAAAAAGACCCTGGGATCGAGCCACTGGGTTCATGTAGTCTTTAATTAATGTTATGTCTGCAGTCTTAGTCGGTCGGGTAAACCTATCAATAGTCAGAATGGAAGGCACATTTGACTTCCAACACAATAGGGTCACCAGGTTAGGAAAAGGTAAAGTAGTGTGGAAAAGTAGCACCCTCTCCCGAATCTCCTCTGCAATGATCAGCGAAATATTAAACTCTAACTCTGCCTTGAAGGCTGCTACCATCCTTGCTTTGTCAGTACTTAGCAAATTGTCATTTACAGTGTTCTATATAGTGCCTGACAATGGACCACGAAGCTTTGGCAGTGAAGCTCAGTGTGTGTTTGTAGATAGCTGCACCATTTACACATTTCGCTCCTTCCTTAGCCTCAACAATGTGGCCTGCTAACCACTTGTAATGCATAAGCTTGTCCCCAGTACTCAGCTACTTTACCTTCTTCAAATCAGTCATTTGGTAGTTAAATTCTGGAGTTTCAGCTGTTGGTTCAAAATCATCACCAAATAAGGCTCGAGAAATAGCCTTCTCTGAGATGTCAATCTCTGCACCCCACACAATCACAGTATCCAAATGGGGTTGCTTCCTCATATCCTTCTCCTTCCTTAAAAGACTCATGTTTTCAAGCATCGCCGCATAGTTGACATAGAATTCACGCACCAACTCAACACCATAGTTGCTAACTAGTTTCGTCATCCATGCCAGCTTATATTTCTCGAACACCCGATTTAATTCTAGAACTCTTTGTAGTGCCCCAATTAGTATAAAGGGCTCTTCTTGGATGATTCTCTTGATTTTCCCCTTGTTGTTGAAGGATACGCCATCATTATAATAGTCTTGAGACTTTGGGCCACTCCATCATCTCGGGTCTGACCCTCTTTGAGGCGGATTCACAACATTAGCTCTGTCGGAAGATTTAGGATTAGCACTACGAAAACCATCTGCAGAATCCTCTTCCTCATAGGAACTCATCTCATCATCATCCCTTATAGCCTCTGGCTCACCCTCATTTGGGTTTGAAGCTTGGCCTCCCTCTTTAGACTGGAAAGGCTCACTAGAAGTAGTCGTGAGCAGCAATGCTGTGGAAGGTGTGGTCTTGGCCTTAGTAGATTTCAACCTAGTGGTTTGAGGATTGGGTTGATCATCAGCACTACTTAAGGAGAATTCAACCTCAGAACTACTAGATTCTTCCGATTCACTCTTTGTGGCAGAAAGTACATCCTTTGGTGCCCACTTCTTGGCTATTTCTTTGCGGAGTGCCTCATCCTGCTTCTTCTTGCTCACTTTAGGTGCCATAGCACCTGTATAAAAATTAGTTAGTCTCAGAATAAGGAAGAAACAAGAACTTAATAATTCATACAGACGATCGATTGGACGATGTAAGAAAGGAAGATCGTCCTTTTGATCGTTGGAAGCCCCTCTGAAAACTTCCTGAGAGTTTTCACATCAAACAACTACTTCCAATGATCATTCCTAGATACGACGATCATTGGAAATGGTCATATGATGAACTCCTGCGACCTTGAAATCTGGCACCCACAACGACCCAACCAACAATCATTCATAGAAACAATGATCGTTGGTTGCATCATTGAGTTTACACTATCTTCAAACCAGTTTAAAACTCAAGAATTTGACCCTATTTTGACAATAAGGTTACTCTTACTTCACCTATACCATCTCTATCATTCGAAAGAGCTACACAATGCACATTATTCAATTTAAGTTATAAAACTCCCTCTGAATTCAATTTGGTATTTTTCTTTACACTTTAGAAGGTATGTATTACCCATTTTCTCTCTTAATCTTACTCATAATTCACAATTTTAAAGAATGAGAGGGAAACTTACTGTTTAGAGAGTGCAAATCCTTTGAATAATGATGAGTTCAAGAAACTGAAGGAGTATACAATTTTGGGAGCGGTCAAATTTGCAAAATTCTACGTTAGAATCAGATTCTTGCTCCCTTCTTTGCTTTTTGATCATACTGTTGCTATGAAATTGGAGTTTGAATGAGAGTAGGAGTGTACTGGGTCTTAAGTTTGAAGGAATATGGATTAAAAATTGAGTCGAGTTGGATCAGATCGGGTAATTTTAAAACTTTTAGGACCCAACAGATGACTCATCCCTAAGATTGTGGGATCATAAAACAATTATTGTATGTACTCGTTCCAAGAAGGTTAAGAAAATTTACTTGGGAACCAACGAAGCCTAAGGACGATCGTTATATATAGCAACGATCATATCTTAAACATGTTGGTCCCAATACCTGAAAATTGGTTTTTAGGAGTTTAGGAACACAATGTATACCACGATTTCTCTATCATGGAACGATAGTTGGTGCTCAATCATTGGACCACCTCCTGAAAAGACTTTCTCTATACTTCCCGCAGACAATAAAAACCATGATCGTTGGAACTTCCATCGATAGTTCAATCCTTTCATGGTTTCTGCTTTTATTCTAGTTTCCAATTTCTTTTCTGCATTGTCCCTGCACACTTCAACACACGTTACCCTATAAATAATAAAGTTAAATAAGTACAAAATCCATAGGTTGCCTCCCATGAAGTTCCTGATTTAACGTCGCGGCACGACGTGACTAGTTTGGCTACTCAGACTTCACCAAACTAACCCATGGTTGCCTCCCATGAAGCGCCTGATTTAACATCACAGCACAACTCGGGTGTGCCTTATTACTCAAGCACCATCAATATCCACATCACATACCACCTTGACCTCTTCAACATCACCAAGATAGTGCTTCACCCTTTGGCCATTTACTTTAAACTTTTGGCCCTTGCTATTTTCAAGCTCAATTTCACTATATGGAAACACTGTCACTATTCGATACAACCCCATTTATTTTGACTATAACTTTCTAGGAAATAAGAAAAGCTTGGACTCGAATAACAGAACCTTATCACTAGTGGTGAACTCTCTCTTTCTATCTTTTGGTCATGGTATGCCTTCATCTTCACTTTGTACAAAGCTGAACTTTCATATGCTCTAAAATGGAATTCATCCATCTAGTTCAGCTGCTCAAGTCTCAGCTTCACCGCATCACTCCACTCTAAATTTAACCTCTTCAGTGCCCATAATGCCTTACGCTCAAGTTAGACAAGTAAGGGGCACACTTTTCCATACATAATTTTATATGGAGAAACACTAATTGGTGTCTTAAACACTGTACGGTATCATAATGCATCATCCAACTTTCTATCCCAGTCTGTTCTATTGGTATTCACAGTTTTTGCCAAAATGGACTTGATCTCACGATTGGAGACCTTAACTTGCCCACTTGACTGAGGATGGTAGGGTGTGTCCAACCTATGTTTCACACCATATTTCTCAAGCAGGGATTGAAATAGACGATTGCAAAAAAGTGAACCTCTATCACTAATGATTGCCCTTGTTGTACAAAATGTAGAGAATATGTTCTTCCTCAAAAGTGCGGTCACACTCTTCCCTTTATTGTTTGGAAGCATAACTTCTTCCACCTACTTCAAAATATAGTCAACCGCAACCATAATAGACTTCATACCATATGAGCTCACAAAGGGCACCATGAAATCAATGCCCCAAACATCAAATTGCTTAAGCTCTAGTATTGTCGTTATTGAAAGCTCTTGCCTTCACGAGATGTTTCATTGTTTTTGGCATTGGTCACAAGCTCTTACATATTCATGCCCGTCTCTATGAATGATGGGCTAGTAGTACCCATATTGCAAGAGCTTATGCGCAGTTACGTACCACTATGATGACCCCTAACTAGTAAGGAATGACATGCCTCTAGAATACTCATCATCTCTACCTTAGGAACACATCTACGAATCAGTCTGTCTGTAAAAATATAAAATAAGTATGGCTCATCCCAGAAGAACTTCCTCACATCATGCATAAACTTCTTACGCTGCTAAAATGATAGCTTCTCAAGAACCATATCACTTACCAAATATTGGCAAAGTCTGCAAATCGTGAAATCAAGTCTTACAATGATGCGGTCAATACCTGCTCGTCTGAAAAATTATCATCAATATCAAGCTCATCCTTCAGTTTCAGCATTGCCTCTTCTTCAAGGCGTGATAAGTGGTCAGCCATTTGATTTTTAGTCCCCTTTCGATCCTTGACCTCAAAGACAAATTCCTGCAACAAAAGTACCTAACGAATCAACCTTGGTTTTGTATCCTTCATCACCATAAGGTACCTAAGAGCTACATGGTCAGTATGCACAATCACTTTCATGTCAAGAAAATAAGATCAAAAATTTTCAAACGCAAAAACCACAACAAGCAACTCTTGTTCAATCACAGTATAATTTTTTTGAGCAGGGTTAAGTGTTTTTCTAGCATAATAGATCGGATGTAGAATCTTCTCTCGCCTTTGGCCTATAACTACCCCTAGCACCACACCACTAGCATCATACATAACCTCAAATGGCATAGACCAATCAGGTGACACAATAATAGGGGCCAAAATCAACTTCTCTTTCAGGCATTCAAACGCCTTCAGACATGCATCATCAAAAATAAATTTCACCTCCTTCTCCAACAACTTACACAATGGATGTACAATTTTAGAGAAATCCTTGATGAATCTACGATAAAATCCAGCATGACCCAAAAAGCTCCGAATACCTTTCACAGAAATTGGTGGAGGTAATTTTTAATCACCTCAATCTTTGCCTTGTCGACCTCAATCCCGTTGTTCAAGATCTTATGATCGAGCATTGTTCCTTCTTTGACCATATAGTTGGACTTCTCCCAATTTAGCACCAAGTTGTAATCTTCACTTCTCCTAAAGACACTAGAAAGATGGGCCAAACAATCTTTAAACAAATCACCAACAATTGAGAAGTCATCCATAAATACCTCAATAGTGTCCTCTACCATGTCAGAAAAGATAGAAATCATGTAATGTTGAAAGGTCGCCGGTGTATTACATAGCCGAAATGCATTCTCTTGAATGCAAACGTACTATATGGATAGGTGAAAGTGGTCTTCTCTTGGCCCTCGGGAGCAATTAAAATCTGATTTTAACCCGAATAACCATCCAAAAAATAATACCATTCTCTACCAGCAAAACGGTCTACCATATGATCCATAAGAGGCATCGAAAAGTGATCCTTCTCAGTCCATACATTTAGCTTCCTATAGTCCATGCATACACGCCGATTGGTGATCGACCTCATAGGAATAAGCTTATTCTTTCTGTTTGGAACTATAGTGATTCCACCTTTTTTCAGCACACATCTCACCCATTTGCTGTCGGCAATAGGATAAACCACACCAGCATCCAACCACTTGATAGTTTTCTTCTTAACTACCCCTTACATAGGTAGATTCAGTCTTTGTTGATACTCAATCCTAGGAACATAGTCATACCCAAGATGGATTTTATGTGTGCAAATTCCAAGCGAAATCCCAATGATATCAACATTGGACCATCCAATGGCTCTTAAACTTTTGTAAAACAGACACTAGAGCCCTAACTTGACAATCTACAAAATCAACTGTAATAATAACTGACAAAGTATTGCTGGCTCCAAAAATGCATAGCAAAGATGGGATTGAAGAGCTTTGAGCTCCAAGACAGGAGGCTCCTCAATAGAAGGCTTAGCCGGTGGAGACACTCTATTCTTTAAATCAAGATCTAACTTTTTTATTGTAAAAGTGTAGGAACCTCTACTATCAAGTGCACTTACCATCTCATCATAATAATCTATGTCATCTCCCTCAAAATTCATAATGACTGTTGCAAGTGCTTTGACTCTAAGTCTTTCCTCAATAGGAGTTACCAACACATCCTCATCGACTGTATCAATCACAGAGATCACATACAAGTCCTTTGACTGCTTCATGGATTGACATATATTAAATGTCACTTCTTCATGATTTAGTCGAAACTTCATCTGCCTAGTCTCCATATCAACCAATGCTTGTCCAGTTGCAAGAAATGGTCTTTCCAAGATAATGGAAACCTCAAAGCCAATCTCACAGTCAAGGATGACAAAATCAGCCAGAAAAATAAAGGATACAACCCTCACCAAAAAATCACATAGGATTTCCATGAGTTTCTTCATAGTGTGGTCCACCATAAAGAGTCTCATCGAAGTCCGTTTGGGCGACCCCAAACCCAACGTCTATAAACTTCTAGAGACATCAGATTAATGCTAGCACCCAAGTCAAACTCAAAGCTTTATGAAAATTTGAATACCCAATGGTACATGGAATCGTGAAAGTTCCAGGATCTTTCTTCTTCTCAACTAGAGACCGTGAAACTCAAAGCTATTGCATCTTTCTTCTCAATGATGCACATTATCAACAAGCTCAAAACTCACAGTCCTCATCTTTGTCACCAGATCCTTCATAAATTTTGCGTAACCTGGCATTTGCTTAAGCGCCTCAACTCCAGGGATGTTCACCGATAATTCTTTCAATATTGAGATGGACTTGTGATACTTTTCCTTTTCATCTTTTTTCTTTATTCTTTGGGGAAAGGGAGGGGGAGTTCATGGAATGGGAGTCAATACTTATGGGACCTTTTTTACCTTAACCTCTTTTTTAGCAACTAGAGGCTTTTCAGACGTATTCACTTCCTCAACTAGATTTCTAGATTTGGCTAGTTTCTCATCATCGATAATTACTGACTCAACATCATTCTCAACAACCACGGGCATAGGTGGATCGGCGATCATCTTATCACTTCTAGTAGTAATAGCCAAGCAATGACCATTATTTTTTGGGTTTTGGATAGTGTTGCTTGGAAGTGTACCTTGCTGACGCTGATTTACTGTGGTCAAAAGTTGACCAAACTGCTGCTCAAGCTATTTAATGGCAGTAGCATGTGACTTAACTTTTTGGTTTATCCCTAAAATATCTTCTCTAAGCTCCTTAAGGCAGTCTTTATTCTTCTCTACTCCTTTCACCACTTTATCTAGCATGTCTTCCATCCTCAAATTACTCAAATCAGCAGTGCGGTTCCCCGGTGGAACATAGGGGCC
This sequence comes from Capsicum rhomboideum, assembly GCA_031232105.1. Taxonomy (NCBI): domain Eukaryota; kingdom Viridiplantae; phylum Streptophyta; class Magnoliopsida; order Solanales; family Solanaceae; genus Capsicum; species Capsicum rhomboideum. The sequence goes on from CP124716.1 coordinate 124,737,474, forward strand.
ACTTTTATTTTTATAGTTATCCTTTATCTTCCAATCACCATCTCTTCCCATACTCCTATCTCTATACCCAGACCTATTGTAGTTTTTATCCTTGTACTAGTTTTGATCTTGATTTCCTTGCCTAGAGTTCTAATTATCTTGATTAGACCCTTCACCCTTAGCTCAAAACCTGCCACCTAATTATATAGATACTTAGCCTCCTCTTCAGAATCAAAGTCATCCCATCTAGGTGCCTTACCTTGTGAACCAACCGCATTCACCTTCTCTGCTCTTGTTACTGCAAACTGCTTAGTAAACAAGCTAAATTCGGTTATTAACTGTGCTACCTCTTGAGTAACTGCATCATCTTTTGCTCGTTGTTCTGTGGATGCTCTTATCATGTAAGTGCCCGCTAGCACGTTTACATCTTGAGTATGCCAACCCCGATTGGTTTTTGTGATCCTATCTAGAATCTCAGATGCCTGCTCCCAATGTGAACTCATAAACGCGCTACCTGTGACAGTTTTTGCTCCAACCTTAGAGGTAGAATTCAAGGCTCTCTAGAAGATCTCAAGAAAATTACATCCCGATATTAACTAGGTCTTATATAACACCTCTAAATGTAGCCGCCTGAAGTTATAAATCTCATCTTTCAACTACAACATTCTAGATGGTGGGAAAAATATCTCTAAGAACTGAGTCCTTAATTAATTCCAATTAGTAATTGATCCATGTGTCAACTCTATCAACCGTAATGTAGCCTCCCCCGTTAGAGAGAAAGAAAACAACCACAGTATAATCATGTCTTGGCTTACTCGGGGTAGATTGTAGGAATTGCAAATCCCTATAAAGTTCATTACATGAAGGTTTGCATCAGAAGTAGCAAGGCCTGTGAATACCCTCTTTAAGTTTAGCAATTGTATCATAGTGTCGGTGATGCCAAACTTAGTTTCTGGTGGCAATGGCAGTGGAATAGTAGCACCTATTTCAACTGGCTCTATGATGTCTAGATCATCATCTGCATTATCAAACTGACGAACATAATGCTGGGGAGGTTGTTACCCATATTCTTTCTCTACTTATTTTGTTCCTCAAGTGTGGCCAAGCGGGCTGCTTTAGCTTGTCTAGCCCTTTCTTTCCTTACCGCCTGCCTGAAAGCTTCTTGTCTAGCATTCTCCTCAGCAACAAATCGAGCAGTAGTTTGTTTTGCAGTCTTCTAAGGCACATAAGAATGTCCTGGCTGATTCAGAACTCCCTCATTGTGAACTCCTTGGTTATAGTTAACCATTTTTCTTCTAGCTCTCAGAGTCCTTTTAATTTCTGGATCAAGTGGAATCAGGGGATTGCCTTGACTCTGAGTGTTCGACATGCACCAGTGTGCTCCTTAGAAAAAATAGAAAAAGTAAAATCAGGAAACAAAAACCAACAGTCAGAGAAACACGATCAATCAACTCTGTAATCGTGTTCCCAGACAACGATGCCAAAATTTGATGTTTGTACTTCAAAGAACAATAGTATGCCTCAAAAGTATCAAAAAATATAAACTGAAATAATAAACCTAATAGGAGTATTTATACACATAAAGAAAACCTATCCTAAACACAATGGGATTTGCAGAGTCGGCTCCTCGGACAAAGGTAGGGACAATCGCTGGTAGATACCATGATCGTCCTTTATGTTCGTTGGTTGATGGATGACTTTTTTGCACACTTGCAGATGTTGTTGGAACAATCTTCAAGAAGAACTCGTCCTTTCCTTCCACGATCGTTACTTTCTCTCATTACATCCACCTTTGATTTTTCACTTTGCAGGATAATCCTCCCACGATCTTCTGGACGAACTCGTTGTTCTGAAGGACGATTGTTAGATCTCTCATCTGTTCTCCTCCATATTTCACCTTCTAAAGTTCTTCCCATGATAGCAAGGGACAATCGTTGTCAGATCCAACGATCGTCGATTGGCTCGTCTGATGCCTTAGAGTCCTATTTCTTGAACTACACTTCTCTAGACCTGTATAACCTGCAAATACCATAAAACACATCATACCCACAAAAACACACCTTTAAACTAGCAATTTCCTTTGTTTTAAGCGTTGAAAGCGCCTTAAGTCCACGACACATCATGCCAATAGAAAGAGCACCTGGTGCACCAGCAGTTGTGCACCAGCTGAAGCTCAAGTGCAAGAGAACTCCAAATGGACCCTCGAGATTCATTTGGGACCCCAAAAAAATAATTCGATAATGCTACTAGGCTATTTTCGACATTCTAGACTCAGTGGAACCATCAAATTTTCCAAATGAGGTTGTTTTCAATAAGTTACCCCTCGAGAACCCCTTTAGGCTAAAATAACTAGTTTTTATTTAAACGTTCATAATTACTAGTTTTTATTTAAACGTTCATAATTCAAATTAAAAGGTCGAAGCCCAATCCAACCACGCTACTAATACAAAATCGACATTCTGGATCTAATGGAACTGACAGAATAATCATCCGATGCTTGGATTATAAAATATTGACCAAAGTCAAATTTATCACTTTAAAGACTACTCAAAACATCAAACTCACATAAAACACTCTCAAACGCTTCAGGGCTCGTGCCAACCATCCCCACCACTCATAAATGATATAAAGCAGCTATAGGGTAGGGAAAAATGGTCAAAACACACAAAAAGCTAAAAGTCACAACGAGGGTTGTTACATTATCCACCACTAAAACACACGTTTGTCCTCAAATAAAAAAGTAAAAAAAGTACCTGAATTGGTAAAAAGCTGGGGGTATCTACTCCACATATCAGACTCAACGTCCCAGTAGCCTATTTAATCAGTCATTGTCTCCACTGAACTTTCACCGAATCAATGTCCTTGAATTTTAACTTTCTAGTCTGTCTATCCAAAATAGCAATAGGCTCCTCCTCAAAGGACAAATCATGATCTAACGTAACTGAATCCCACCGGATCACATGAGAATCATCAGGATGGTATTACTTCAACATCAAGTTTAAACTTATGGTCATAAATAAGTTGTCTTATCTGGTAGGATGCCTCATCCTTTGCACTGATGTAGTACACATTTTTCGACATATCATTGACAAAATCTTCCATCAAATTTAGTTACATCAGGATATGACGATTTCTAAGCAATCCTATTTAACAATCCCCTTTAACTTTGCACTGCCTAGGGACTTGCACATGTAATTCCTCCAAATTAGGTCATCCATAGGAAAACTTTCCCACCACAATGTATTGTAGGTTTTCCATCACATTCATTTTTTGTACTTCCTTCTCTGTCCAGGATACTCTAGGCACACAATCAATAAAAGCAATCTTCTTAACTGGGATGGGCTCGGTCTGGACTTATTTTCCCTTTCGTGGTGAATTGATCACGACTGGCTTGACAAGATCAACATATTTCATTTTTCAAACATTGATCGTCTTCTGCACTAATATCCCTCTCCATATTTTCCATATGATCGATAAGCAATTGACTAGGCTTGGTAGGCAAACTATTAGGTTTAGAACTGGAATTCGGATGATACAACCTAGGGAAAGTTTCACTAGAGGTTAAAGCTAAAGTAATAGTCTGGCCAACCTCAATTGTTGACTGACCAGTGGCCAGAGTGGCCATAAATGGTGGCTGGGAAAGGTTAGGTTTACGATGTAAGCATGAGAAAGAGGAGAAAGAAAAGAGATATTTTTTTTATTTTTGGTCTAACACAAGTTGTGCCTTCCATGACATAACAAGTTATGTCGCTTAATTTCTACAAAGACAAGAGTTCAATTCATAATCCACAAGCTATGTCTTCCAAGACATAACAAGTTATGTTGCTTAATTTCTACAAAGACAAGAGTTCAGTTCATAATCAAGTTATTCCTAACAAGACATAACTTAGTTCCTACATAACGTATGTCATTCAGTTTCTGAATGTTATGCCTTAATAAGTTCATAACGCACAAGTTATGCTTTACAAGGAATAACTTACTTATTTCCTACATAACTTATGCCGATAGAAACATAAGTTCAGTTCCAGAACCCACAAAGTTATGTCTTATTCCAAAAATTTTACCACAATTCAATCGGGTGTTTTTCACATTTTATTCTTAATTAATTGGTTAGTAAAGAATTGGCTTACCTAACGATGAGATTAGATAGATGCCATCACGATTTTGAATTTTTAAATCGTGAAATTTATGATGCGGCCAAGAATGGCCAAATGTTTATGTCTTAATCATTGTGTTGTTGACACATAATGTATTCCATACGAGGGGTATTGATTGATATCTTTTGAGCCCTCTCGTCCTTCCTAATACGCCATCAAATTTTACCGAATGCACCTTAGGCACATTTTTAACACTTCAGATACATTCTTAAACTTGTAATTAACGTGGATAAAAGTTATAGATCTAAAGATTTCCACACGTAAATCAATAAGCATGATTTAAGAAGTTAACTTGTAATGTATAAAATAGAAAAGAAGTAACTTGTTATTACAGATTTGAATAAAGGATAAAAATAAACGACCAATATTTAAAACATATTATATGCAACAATTGCAAACTCTTAATTATCTAATTGGGATTTGCAATTTTTATTGCTAGAAATTCCACGCAGGTGGGGACCACATACACATTTTCCACCTAAACAATACTTATGTTGTATGCCCCTTGCAAAAATCTCTACGTTCCCTCCAATCGTTGTTGCATTGTGGTGGGCATGTGGCTGCTTCAACTTCCACATTCTGTAATCCTAAAAAAAAAAAAAAAATCAAACAAATTTGGTAACAAAGTATATACAAAGTTTTAATTTTAATAAGATGAGTATAAAATTAAAATTGGATAAGAAAAATGTGTTAAGAATTAGGTAGTCAAACTAATTGGTATTGATTGAAAAATAAAATTAGTTGGTATTTTTTGTATAAATCTGTTGCTTTAATTACCACTAAAAGATGTGGTGGGATGGAAGAGATCCCTTCATTCTTGGGTTGGAGGGATATGAAAAATTTTTCGTAGGCAGAGTTTCCCCTTCGACAGGCCTTACACAATGTAAATATAAATTAGTCGAACCAGTAACTTCTGTATACAAATGATTATCTATAAAATAGGCTCTAAGCATAAAGGGGTTCTTGGAAATGATAGTTCTTTGAAAAAAGGCATTACCCTAAGCATTTATGTTTCAACATCTCAAATTTTAATTAATCCGAATACCAAAATATAGTTTCTTGTTCAGATTTCAAATAAGACACTAGGCATGTAGAGACATGTTCCCAACTAAGATATCTGTTTTCAATGAGAGAGTATAATAGTGAAGAGAGATACCTGTTGTGATGAGAATCAAACAAATAAAGGAAATCAAAGTGAAGGAAATTTTCGCCATTGTTAATTATCTAAATAGTTCTATTACAAGTTGTAACTCTGGTCCAAATACATGTTCCAGTTGTTGATATATACTCCCTCCATTCCATATTAAATGAATTGTTGAGACTTTTTTTATAGTTCAAAATAAGTGAATTGTTCAAAGTTCGAGAGAATTGTTTGGACCTTTTTTCATATTTACCCTTTCTTTTAATGATATTCTTAACTACTTTACATTTTTCCAGGAGAATAGTTTGGATAATCAAAAGGGTAATAGTGGAAAATAGCCTTAAATTTATGTCCTTAAATGTTTTTCTTAATAGATGTGCATTACCTCAATAATTCAATTATTTTGGACTAAAGAGAGTATATTATATATATAGTTTTGAGGATCATTCTATATACATACTAATTAAACTCACTCAAATAAGGAAAAGAAATAAAGAAAATTATTTAGTATGTTATAGCATATACTAGTATAGGTATCCGCGCGATGCGCGGAATATTTTTTTAAAAAATATTAGCTAATTCACTTTGAAATTATAAAATTAATCAATTTTTATTTTATCACATTAACATATTTCAAAAGTCAATGAAATATTAATAATAATTGTTAATAGTGAAATCACAACTGATACTGAATAACTAATCACAATAGTAATTATTTTTGATGTTTTGATATGAAAAGAACAATATTAGTATTTTCTTTAATCATATTCCATTGACTTATTTTTAAAAATAATAAAATACAAAATATTAAATAATTGTTAATTTTGTTATTGAACTTTTACCTTTATATTTTTAATCAATTAAGACATGTAATTATATTTCTTACCTTTCATTTCAAATTTTAATTTTTTTTATTCTATCAATTCAACTTCAACAACTAACCGTATTTTTGTAAAAAAAAAAAAATTCTTTTAATCCAATTTCAAATACTAAAAGTACTTAATTGTGTCAATTACAAAAATTCTAATTTGAAATTTTAAATTTCACAACTCTAAATTCAAAACTAAGCACATACAATTTATTATTTTCTTTAAAAAAATTTACTTTGTTCTATTGTTCATAATTTTTTTCATTATTTGATTTCATCATTAATATGTTTAAATATTTTATGTATACTTATTATTATATCTTCTAAATTAATTCAAATAAAAGCTCTCATGCTGCTCTCAAAATAATCCACTCCACCAAATCTCACACCTACCCCCCCCCCCCGCCACCCCCACCCCCACCCCAAATTTTATTTTTTTAGCTTTTTAAATTTTTATTAAATTTTTTTTCTTACCCCACCCATCCCCAATCCTGCCCTCCCCCCAACAAAAAATTAAATTTTATTATTTTTTAAAAACTTTTTTTCTTTACCCCAACGACCCCTAACCTCCACCATCCACCCCTACCCAATACCTTCCCACCCCCTCCCCCCAAAAAAATTATTATTATTTTTTTAAAAAAAAAAAAATAATTTTTTTCTTACCCCATCCCCCACCCCCCATACCCTTGACCCCAATTTTTTTTAAAACCTTTTATTATTTTAAAAAAAAATAATCTTTTTTCCTACCCCCACCCCATACACCACCTACATCCACCACCCCTACCCCACCCCACCTATCCAACGCCCACCCCACCCACCACAATCTCCTATCTTCCCCTCCCCCATCATATTATCCATCTCTCGACCTCTGCCCATTTTTATTGTTTCTCAATAACACTTCGAGCTTGTTAAATCAAAAGAAAAGGTCAAACTATTCATTTTATAAGTAGAAACTTTAAATTCCTTAGTTTGATCTATAGCAAAAGATAAATGTAATACTAATTATAAACAATAATAACAACATAATAGCAACAACAAAATTTTTGAACTTTTACCATAAATTTTCATGATATATTTCATGTACATGGCGTGTTTATCACTTTTTTGATTCACTAAATTTCAACAGATTTCACATAACAAATTTTATTAGGAAATTTCAATTGCAATATTCCGCTGAACATCTTATCTTCATGGATTTTTTTAAAATTAATGTCGTACCCTTATTTAAGATCTCCAAATTCTGTAATTTGACCAATTCAACATGTTGCTTTCCTGAAAAATCTTATACCTTAATAGTTATTTAGAGAAATCTCATGTGTGCATGATTTATAGTCTTTTTGTTCAAGGCTGATATTATATGTAGCAATAAACACAAATTATTATAAATCTATAATCAAATAATTATGAAGTCAAAAAAAAATATCAATTGAAATATCTAAATGCCTATAAATTTAAATTTAAATTCAATAACATATTTGTTAGAATTGTTTTTCTAAAAAATTAACACAATATATATATATTCTTTTCTTTCTTTTTCGTTAACAAAAAAGATTTATATTTTATTAAAAAAATTAATATATTACTTTTTAATTTCAATTCAAGTTTAATTTAAATTCAAACTTAATAAGATATATGTTTGCTAAAAATATTTTTTAAAAAAGAAAGACAATATAAAAGGAAAAAATTAGTGTGACAAACTGGTATATTGAACCGATTGATTTTTGAAAGAACAACAACAAAGCATGCATGCGATCTCTATAAGCAATTACCTTACGCTTTTTCTGTTGTTCGATTCCAGGTTCCAGCCTATACACTGCCCATTTTCAATGTTTATTGATTATTCAGAAATAGGTCTCTCTGAAGCCAACCTTTTTATTTCATTATAAAAATTATTTGTTAACCCAAGCAACCTAGCACAATCAAAGAAAGATGATCAACATTCAATATATAAAATTATTTCATTACAATCATTGATCTCAATTCTTTACGATCAAATAATACAAACTATTAACAAATTATAATCAAATAATCTAAACTCAAGCTTTGAATAGTAAGTAAATTGTGCACAATTATAATAATGTAAGCATATGCCAGTCATGAATATTATATATCAATAAACGGAGTTGATTGAAAAATTAAATAATAAGCTCAAAAAAGTTTAGAGAATGAAATAAGAAGTATATTTGATTGAAAAATGAGTTTATATAGGAAAGGGTTAATTGAAATTCTGCTTTATCTAGTGTAGAATTTGTTTTCAATTCAAATTTTAGAAGAACTGTAACTTCCTATTCAAATTCAAAATTTAAAAGTTTATCACTAATTCAATTAACTCATTTTCAACAAACTCTATCTTTATCTAAAAAGTATTTTTTTAAAAAAAAAATTTATCTTTACCAATAAACTTTATTAAAATAAACAATATAACATTCAACCTTTGAATTAAAATAAATAGTATAAAATAATACTAAGAACATGAAGTTTTGCCAGAAATAATACAATACAATTTTTTTATTTACATATTGAATTAGTTTGCTGCCAAAATGCCTTAAAGTTAAAATTTGAATTTGAAATTATAATATAAAGAGGCAAGCTTTCTTCTACAAAAATGAAGCATGTGTGATAATGCTCGAGAAAATGGGGAAATAGGGAATGAAGAAGTTACGTGAGTGAGTGAGGGATTTAAGTTGGTTAAGGTTAATTAATAATTTTTCTTTGGTCATTTTTCTTATTTTATCCTTTTCTTTTATGCTCTTTTTTTTAAAAAAATAAAATAAATGTGTGTTTATCCTATAAATAAATTTTCACCCAAAATGCATGTAAAGTAGAATATAGTCAAACGTGAGCTTTTTAATTTTTATTTTTAACTAAGTAGAAATGGATAAGTAAATTAACTTAATCATTTTCAATTCAAAATTCAAATTGGATTCTATTTTTAAGCTAATCTTTTTTTCTTTTTAGAAGGATAATGTATTTTCAAATTTAAATATTATATATATATATATATATATATATTATTATTATTATTATTTAATATTTAAATATATTTTATAATATTGAAAGGGACAAGTTATGAATAGTTAGAGTTCATTTAAAACTCTTCAATATTAGGTTTCTAGTTTCAAGCTAATGATAATCTTTTTCTTAAAAAACCTAATATTTAGATTTAAATATCTTTAATTTTTTAATTCAAAATTTTTATTACAACATTTATAACTTTGTCCTAAAAAATGGCACATGGCTTTCTATTGTGCTGTCACTTGGCTTCTTCTGGTGCTTCTACTTTTACTTTTATATATACTAGTTTAGTGTACGTGCTTTGTACGTGTGTCTCACTCTCTCATCAATCAATAAAAATTATTAAAAAGTAGTAATTGATGTTAAAAATAAATGATATATTTATTTAGATAATATATCTTGATTAGGAAACAATTTTTACTTTCATATATAATAGTTAAAAATCAGACATATGTTTAACCCAATGTTAATGAATCAATAGTTCTTCTTTTGCGTCTCACAAGATTATTATACTCAAATTTGAATACAAACATATATTGTCTTTATCAAAATTTTTAACAAAGCCAATCCATCTAAAGCTGAGTTTCTTTATGTAATTGATGTCCACCCCAATAACATATTTTTTTAACCTAAACACTAAGATTTCAAACAAGTAATTTGTTTTAACAAAAAAGGTAGACAACAAATTCAAGACTAAAAAGAGAAAAATTCTTTCATGAGAGAATATACCTAATAAAACATTTATTCATCTTAGTCTCTATCATATGTAGGACACCAAACAATTACCAGATTTGACATTGAGTTTTTGAGTCATATTGGCGAATTCATGAGCCGTAAACCAATATAAAGTTGTGGTAGAATAATTGGAGTCCCTCCTTAATTGAATGTCTCATATTTTTAAACTTCAATCATCAAATCTTTTTTATACGTTGCACCGATTAAACAAAAGAAGACCTCAAAAAATTAATTTGCCTTCAAAATTTTGTTCATCAACTGTGTCTATATATATCATCGTTCATCCATCATCAAGTGACCTACAAAATCAGTGTAAAGCAAATCAAATGTTATCAAGATAATCTCCCCACATAAAAACAAATTAAATCAAACAACAAAAAAACAACTTAAAACAAAAAACAAAGGATGTTCACCAAAAATACGTAATAAATACACATATACCTTAAACATAAAAAATATGTATAAGTGTTGATGAAAGAAAACCTTAGACCTCTTACCATATATTCTAGGATTCCTTAATTTCTAAAATACATTTTTCTCGTACATTTATTTTAGGACTCCTTAATTATTAATTCTCCCAATTGGTTTCCAAAATATCCAAAATAAAAAATGAAAATTATTTTAAAAGAGAATACATGCTCTCGTTCTTGCTTGCATATTTTTTATGGTTTCACCTCCTTTACCAATAATAAGCTAATCAAAAATTGATATCAAAAGTCAAAATTATGTCGGTAATTTTGTCAGAACATAATGCCACACCAAATTTGACAAAAGAAACTATTCATAATAAAAACAAGTAGAATAAAAAAATTTAAGCATTCTAATCTTAAATAGTTGAGTAAATTTTTATAGCTGATTTGTGGTAGTAGACCTTTCGGCTGCAACATAAGTCAAGATTGCAATAGAAATTCAATATCATTGTCAATATAAGAATATGTTTGGATAAACGAAGGCTTTAACAATTCAATTAATATCGTTACTATTATAACTCGTCAACACGAAATCATTTGTTGAAGCTTGCACTTGATGATCTTCATGTTGTTAAGTTATATTTGTAATTTTATTTTTCTAATTTTGATCCAATATCAAGTAGACATGTAATTTGGTTTAACAAGGAACCCAAAAATATAGGTCGAAGCACACAACTTAAACACAACTAATATAATTCCCCCCCATTCCCCCACCCCCACCACCCCGCCCCTTAACCCCAACCAAAAGTCAAGTCAGTTTTCATGACTGCAAAACAACAACACAACAAAGTTGGCTCCTCCTTCCTCAAGTCAGGGGAGTGAGCACGATAGAGTTGTATATTTTTTTGTACAACACCCTCCATCCAGATATCTAGCTGATAAATATCGTCATGATTCTAGTAGGGAGAATTGCTATAAAACTCAACAACATAAAAAGCTCTCTCAAAAAAAATCTTCAAAATCAAATATGTCTACATTCTACATAGGATTGCAGACCCACAAACAAAAATAGAGCAAGCAAGCATGAATACACATATGTACAAACTAAAGAGCCCTAATGCCCATCATGATCAATTGTTAATGAAGATAGAATGGTATCCAGTTTGAGCAAAAAGGAGTTTAATGAAGATAACCCAGCACCATAATTTTTTAATTTCCAATTTTTCAAGTTCATATTCTCAAAAAACTATGAAATAAATTAAAAAAATGTATATACATAAAGTATCATAAATTAAAAAATCTCACAAATCACAAATAAATCAAAAAATACATAATCGAATTTATGCATTTAATATCAAATCGAGAATCAAGTCACCCATCTTTCACATACATCTCTTCTCCCCCTGCAAAACAAAGGAGAAACCTTGAACGACGTTAACAAAAGACTCATAATATATTAAATTTATTTGGTCAATTAACCTACATATGATTTATATAAAAAAATTATTGGAGACTAATTTCTCTACACAAGACTTTGTTTGAGAACTACATAATGGATGTATTATTACAAAAATAAATGATTCTCAATGTATAGAAGTCCAACATATTTTCCTATAAAGAAAGTCACCGAACTATGGGAGATTTTATTTTTCTTCTATGAATTATTTTACTTATTAAAATAACATTAGTTCCAAATAAACCCAAACACTTAATTCTTAACTATTGACGTGACTAAATATGTTAAAGTAAACTATAATAAAGCTTTAATTCATTCCATTTTATTTTATCAATCTTATTACTTAGGACTTTCTCCATGTTACTTTTTCTTATTTGTGTATTCTAATATAATGAACTTTACAATACATGCTATGGAATTAGTAATACTTTCCAATGACCTTCAATCGAAAAACAAAAATTGGTCTCAAATAGATGGAGAAATAGAACTTGCTTAATTTTACTCTGTGTCCAAAATAATCATTAAAACAATAATTTTATTTTTATTGAGCTAAAGTTATTATTTTCTACTACCATATATTTTAGGATTTTGTTTTTTTTTGAAAATTGGGGGTAGGGAAAGGGGAATGGGGGAGGGGATTACAACGTGGGGAATCGAACCCTCACCAACAAGGTGGGAATAACCTAGCATTACATAATTTATAGAAAATATAACTGAAAATACTTGAATATAAACTGCTAAGAAACTGCATATTCCTACAATACAAATAGGAAAAAATAAAAATAAAAGGCATATATTATCAATAGAAAAATAGAGAAAGATGAAGAACAATACACATATTTATTCTTTAATTTTTCTTTACACTATCAAGAAACAAAACAATAAAAAATATGAGCATGTTGTTGGAATCGAAACAATAGGGCGACGTGTGGAAGCTAACAAAGAAACCTTGAATGACGATAACAAAGACAAATTATAAAAACATAAATTGTAATAAATTAAATTGATTTGGTCAATTGACCTACATATGATTGACATAAAAAAGAAGAAGATAAAATTGGAGAATAATCTCCTCAAGACAGGACTGAAAGGAAGAATAGTCAATTTATAGAAGTCCAAATCTTTTTCTTCTAGGAAAGGGATTCTCTAAATATGAAAAAAAATTATTTTTCTTTTGGGAAAAGTAAAAATGAACTATGGTATTAAATTATTTAAGGTATTATTTTATTTTTTTAACTAAACAAATTATTTATGGTAGTATTTAATTTCTTTTTCTTTTCGAACCATAATTGTAACTAGAATTCTAAAGTGACTTATTCTCTTTCTTTTCCCCCAATTTGTCATATCGATCTTTTCTATTAAAATTAATTAAATAATAGTATGCACCATTTTCCATGTTTCACGTTATCATATATTTTTCGTACATTATTTTCCATGTTTCACGTAACTAATTTTAGCATTTTTTTTACCATATATTTTAGTAGTTTATCGGTATTATATTTTTCTTTTACTATATATTTTAGGAGTTAATATTATAAATATAATCAAATAATAAGTTAAGGAAATTAGTAAATGACGATTTTGTCTATTGCGGAGTGTTTTAATGAAGGACAAAAAGTTCAAATCACTTTTATAAGGGTCTTCACACTTTTAATATATTGTAGATGTAGATATATAGATTTGACTAATCTTCTAAAATCAACATATTTATTAAGAGCCTGTTTGGAAAGCCACTCTAGTAATTGGATTTGGTGTAATTGGGTGTAATTACACTGTCTGACATGTTTGGTTGACCAGATAATTACCTGGTCAGCAGGTAATTGGGGGTAATTACACTCTCCAACTCACAGGAGGGAGCTGTGAATTGCTGGTAATTACATGATGTAATTACAAGCTGATTACTTTTTAATTTCTTCCTTTTATTTCTATTTTAACTTTTTTCGTTTTAATTTATTTTTAGTTTCTATTATTTTAAATTCTTTTTATTTTTATTATTTGAATATTTTAAATATATATACATATATATATATATATATATATATATTATTTTATATTTCATTTCCTTCTCATTTTCCAACCTTTATTTCTTGTGATTCCATGCAATTTTTCATATTATCTATTTTTTAAATTTATTTTATGTTTATTTTTTCATTTAGCATAATTTAGTTAGTATTCTAATTTTTAAATTAAGTAGAATTCATTGTTGAATAATGTTATAAACTTAGGTTTTATTTTTCTTTTGAATCATATTTATGCACATTATGTTGAATTTAACATTATTTATTTTTTTAAATTTTGAACTTATGTTATATTTTCAATTCTAATTTATTTGCTTTATAATTATATTGACTTGATAATTTACATTGCAAGCCATTCATTTTTTAGTTAGAATTGATAGATTATTTTTTTGTCAAATCTTTAAATAATTTTATGAAATTATATTTATAATATTAATCTTTTTGTCAAACATGTATTTTATGATGTTCTTAAAAATCATGTACTTTTAATTTTTATGATTAATTTAATTAAAATATACTAGTTTGAAAAATATAAATCAATTATTTTTTTTATAAGAACATATGTTTATTAATTAATATATTTTAAAAGATAACATATATATATATATAATATTTAATTTAATATCATTTGTAAAGGCTCTTATTTGTATAATATAATTTTTTCATTTTTGATAATTAACTTTTATTTTAAAAATTTGACATAACCATGTAATTACACTTGTGCAACCAAACAGTACATTTGTAATTACACTGTAATTACATTGTGGCAAACAAATAAGTCATCATAATTACTTGGCTGTGTAATTACTAGGCTAGTAATTACTACCCTAGTAATTACACCAATTACAATTACCAGGTGACTTTCCAAACAGATCCTAAAAGTACTTAAAAACACAATTTTAGTGAGAAAGGAAATAAAGAAAATCACTTTCCTACTAGTGATGTAATAGAATTGAATTACATGATTCATAAATGTAATCAATAGGGACGACTCAAGCCTGTTAGCGGCCTAAAACCAAAAATGAATTGGAGGTCTTAAACTAAATTAGTATTTTTTAAAAAATTTAAAGTCTATTCTTCTAATTTTTTAAGATGGAAAGTTGTTAATATATTTCTTACAAAAGTATTTTGATATTGTTTTTGTTTCTTAAATGATTTTTTTAACTTTTTCTACAAAGAGCACTCCTTCCGTTTCAATCTGTTAGTCTATTTTGACTTGACATGAAGTTTGGAGTTTAAGAGAGTAAAAAATACTTTTGAATCTTGTAGTAGATATATGGAATATATCAAAATATTCTTTAATCTGATGGTCTTAAGCATGTGATTTGAAGAGTTATAATTAGAAAGTTTACAAAAAACTTTCTTTTTTTCAAACGGACTAAAAAGACAAACAAATTGAAAAAGATAGTACAAAATATTTTTTTAAAAAAATCTATAATAATTCTATTATTGTTAAAAAAAGAAATGACCCCTCAAAATTTGGAGGCCTAAGGCAGATGCCTTATTTTGTGAGGCATGGAGCCTAAAATATGGAAAGAAATAAAGAAAATTATATAGTATGTTATAGCATGTTTGACCAATCTTCTAAAATCATCTTATTTTTTTAAAATACTTGTAACGATCTAATTCATCGTTATTAAACATATCCCACTAATACCCAAGCTCAACATTTTACGTCAATGTCGAGTTAACGTCGTGAATAGCCATCATTTGGGTTAACAAAAAAGTTTGGAGAAAATTTAAAAGATGCGCGGGTGGACTGCCTAGGAGCGCTGCAGTGGTCCCTTGGCCGCTACAGCAGGTCCGCTGTAGTGAGGTCGGGGCCACTGTAGTGGAGCCTGACAGTGACCCACTCAAGTTTTTAAACTCTTTTTGACCTGTTCTTATTTTAACATAGTTGTCTCCTCCTAAAAATGCTCTAGGGCTATTCCTAAGCTAAAAAACTACTAGGACGGAGAGACAAGGTTCTCAAGGAATACGATTCCAAATTCCTCCTCGCAATTTTACCATCAATATTGCTAGAATGGAATCACTAACCAAGGATTCATTCCTTCCGTAGAAGAAAATCAGCATCAAGGTAGGCTATGGTCTATGAGTAGTAGATCGTGGTTCGAAAATATATTTATAATATAGATTTGATAGGAGAAATCATGCTTAGGCCGGCCTGCGGGCATAGTGTTTGGTTGGATAAAACACGGTTCACGTGAAAAGAGTTATTGTGTGTTGATATGAATAAGGTATGAATTTCTTGATGGGTGTTGTGTGTTTGTATGACCTCCATGCTGAATTGTTATGTATTTATATGATCGTGAGCATCGATAACTTACTCTCGTGAGTGTGTAATCTAAAGAACTCAGGTTAATTAACTTAACAAGAGTGACACTTACGTTGAACTTAGTTTGAGTATATGACTATACTGCTGCGATATTTATGGGAGGTGATCATGGTAAGGGAATGTGATGTCGTAATTTAATGAACATAAAGACAAGTTGGCTAAGTGTTAGGGAGTAATATCTGCAAAGGCGCATAGATAAAGTTAGAACTGTAGAGAACAAATAGGAATAAACGGTTGAACAATCGATTAATGATGTGGCGTTATTGAAACATAATGATATATTAAATGTAAGGATTATTAGTTGCTAAACAAATCCGCAATCTCGATGTGAGTAGAAGAGGGCGTTGTTGAGTGAGTGAATGTAGGTTATGGTTATTATTGTAGTTGTAGAGATGATTTAGATGTCATGCATATTCGTAAATTAAATGTTATGGATTGGCCTTCGGGCATGCTTTCTACTGAGAGTGAGTTGTTATTGTTTGTAGTAGCATGAGTTAAATGACGGTGAAACTGACAAGTCTTTGATGATGATAAATTATGTACTTGAATTATTGATGCATTGCGATACGTCCTGAATGATAGTGATTGCATTTCATTAGACTATGATATTCAGAGGGTCGGTATAACGACCCTTTTTGTTGTAATGATATTGTCTAGCATGTAAAAATTCAGGTTAAGTTTTTCTTTGGATGAAAATTTTAAAATTTTAGGCTAGGCTAGTTTCAGCTGAAATTCAGGTGCTATGTGGTCTAGGTGAATCTGGTGATTGATGGTGTAGTGGTTCATGGATTTGAAATGATATTGTGTTAGCCAAGATATAAAGGAGTTCATAGAAACTTTTGGAATAGAAATCGGGCTAGTAGATCTCCGGTTATAGTATTTGACGTAAAGGGATTTATTTGTAATATCAAATTCAGGGGAGTGTGTTGTGAAATAGAACAGACCTGAATACTTCCCTAAGTTTCTACCTCAATATCTCTATAACGACATTGAGGATCGCTACAGCGGTCCCGCTATAGCGGGATATGAGCCGCTACATTGTTAGTCTGATTTATAATAGGCCGCCACAACAGGTAGATCCCGCTATAGCGGTGTCGCTATAGCAGTAATCAGGCCGCTATAGCAGGAATTGGGCCACTATAGTGGGATTTAGTTAGTAAATCTTCATTTCCGATTCCAAAATGTATTTTTCATTCTAAAACATTCAAAGGTTTAACTAGGGTACCAAAAGGAGATCTATGCTATTTTTGACCAATTTCTACCTTCAGGGTTAGTGAATTCTATCCTTCTAATGTAATTGTAATCCTTAAATCCTTAAAATCAATAGAGATTGTGTAACACCCCATACATTGTCGAACCTAGTTGGTTACCGTAACATTCATGAAATTATTTAAACATGATATTGTTGGTGTATTACACATTAAATTTGATGGGCTGAATTAACATGTGCTAATGGGCTCAATTTAAGGCCCAAAATCTATCTATATATATATAAAAGAGGGACATAGCCCCGCCTACGTGTCACATCCTAAACGCAGAAATTACATTTAACTTTTTTACCCGATTTTTGGGGAATTTCCTCCGACAAAATCAAAGGACACACCGCTTCGGCAAAAAAGTTATTTAAAAACTATCTTCCTGCAATTGCCGTAACGTTTGCAATTTACCTCTTCAATCACTCCTCCCCCTCTCTTTCTTCTCTCTCTCTCTGTCTCTCTGTTTTCTTCCATCACAGCACTACGGTATATTAACCCCAAGCCCACTACTATATGTAACCACAAAATCAAATCAGTTACCCAAAGATGGTGCTTGCTCGGTGGATCTTCACGATTCATCTGGATGGTGATGTGACACGCAGTGGAAAAATGGATAATAAAGAATATATCCTTGAAGGTGTCGCGAGAAGATGAGGACTAAAGCATGGCTATTAACTAGAATAGAAGAATACTAAGGTATGGTTAAAATTCTCTTCTTTGCCTTTTCATGTTTAAGAGTAATGGACAAAAAAAATGCCTACCTTTGCAATTTTTGATTTTCTTTTGTGTATGGTCGGAGATTAATGTAGGTATATTTGTATTCGGGGTATGTGTTGATTGATTTATTAGTGATAGATTGGTCCTAATTGAGTCTTTTGAACCAGTGAAGTAATGTCTTTCCTAACAATGCTAAAGGTCCTTATAGGCTTGACTGTAAGGATGCTATCTTTTAACTACAAGCACAAGAAGAATAAATTTGCCTAAATCAGGCTATGTAGTCTTCAGGTTGCCCTTTCATATATTCCCTGCATCTTTTTGTATATATTTCCTTGAGGGGCTTGAACAATATTAGTCAAGAAGTTTATCATCATTGAGAAATTTTCGAAGGTACAAATTCTTGAATTTTCGGTTGGGTGTTTTATTTCATGTATTTGTATTAAAATTTTTCTTTGTTCCCTTTTACATTAGATTTTGGCATAATATGAGTTCAAACAGAGGATTCTGGTGAATATTTTCTTCTGTAGTTCAATCAAAGGTTGTATGGGAGTACCAATATAAACACATCTATGATCGTATTGAGTATCTAACTTTTCTCATTTAATTTACGATATAGTAGGGAAGCTTTTAACACTTGAGAATATGATGAATGAATAAAATATTCACAAAACCAAATGATGTAGTTGATCTTCATTTTCCTTGAAAAAATTTAATGCCTATTCTCCCAAACATTGTTAGACTAATTTGCATTATTTGATTTGATTGGATGTTCTGTTTATTGATTGTGAATCATGTATTATGATAAATGGTTTTAGTGTGTCTAAAGATTGACATTCTGACAAGACATTAGCAGTGAGGAAGGTTAGCTTTTAACACTTGAGAATATGATGAATGAAGAAAATATTCACAAAACCAAATGATGTAGTTGATCTTCATTTTCCTTGAAAAAATTTAATGCCTATTATCCCAAACATTGTTAGACTAATTTGCATTATTTTGATTTGATTGGATGTTCTGTTTATTGATTGTGAATCATGTATTATGATAAATGGTTTTAGTGTGTCTAAAGATTGACATTCTGACAAGACATTAGCAGTGAGGAAAGTTATGAAGAAAGTCAAAAGCTTAAAAGTATCCTAACCACAATTATTACGTTCCTTTATGTGTAGATTCTTTAACTTCTGAATGTGCGTTTTTGGGTGATGATGACTTGATCTGCCATCATACAGAATTATATGAATGGATTTATCAAAAATTTGATTTATCTGTAGAATTTTTATTGGGTTTATGGCAAACTAGGAGGAGATGAAAAACAAAAGTGCACTGCTTTCATGGTTCATATATTCGTTCCTTTTATTTGATTGACAAAACTGAGGATAAAAGTACTCTTTAGTAGTTGACGTTATATTCTGTTGTTCATATTAGCTTTTCTTGAGGGAGACTACTTAAATATGTGTTGTAAGGGAAAAGTCCTGGAAGGATCAACTTTTCTTGAGCTTTCTATGTTTGTGTGAATAAGGAAAAGAGAGGCATATCATCATTCAGCATCAGAAGATATGTTGTCTTTTTAAAGTCCTTTAGTGTCCATATGGGTTCTACTTGCGTGATTAAGCAGTTTGTTGCCAAAATTGCTCGCTTACGAGCATAGATGTTTGTCATTTTACTAATTAACCCCACAGAGGGTATCATATTTATGCATAGCTATTCTATAAATTTCTTTCTTCCCACTTCGGTGTAAATCTGCTCTCCTCTTCCCATTTGGCAAGCTTACTTCCATGGACCTGTAATTCAACGGTTCACACTTTAACAAGAAATGTTCACCAAAGCGCTCTACCCAGGTAAGCGCTAGCCCATAACAATGACACATTATCTGGTTTCTTTCTGGATTGTTCTCGACTATTATTTATTATGTCTAATTTTGTCATCTTAACTCTGACTTTCAACAATAGCTGCAGGTTAAATTTCTCTCCTGGGATGGTTTTCCATAATATGTATAGCCTTAGCCAACTGCTAAAGATCTCTGAGAAGTCAACTAGGCTATTGCAGTGTAGAGGTAGTTTTGTTGTATTTTGTTATTGAAATTGGAAGATGGAATCCTGTACTTGGTTCTCATTGAAATCTTTGTTTCTTTGATTATGTTTTGTATTTTGTGTTTTCTAGGTTCTCTTGCGTATATTTTCTATCATGGAGTTCGAAAGTTTTTTGAAGCCACAGGAATCACTTTTTCAAAATGTCGTGGAGTTGGGCTGATGCCAATTTTTTTTAAAGAGGGGTACACATTTGTGTGTTATGTTTTTTGCGTGCCTGCGCCTTTTTTTTTTTTTTTTTTTGGAAAACTAAAAGGTGCAATATTGTCAATAGTTTTGAATCTGCTATCAATAAAAAGAAAGTGTGTTAATAGTTTGACTCGAAGATATTAATGGATGTTACTTTGTGGGAATGAGAGGACGATTTCCAGTATGTATAATATAACCATTTCATTCCGATCTCCATTGTATAATTTGGACCTACCATTAAGTAATAAGTGATGGGAACGACGGAAGTCGTGAATGCAAATTCCAAAAAAAAAAATCTACTGAAAAAAGGGACCTTATTGATTCATTGGCCGGTCTCAACTAACCGGCCCCCAAATCTCCAAACCCTGCTAAACCCGCAGCTTATGCCCTATTAGGACAGCCTCAGTTAATCATGTTTTTCTTTGATGATAATCAATACGATCTTTGTGAGAGATCTCTGTATGAAATTTAATGGGATTCAAAAGGCCATGTCTTCATTCACAGGGTCCCAAGTACCCAGATCGATAAGACATTCAATTCTATCTGAACTACTCTTTAAGGCGGGACCTGTTGATCTAGGTAGAATAGTTAAATTGTTAGAACCATTTTTTGAGATGGATATTTTCTTATAAAGGATATAAACTTTGGAGAGTTGGTAGTTGGTTTCTGATTTGTAGGGACTGGTATTTTCCTTTAGATTTCATGTTGCTACTGCAAGGGGCACACATATGCTATGTTTGGGGTTTCCTTTGTTTGGTTTTAGGTCCAATTCCTTACCAGTACAACTCTTGAAATCAAATCAAGTCTGGAGAACATGACGATTGATTAGATTCATGATAAGAACTTAGTGGAAACAAAAGAAGGCATTTTTTTGGTTTCTTATTAACAATATGTTAGGTTCTGATTTATCAGAAAATATGTTCTTAGGTACTAACAAAATGACGAGTAGGCTTATATCATGTTATTTGCTCATAATTCCTTCTCAAATTCAATACCATGTGTTCTGGTGACTCTGAGATTTGGTTATATGTTTTTGGAGAATTATAGACTGGTCCCTGGCTCCCCGCTAGATCCTGGTCTTAATTCTCTAGAGCAAGAATTATGTTTGCATGGACGGATGTAGCTTTCGGATAGTCGGTTCATCCAAACCTAATAATTTTCATGTGAATTATAAGTACCTTAAAGGTTGAGTTCGGTTAAATAGTGAATCCACCTCTTAATATATATTTGTATACATTCTGGATGTGATATAGACTCTTTGCTTTGGATAAGATTATTTAGTTGTCATTTTTATGATGAATATTCATATTTTGTTTGATTAGGTGGAATACATTACGACTATGGGTTATGTCTCAGCAAACTATATCGTTGTAATAGACTTGGCTAACTACATATCCAATTATTTAACTAGCTATAGCTTTGTTGGTGGTTAAGTTTATATTTTTCTTTTCCTACTTGGTTGGTACTGTTCTTGTGTATTGAGCATCTTTGAAACATTAGACAATGAGGTCTGACTGTACCTTGCATTAAAGAGTTTCAGACCTCTAAATATTCTTCTCCTACGTTGAGGCAGATTTCAAGATCTTTATGGTGGCCTTTAAATTTGAAGATATATTCTTTAGAACATTGCTGAATTATGCTATTCTTTCACCAGAAAAATGTATCAAAAAGAAAAATAGAAAGGATACTTTTTCACCCAAATGAGGAACTTTCAAAGTTTGTGCTCTTCTTAATATAGAATTGTCACTTAATAGTCACTGCAACTTCTACTAATTTGTAGAGAAAGGAGGATAAGAAGAAATTACTGGAGTAACTTAAAGAGAAGCTTGATTTGATACAAATTCGGCAAGAAAAGATTACTTTGCTTACTACAGAGATCAGAGATAAAGAGGCGAGTCTTCAAAGTAGCACTGCTAAACTATCTAAAAAGAATCAGACGTAAATAGATTGAGCTCCTTGTATTAGCAATTCCAGGATCAACTGGTGAATTTGACTTCAGAAATCAAAGAACCTAATGATGAAGTCTAGAAAAGAGAAAGAACAGATGTTGAAACGGGTACGAGAAGACAACCTAATGTGCAGTTAAACTCTTTGCTCTGTGAGAGATATGAATCTAAAGAAGAGTTTGATGTTATTTAAAATGACGAAAACAATGAGTTCATGTCCAATTTTAGAAAGAGAGTGGCTTCAAATGCCAAGATGTTAGGGGAACAAGAAAAGAGACTTCACCAGCTTGAGGAACAACTTGCACTTCTTTTGATGAAGTAAGCAAAAATAAAGTGTTAATTGCTGGTCTAACTCAACAAAAAGAATACCTTTGGAGAATACTGGATGCTGAACTGGACAATGTGAATAAGTTGAAGCAACTCAGGGAACTCTTGAGAAATTAAAAAGTGAACTTCTCATATAACAGTATAGCTAAAGCATTCAAGGCAACTTTCTTTAATTACCGCGCGAAGCACGGACAATTTTACTAGTTAAGTCATAAGACATGACCCAAATGGGGAAAATAACCCATTCTTGTGTTGACCAAGTAAACATAGCATTTAATGACCAAGAATTGGATAAGGATGACTTGAGGGACTATATAAGGCAAGGAACATCAGATTTTTATTCATATCAATACACATGCCATTTCTAGACATTTCCAAGATATTTCTTTTATCTCTCAAACCCTAAACCATCACCCCCTTGGACAAGATCATCCTCTTGTAAGCTTTGATAAGTGTTTAATCTCATGGTTTAATATATTATATGCTTAAGATGGTGTATAAATTATGTTGGTTATGTTGGAAAAGTGTTGGACAGTTCACTATGTTTAAAACAGTCTATTTTGCTTAACCGGTGAAGGGTTTTGCCTTCTAAACTTGAAAGTGGACTTGTGGTCTTGAAGGAAGTGAATTTGGTGGATTAAATATGAACATGTAAGATGTGGTTATGTCCTTAACTTACTTTCTTTTTGTGTATAACACTTGGAATTGTTGTTGTGAAATTGTGCATGGAATTGGTGACATACTGAGAGGAAAATGTAGTTTTGGTGATGTTCATGTGCATTGTGAGACCATGGTTGTTTGTTGGCATCCAATTTAACCTAAAATATGTAAAGAGAATCTTACTTATGGACTTGGACCATTAATTACAAAAAAGGATCCAAAAGAGACCCTTTTTGGCCGAAATGGGCACCCGCCCTCGCAGACAGGGCACCTGCGGGCGCAGATGCCAACGCAGGTGGCCCTAGACAGGACCAAGGGTCACCTGCGGTTGCACCTCAACCACCTGAGGGCGCAGGTGGCTTCGCAGGTCAGCCCAGAACTTCGTTTTGCATGCTTTTGTCTCTCTTTGACCCCCCAAGGCCCCTATACCCTTTTTGGATGTAATTATCAACTTATGATACCTATTGAATGACTTTAAGGGGTCATTCGGAGGCATGTTGGATTATATCAACTATAGATTGTTGCTAATATGTTATTATGAAATGTATTGAGGTGACTTGATGGAGTAATTGTGATGTAGTGTTAATAAGGAAGCGTAAAGGATAAACTTGGTGTGAAATGCTATTGGTTTATGATGTCTTGGTCAATGTGTGAAATGTTATGGTGTTGTTGGTATGGTAATGCAATGGATTGTATTGTAAAGGGTGAAATGACGTTATATGGCAGTCATGTAGCTCATTGTCGTTTTGTACACTTGTAAGGTAGTTAGTTGTTAACGTGAGCTCTGTTATGAACTTGTGTTTTAGAGTAACACGTAAGGAAGGAGCTGGATTATTGTACTCACATATAGGAATGTGTATTCATATTGGGAAGATAAGGTATGTAAGGTTATTCTTTTCAGTATCCTTTGACAACATCTATTGTCCTCATTGTTACCGAGCTTGTTTCTCATTTCAAAAGTCTCAAAGTATCTCATGTCATGTTATCACATGTTGTTGTTCATATGTCTCTTAATCATGGACTGATGTTCCAAAGCTCCAATAATGTTATGACTATCAACGTATCAATCTCTCAAAAGTAAAGAAATGAAGTAATGCATAGTTGTTGGTAGTTGTTGAGTACGGGTGGCAGCTCTAGAGGCATAAGCCTAGCTCGAGCCGATCCCGAGATTATTGGATCAGGGGGAAGCTCTAGAGGCATAAGCCTAGCTCAGGCCAAACCTGACAGGGGGAAGGTCTAGAGGTATGAAACTAGCTCGAGCCGAACCTGATATATTGGTTTATGGGTGGCAACTCTAGAGGTAAGAACCTAGCTCGAGCCGAACCTGATATATTGATTTATGGGTGGCAGCTCTAGAGGCATAAGCCTAGCTCGGGCCGATCCCAACATAACGTTATGTTATGTTAATAACCACTGATCAGTTGGGGCCCGGGTACGATATGATTCAGGTAATGATGAATAAACATAGAAGCAAAGAAGCAAAGAAGCAAAGAAAGTAATGAAAGCAATATACATTGTTCCAAACATACAGAATGATGGGTTGTCCATATTGACTATTCTCTTGTATTTGATTCCATTGAGTTTCTTATGTATGATGCAGTTCTTATAGCCTTACATACTTTGTACATTCTTCGTACTGATGTCCCTTGGGGGACTTACCTTACTTGCTGCAGGCGCAGGTTCTAGTAGACCTCCACAGTAGGTTGCAGGTCATTGGTGAGCTCCAGTTAGTTCGAGGCTTTTCGAGTCACATGTGTATACTTGTTTTGATATTATGTAAATGTTGTATAAAGCGGGGACTTGTCCCGAATTTAGGTTGATTACGTCTATGTATCTGTAGAGGCTTTGTAGATGTTGTGGGACAGATGAAGGGATGTAAGAAATGTATGTCCATTTTGACTTGATGGCCCTAACGGCCAAGTTTCATATATAGCATATGTTGCCATGACTCCCGCCATTGGTATCTTATAGTTACATGAGATAGAATGATTTTCATACAGAGACATGCATATGAATATACATGAATGAAGATTGGTTCTCTTGGGCCATAACGGCTTCGGGTGCCAGTCCGCCCCGTGGGAATTTGAGGCGTGACAAAAGTGGTATCAGAGCAGGTCTTCCTAAGGGTGTCCACAAAGCTGTGTCTGAGTAGAGTCTTGATTATAGATGTGTTGTGCACCACATTTATAAGCAGGAGGCTATGGGACATTCAGGAGTTATTTCTTTTCTTCATCTCTAGATCGTACAATAGAGCCAATGTTGTAGGTGGAATCATATCTGACCATTGTAATTGGTTTTCTTTGTTATAGTAAAATGCCGATGACAAGATGAGGTAGGGGCAAAGGTAAACAGGTAGATATACTTTTCGGAGAAGGCAAGAGTAAATCACCACCTGACCAAGCTAGTCAAGGTGGAGCTGACACTGAAATTGCATCGCGGTCTTCTTCTACTTTTCCAGCTCCAGAAGAGTCGAGGAGGAGAGAAGAACCTGCTGAACCGCCTATGAATGCCACTAATAAGATTTAAGAAATGCAGTGTATATGTTGACTCAGATAGTTGCTGCACAAACTCAGGGATGAGCTGGTCCAACGACAAGCGAGAATGACGCGGCTAGAGTAGCTAGTCGGCGGACACAGGATTTTTTGAAATTAGACCCTCCCATATTCATTGGGTCAGATCCTAAGGCAGATCCACAAGACTTCGTGGACCAAATCCAAAGGGCTCTAGATGTTATGCACGTGACTGGTGTGGAAACAGTTGAGCTTACAGCTTATAGATGGAAAGGAGAAGCTATATTGTGGTATGAAGATTGGAAGAGATCTCGTGTTATCGGTGCAAAGCCACCTAATTGGGAAGAATTTAAAGCGGCATTTCTTGATCACTATCTTCCATATGAGATCCGAGAGGCTCGTGCGGATCAGTTCTTAAATCTCCGTCAAGGGAATATGAGTGTCAGAGAATACAGTCTTCAGTTTAATTCTTTGGCTCGATATGCTCCGAATGTAGTGGCTACAATGGAAGACAGAGTCCATCGATATTTGGACAGATTAGAGCCATATTTGGTGAGGGACTGTACCATTGCTGCTTTGAACAGAGATATGGATATAGCCAGAATACAGGATTTTACACAGAAGATGGAGGATCAGAGGCAAAGAAGGAGGGTGCATGAATTTGAAAGAGGGTCTTCAAAGAGGGCTAGACCTATGGGACAGTCCATGGTGTCCCAAGGAGAATCCAGGCCTCGAATGTTTCCTAGACCGCCTAGACCATCATTCTCTTATTCCACAGCAGGCACTCAATCTCAATTTCGAGGGTTTAGAGGCAGTCTAGCTGGGCAGAGTAGTGGGCCTCAAGGTTCACAGGCAACAAGATTTCCTTGACAGCTGTGTCAGCACTGTGGATGGACTCATTCAGGTATATGCCGATTAGGGATGACTGCTTACTTTTGGTGTGGTATGTCGGGGCATATGATGAGAGAGTGTCCACAGAGGGGCACGGGTGGTATAGCACGACCTACGGGATCAACTGTTGCATCATCATCATCGGTTTCTTCCCTAGGAAGAGGTGTACAGCCTGTTGGTCGTGGTAGAAGTGCCAGAGGAGCAGCTAGTTCCAGTGGAGCCCAGAATTGCACCTATGCTCTAGTGGATCGACAGAATTCGAAGGCTTCTCCTGATATAGTCACAGGTACATTATCCATATTTTTGCATAATGTATATGCATTGATTGACCCGGGTTCTACATTGTCATATGTTACTCTATTGATTGCTGCAAAATTTGAAAGAACACCGAAATTATTAAATAAGTCAATTGAAGTATCTAAACCAGTTGATGAATCTATTGTTGCAAAAAGAGTATATCGTAATTGTGTAGTAACTGTGTGTGATCATGATACGTTGGCTGATCTTATTGAACTGTAAATGGTGGATTTTGATGTCATAATGGTTATGGATTGGTTGGCTTCTTGTTATGCCATGATAGATTGTCGAGCTAAGAAGTTACATTTTCATTTTCCATAAATGAATGTTCTTGAATGGAAGGGTAATGTAGGGGCACCGAGAGAAAAATTTATTTCTTATCTTAAAGCAAGGAAAATGATAGCCAAGGGGTACATATGTCACTTAGTAAGAGTGAAAGATACTGATGTGGAACCACTAACTCCTCAGTCGGTTCCAGTAGTAAATGAATTCCTTGATGTATTTTCTGAGGATCTTCCAGGTTTACCTACAGAACGGGAAGTAGAGTTTGGTATTGATGTAATTCCAGGCACTCAGCCTATCTCTATTCCCCCGTATAGAATGGCTCCAGCAGAATTGCGAGAACTGAAAGAGCAATTAAAAGACTTGCTGGACAAGGGGTTCATAAGGCCTAGTATGTCCCCGTGGGGTGCACCAGTATTATTTGTACGGAAGAAAGATGGCACATTGAGAATGTGTATTGACTATCGGTAATTGAATAAGGTAACGATCAAGAACAAATATCCCCTCCCCAGAATTGACGATTTGTTTGATCAGTTACAGGGTTCCAAATGTTTTTCAAAGATTGACTTGAGATCGGGTTACCATTAAGTCAGAGTTAGAGAAAAAGATATACCCAAGACAGCTTTCTGAACACGGTATGACCATTATGAATTTTTAGTTATGTCATTTGGACTAACAAATGCACCAGCTATTTTCATGGATTTGATGAATAGGGTGTTTAAGACATTTCTAGATGTGTTCATGACGGTGTTTATAGATGACATCCTGGTTTACTCAAGATCACAAGAGGACCATGCTAACCACTTACGGTAGGTGTTATAGATTCTCCGGGATCGTAAGTTGTATGCAAAGTTCTCTAAATGTGAATTTTGGTTAAAATCTGTAGCATTCTTGGGTCACATTGTGTCGGATAAAGGAATACGGGTAGATACACAGAAGATTAAAGCAGTGAAAATTAGCCAAGACCTACGACGCCTACAGAGATTCGTAGTTTCCTTAGGTTGGTAGGTTATTACCGAAGTTTTGTTGAAGGTTTTTCTTCCATTGCTGCACCTTTAACAAAGCTTACACACAAGGCAATCAAGTTTCAATGGAATGATGCATGTGAGAAAAGTTTTCAAGAGTTGAAAGATAAATTAACTTCCACACCCGTATTAGTACTTTCGAAAGGCAACGATGGTTATGCAGTGTATTGTGATGCTTTCGTAATTGGTTTAGGATGTGTATTAATGCAGCACAGTAATGTAGTAGCGTATGCCTCATGACAGTTGCGACCACATGAGAAAAACTATCCCACATATGATCTTGAGTTAACAGCTGTGGTATTTGCTTTAAAGATATGGCGCCATTATTTGTATGGGGTTCATGTTGATATATACACTGATCATAAAAGTTTGCAATATATCTTTAAGTAGAAGGATTTAAATCTAAGGCAGCGGAGGTGGCTTGAGCTATTAAAAGATTATGATGTTGATATCCTATATCATCCAGGAAAAGCAAATGTAGTAGCTGATGCATTGAGCCGCAAGGCAATAGGAGGAACTAGTGGCCAGTTGACAAAAAAGCAAGACCTAGTCAAGGATCTACATCAACTAGCCAGCTTGGGAGTTCGTATTCTTGAATCTCCAGACAATGGGGTTATTGTGCAACATGCAGCAGAATCATCATTAGTAGCTGAGGTGAAAGAGAAACAGGATGCGGATCCTATGTTGTTGCAACTGAAAGAGTATGTACAACAGGGTTTTACAAAGGCATTTGATCTTACGCAAGAAGGAGTACTTCAATGCCAAGGTAGATTATGTGTACCGGATGTAGATGAGCTGAGGAGACGAATTATGACAGAGGCGCATCATTCACGATATTCTATTCATCCGGGAGCTACCAAGATGTATCACAATTTGAAAGAAATGTACTGGTGGGGTAACATGAAGAAGAACATTGTAGAATTCATAGCTCAATGTCCAAATTATCAACAAGTAAAAGTAGACCATCAGAAACCTAGAGGTTACATGCAATGTATCAATCTTCCAGTCTGGAAATAGGGCATGATTAATAAGGATTTCATCACAGATTTTCCTCGTACACTATGGAAATTTGATTCCATATGGGTAATAGTTGATAGGCTTACCAAGTCAGCGCATTTTCTACCAGTCAAGACCACCTATACAATTGAAGATTATGCAAGGTTGTATGTTAAGGAGATAGTGCGATTACATGAAATTCCGATCTCTATTATATCAAACAGGGGAGCTCAATTTGCTGCACATTTTTGGAGATCTTTTCAGAAGAGTTTGGGTACACAAGTGAATTTGAGTACGGCTTTTCATCCTTAGACAGATGGACAAGCAGAACGTACTATCCAAACACTTGAAGATATGCTACGAGCTTGCACATGGGACTTTAAAGGTAGTTGAGATGATCATCTACCTATTATTAAATTTTCCTACAATAATAGCTATCATTCAAGTATCAAAATGGAACCTTATGAAGCTTTATACGGAAGGAAGTGCAGATCACCAATTGGATGGTTTGAAACGGGTGAAACTTCTTTATTTGGGCCAGATCTTGTTCATCAAGCTATGGAGAAAGTTAAAGTGATCCAACAGTGACTACAAACATCCCAGAGTCGACACAAGTCATATGCCGATGTTGGAAGAAGAGGGCTCAAATTTTCCATAGGTGATTGGGTATTCTTGAAGGTGTCACCAATGAAAGGGGTAATGAGATTTGGAAAGAAAGGAAAGTTGAGTCCACGTTATATAGGTCCATATGAAATTGTCCGAAGATTTGGACAAGTTGCGTATGAATTGAAACTACCCCAAGAACTCTCCACAGTGCATCCAGTGTTTCATGTTTCGATGCTTCGAAAGTGCATAGGAGATCCATCTCATTTTGCTCCCATTGAAGATGTACAAGTTATGTAGGATCTCACCTATGAAGAGATACCTATTGCTATTATAGATCGACAAGTGAAGAGGTTAAGGAATAAAGAATTAGCTTCCGTAAAAGTCCTTTGGAGAAATTGACAAGTAGAAGAGATCACATGGGAAGCTGAAGAAATAATAAAGTAAGTACCCGTATTTGTTTCACACGGAAGAAAAAGTTCAAGGTACGAAAGTGGAGCAATGAAAAGTAAGTATCTATAAGCATTATGTGTATATGTGTATATGCTAACATAAAGGTGCATTTGTTGTAAATGGGATGATGTTATTAACATTCGAGGACGAATGTTTCTAAGGGGGGAAGGATGTAATACCAGTACATTACCAAACCTAGTTGGTTACCGTAACATTCATGGAATTATTTAAACATGAGATTGTTGGTGTATTACACATTAAATTTGGTGGGCTGAATTAGCATGTGCTAATGGTCTCAATTTAAGGCCCAAAATTAAGTAATAAGACATGACCCAAATTTGGAAAATAACCCATTCTTGTGTTGACCAAGTAAACATTGCATTTAATGACCAAGAATTGGATAAGGATGACTTGAGGGACTATATAAGGCAAGGAAAATCAGATTTTTATTCATATCAATACACATGCCATTTCTAGACATTTCCAAGATATTTCTTTTATCTCTCAAACCCTCAGCCATCATTCCCTTGGACAAGATCATCCTCTTGTAAGATTTTGGTAAGTGTTAATCTCATGGTTTAATATAATATATGCTTAATATGGTGTATAAATCATGTTGGTTATGTTGGAAAAGTGTTGGACAGTTCACTATGTTTAAAACAGTCTATTTTGCTTAACCGGTGAAGGGTTTTGCCTTCTAAACTTGAAAGTGGACTTGTGGTCTTGAAGGAAGTGAATTTGGTGGATTAAATATGAACATGTAAGATGTGGTTATGTCCTTAACTTACTTTCTTTTTGTGTATAACACTTGGAATTGTTGTTGTGAAATTGTGCATGGAATTGGTGACGTATTGAGAGGAAAATGTAGTTTTGGTGATGTTCATGTGCGTTGTGAGACCATGGTTTTAACCTAAAATATGTAAAGATAAGCTTACTTATGGCCTTGTACCATTTATTACAAAAAAGGACCCAAAAGAGACCCTTTTTGGCCGAAATGGGCACCCGCCCTCGCAGACAGGGCATATGCGGGCTCAGATGCCAATGCAGGTGGCCCTAGACAGGGCCAAGGGTCACCTGCGTCCGTACCTCAACCACCTGCGGGCGCAGGTGGCTTCGCAGGTCAGCCTAGAACTTCGTTTTGCATGTTTTTATCCCTCTTTGACCCCCCAAGGCCCCTATACCCTTTTTGGATGTAATTATCAACTTATGATACCTATTGAATGACTTTAAGGGGTCGTTCGGAGGCACGTTGGATTATATCAATTATATATTGTTGCTAATATGTTATTATGGAAGGTATTGAGGTGACTTGATGGAGTAATTGTGATGTAGTGTTAATGAGGAAGTGTACAGGATAAACTTGGTGTGAAATACTATTGGTTTATGATGTCTTGGTCAATGTGTGAAATGGTGTTGTTGGTATGGTAATGCAGTGGATTGTATTGTAAATGGTGAAATGACGTTATATGGCAGTCATGTAGCTCATTGTCGTTTTGTACACTTGTAAGGTAGTTAGTTGTTAACGTGAACTTTGTTATGAACTTGTGTTGTAGAGTAACATGTAAATAAGGAGTTGGATTATTGTACTCACATATAGGACTGTGTATTCATATTGGAAAGATAAGGTATGCAAGGTTACTCTTTTCAGTATCCTTTGACAGCATCTATTGTCCCCATTGTTACCGAGCTTGTTTCTCATTTCAACATGTCTCAAAGTATTTCATGTCACGTTATCACATGTTGTTGTTCATATGTCTCTTAATCATGGACTGATGTTCCAAAGCTCCAATAATGTTATGACTATCAACGTATCAATCTCTCAAAAGTAAAGAAATGAAGTAATGCATAGTTGTTGGTAGTTATTGAGTACGGGTGGCAGCTCTAGAGGCATAAGCCTAGCTCTAGCCGATCCCAAGATTATTGGATCAGGGGGCAGCTCTAGAGGCATAAGCCTAGCTCGGGCCAAACCTGACAGGGGGTAGCTCTAGATGTAAGAACCTAGCTCGAGCCGAACCTGATATATTGGTTTATGGGTGGCAACTCTAGAGGTAAGAACCTACCTCGAGCTGAACCTGATATATTGATTTATGGGTGGAAGCTCTAGAGGCATAAGCCTAGCTCGGGCCGATCCCAACATAACGTTATGTTATGTTAAGACCCACTGATCAGTTGGGGCCCGGTACGAAATGATTCAGGTAATGATGAATAAACATAGAAGCAAAGAAGCAAAGAAAGTAATGAAAGCAATATACATGGTTCCAAACATACATAACGATGGTTATCCATATTGACTATTCTCTTGTATTTGATTCCATTGAGTTTCTTATGTATGATGCAGTTTCTTATAGCCTTACATACTCAGTACATTCTTCGTACTGACGTCCCTTGGGGGACTTACCTTACTTGCTGCAGGCGCAGGTGCTAGTATACCTCCCTAGTAGGTTGCAAGTCATTTGCAGATCATTGGTGAGCTCCAATTGGTTCAGGACTTTTCGAGTCACATGTGTATACTTGTTTTGATATTATGTAAATGTTGTATAAAACGGGGACTTGTCCCGACTTTAGGTTGATTACGTCTATGTATCTGTAGAGGCTTAGTAGATGTTGTGGGACAGATGAAGGAATGTAAGAAATGTATGTCCATTTTGACTTGATGGCCCTAACGACCAAGTTTCATATATAGCATATGTTGCCATGACTCCCTCCATTGGTATCTTATAGTTACATGAGATAGAATGATTTTCATACAGAGACATGCATATGAATATATACATGAATGAAGATTGGTTCTCTCGGGCCATAACGGCTTCGGGTGCCAGTCCGCCCCGTTGGAATTCGAGGCGTGACAGATTGATCATGGTGGGAATGGTGGATGTAATCCTAGATAGAAGAACCTAGTATGAAATTGTTATAGATGAGTTAGAATCACTTGATAATGGTTTAGAATTATTGAATTATGACTCCTAGATAGGAAATTATTCCGTTCATCCTAATTTATGGGAAAATTTGAGTAGAACAAAGGGTAGAAAACCCTAGAATGGTGAGTTTATCTATGAATTTATTTTTAAAGAAGTAAATTTAGGTTTTAATGTCTAGAATGGTTAGATAAATGGTTTAATTTTTCCTTGTTTGTTATTTTTAGATCGAGATCCAACCAAGGCTGGAAGAAAATACAAAGCTCAAGTGATTTAGAGCATTGCAAGGCTTGTTTCGAGATAGGTTATGATTGAATTGGAGTTGAGACTCAGTTAATTATATATGTGGTCATTAACTAAATGTTTGTTTACTTGTTTTCAAGTCATGCTTGTAAATGATGTTAAATGTTTGATTATAAAGTGTAAGTGTTGGCTAATGACGAACTTTTTATAGAGATTGCACTCATGACTAGTACATGATTATTATCATGAATTGATTGATGATAAATGTATAGTCTGTGATTGAATTAGTGGTTTAATGTAACACCCCATACCTTCCTAACCCTACTTGATGACGTTGAACAATGTTTACTTAGGTGTCGAGAGCCACAAGTATGCATTTTGTAATGTTATTGATGAGATAATTGATATTGGCCCTCGTACATGTGATTAGACCTTCGTAGGAGGTGTTTTGTGACTTTGTGGAACATTTGTGGGGTTAAAAACGAGGCTTGGAGGACCTCCAAACAAAGGATATTAAAGGTAAGAAGTAAGTTAAAGAATAGAACTTGAAGTATCTAACCAAACCCACAAAGAAAAGTCGGAGAACGAATTTTTTTTAAAAAATAAGGGCCAGGCGCGCCAGGCCGCTTATTGCCCAAATTTTTTGGGCACAGGCAGCAAGGTGGCGCGCCCAAGGGCGTGCCAGGCTGCTTGTGCGCACCTTTCAAATGTTGGAAATTTTTCTAAGTCCCAAGGGTGCCCGGGGGCGTACCGGGCCGCTTTTTGCCACATTTCTTCTACAACCACGAGCCTATACATGAGATAATTGAAATATTGGAATTCCATTTTGATAATATTATTGTGGACGAATTTGGCATCCAAATGACATTTTTACCCTTTTAGACAAAATAAGCCATACGTGGCTAGAATCACTTGTTTTTGAGATTGAGGCTACGAATATAAATTGCGTGAGTGGAAATATTGTAGTAACACGTATGAAATTATTTAAAAATGAGAAATTATCGATTTTATTGGGTTAAGTGAATTGGGCTCAATAAAAGGCCCAAAATAAGAAAAAGACATGGGCCAAAAATGGGTCAAATGACCCATTCTTCCATTGACCTTCTAGACATAGCATTAAATGCTATAAAGAGTGTCTAAGGATGAATTGAGGGCTTATATAAAGGGCCAAAAATCTGAATTTTATTCATTACAAACTCTCATGCCTTTTAGACCAAAACACAAGATATTTCTCTCAAAACCCTAAGAACCCTAAGTCATCTCTTGGATCAAGATCATCATTTTTCAAGCTTGGTTAAGTGTTTAATCTTATGGTTTAACATATTATATGTATGAGAGGTCATGTAGATCATGTTGGTTATGCTTGGAAGTGTTGAACATGACACTTTGTGTTTTTGTAAAAGATGTGTCATCTATGGAATTTAAACTTGAAAGATGACTTGTGGTTTTGATAAAAGATCATGGTATGTATGAAATATCAACATGTATGGTGTGATTATGTTATTAAACTTGTTATTTTTTTGTAAGTGTAAATTATGGAATTTTGGCCGATATGTGCTATGAGGTGTATTAAGGTGACTTGATGGATTATTTGTGATATGGTGTGAATGAGAAAGTGTAAAGGAAAAGATTTGTGGTGAAATGTTATTGGTATATGATGTTGTGGTCAATGTATGGTATGATTGAGGTATTGTTGGTATGACAATGCCGTAAATGGTATTGTAGAGAAGGAAATGACATTTTAAAGGCAAACCTGTAACTCGTTGTCGTCATATGCATTTGTAAGGTAGTTGGTGGTTAATGTAAACTCTGTTATGTATTTGTTTTGTAGAGTGAAACATAAGGAAGGAACGGGACTATTGTATGCGCGTTTAAGATTGTATATTCATACTTGGAAGTGAAGGTATGTAAGGTTATTCTGTCCGTATTTTTCTGCAGCACATAGTATTCACTTTGACATTACACTTGTCCTATCCCGAAATATACCAAGGTATCCTATATATGGTTATCAATTGTCATTATCACATGTCTCATATTCATTGACTAATGTCCCAAAAGCCCAATAAGGTTGTGTTCCAAAGTTCCAATAGAGGTTATACACATGTCTCTTATTCATTGCTTATTGTCCAATGGTTCCAATCATATTATGTTCCCAACAATGTTATGTTTCCAATAATATTATGGCTATCATTGTATCAATCTCAAAGGTAAAGAACAAAGTAATGCATATATGTGGTTAATGATTGAGTACGGGTGGTAGCTTTGGGGGCGAAATGCCTAGCTCAAGCCAAACCCAAGATTATTGGATTAGGGGGCAGTCCTAGAGGCATAAGCCTAGCTCAGACCGATCCTGATAGGGGGCAGCTCTAGAGGTAATAACCTAGCTCGAGCCAAACCTAATATGTTGGTTTATGGGTGGCAGCTCTAGAGGTAATAACCTAGCTCGAGCAGAGCCCGATATATTGATTCATGGGTGGTAGCTCTAGAGGCATAAGCCTAGCTCGAGCCGATCCCAACATAACGCTATGTTATGTAAAGACCCACTGATCAGTTGAGGCTCGGGTACATAGTGACACAAGTGATGATGAATAAGCATAGAAGTAAAGAAGTAATGAAAGCAATACACATGGTTCCCAACATACAAAATAGTGACTTATGTATATTGGTTATTCATTTGAATTTGAGTTCATTGACATATTTACATATCATACAGTTCCTTATGAGCCTTACATACTCAGTACATTCTTCATACTGACGTCCCTTGTGGGACTTACCTTACTTGCTGCAGGCGCAGGTACTAGTAGGCCTCCACAGTAGGTCGCCAGTTGTGTGCGGATCATTGGTGAGCTCTAGTTATTTCGGGGCTTCTCCGAGTCACAGTTGTACATATGTTTTGGTATTGTACATGTTGTATAAAGCGAGGACTTGTCCCGACTTTCAGTTAGTTTTGGTAAATGCATCTGTTAGAGGCTTTTGTAGACGTATGTGGGTGTATGAATGTAAGAGGTACATGTCATTTTTGACTTGATGGCCTCGACGACCAAGTTTCACATATATATATATATATATATATATATATCACATGTTCCATGTATTCCGTTGTTAGCATTTTTAAGCTCTTACGTGATAATGGTGTTTCTTATGGCATGCATATGAATGAATATAAGCAAAGCTTGGTTCTCTCGGGCCTCATCGACTATGGGTGCCAATCCGTCTCAATGGAATTTGGGGCGTGACATTTAAGGTGGTATAAGGGTGGGGATATTGGAATAAGGGTGACATAGCACTTGTTTGGAATTAGGGTGAAAAGACACTAAGTTGTTTAGTATGAATAGTACATGGACTGAGTTCGTCACTGCAGGTCATGGCTAGTGGACAACCATAAGTCCCATAGTATGTGTGTACACTATGATTTGGAGAATTTGATTGTTCCTTGAGTGTACCGAGTTTGTTTATTATGTGCATTACTCTTTGGTTCCTTGTGTGAACCATTTATGTTGCTGTTACTTTGGGTTCTTTATGTGGACCGAATCATGGAATTAATCTCAGTATTAGTACTTGGGTGAACTATTTCTTGAAGTTTAATAAGATAATGAGGTTTTCATGATGTAAATGACAAACTAAATTGGTTGTAAGTTATTCTTGGTTGTTGGTACTGAATTGAGAATGAAAATGCATAGCTAAAATCCTTGTTACTTAATTTGTGTGGATGATATAAAGGGTTTGTTGCTGTAAGTTGGCTGAATATGTGGTTAAATTTACATGCTTGTTACTTGTTTGCAAATATTTGGATAAGTGTTCATAATGGTTAAGTTGAGTCGACCTATGATACCTACAAGTACATAGTGATTTTGTACTGATACGATCCTGTGCTCTTCTTTTGTTGAGTGTAGATCATATTCCAACGGCTTTTATGATACCTCATTTGTAGGTGACAACACGTTCTTGATCTAAGGGTGAACATTCATTCTTTGGCTTCCATGGATTATTCAGATTTGGTCTTGTCCCTCGTTTTGGATAGTGACTCTTATTTTGTAATTAGTGTTTTCAGGGTTATACTCGTACACTTGTTTAGATAGAATTCTTGTATAATGACTTTCAGATTTTAGGGATGTTTTAGATGATGTTATTTTCCCCACTGTGTTAAATGCTTAGTGATTAAGTTTTATTAAAGAATTATAGTTTTATTTTTAAATTTGGATAAGTGGATGTCATTGAATTTGGGTTAGATGGTTTTCCCATAGGAGGGTTAGTGTGAGTGCCACTCATAACGAATTTGGTTGTGACAAAGTTGGTATCAGAGTCCTAGGTTCGTTGATCTCATCGTATCAAAATAATTCTAGTGGAGTCTTGTGGAATGGTATAAAGACATCTGTACTTTTCTTCGAGAGGCTACAGGACTTAGGAAAAACTTCACTTTCTTCTTTCTTTCGTGCTATGACTTAATTGCAATTGGTATATGATGATCTAAATTAGTAGCTAACCTTCTTCATTTTATTACTCGCAGATAGTGAGAACAAGGTCCAACAGAACCAGAACAGAGGTTCCTGAGCCAACAACTCCAGTTACTGAGCTAACAGTCAGGGGCCAAGAATGAGTGAGGGGAAAGGGAAGGATAAGAGGTACGGTAGAACCCGCCAGGGGTGGAGCCCGACTGCAGCTAATCCAGCCAGCCTGAGGTTAGAGTTACCTCTACCGCCCGAGCATGATCATGAATAGGTAGTGAATGATTAGGTACCAATGTATGAGGATAAAACACCAGTCCAGGAAGGTGTTTCCCTTGTTCAGATGTCCTTAGTGTTGATACAACAAGTTTTAGGTTTTTTGAGTGGGCTAGCTGATACTGAGGCAATGACTGCAGTTTCTGTTTACCAGTAGCCGGGGATACAACATGCTGCTGTAGTATCCCAAGATGGATGAGCTTTTGGAGACAGATGTTTTTCCCCGTTTGATATTGATCCTGCAATGACCGAAAATGAACATGAGTTGTTGTGTAAGTTCTTGAAAGTGAAGCCTCAAATTTTTATTGGTACTAAAATAAAAGATGTTTTTGAGTTCATTGTGAATTGTCATGAACATTGTATAAGATGGGTATAATAGAGCAGTACAGGGTAAAATTTGTGACCTTCCAGCTTCAAAGGGATGCCAAGCTATGTGGAGGGCGTATGTTGAGTGTAAATCTTCTTTGTCGCCTCCGTTGGCTAGGACCGAGTTCCATACCGTGTTTCTAGAGAATTATGTGCCATACACTCTACGTGACAGGAAGATAGATGAATTCCTTGCCCTTGAACAGGGTAACATATCTATTTTGGCCTATGAAGCCAAGTTTCATGCCCTGTCTAGATTTTCTACTCAGATTTTAGATATAGAGGAGGAACGGATCCGATGCTTTGTGAAAGGTTTGAACACTAACCTTCAAATTCCAGCTCTTCAAATGACTTTCTCGGGTAAGATATTTTAAGAAATAGTACACTTTGTGAAAAAGGTGAAGGGAGTAAGACATGAGGGGTACATAAATATGGCTGGGAGAAGGCCCATAATGCAGACAACTTTAGTGGTTCATACTCCAGAGGGCAAAATTCCCAAGCTTATCCTGCTTGTCCTATTCAGTCAGCCTTACTAATTTTGATAGGAGGTCCATCAGGGACCATTTAAACCATTTAGTCTTCAGGTGTGGGGTAGTTAGGTGGATTCTTACTCTTGTTTCCATCAGTCTTTGTTGTATCATGCATGCTATACTTGCAGTGGAATTGGATATTTAAAAATAAATTATACTAGGGTCAGGCAGTCAGTCTTCTAGAGTCAGCAGCAATATTCTAGAGCTTTAGTTCTGGTCGGTAGAGGAGGCGGAGAAAATGCTAGGGATCATCCATAGGGTGGGCGTAGTGGCTATCATACTGGTCGAGGTGGTAATCGGGGAGGTGGTAATACTGGTATAAGTGGTGCACAATCGGCTAAGGAAGGAGTTCAAATTGATAATAGGGCCCATTGTTATGCCTTCCAGGGAAAATCTGAGGCTGAGGCATCAGATGCGATTATCACAGGTACCATTCTTATCTATGATATATATATATATATATATTATGAGACATACTTTGGGGTTGTATCTGGTATGTGACATGCTTGATGCACCTGTCCATAAGTTTACTCCAGTTGCGGATTCTGTTATAGTAACCCATGTTTATCGTGCTTGTTTAGTAGTGTTCATGGGTTTTCAGACTAGGTTGACTTAGTGATATTGGATATGCTAAATTTTGATGTTATTCTTGGTTGTCTCCTCATCATGCCATTTTAAGTTATAATGCCAAGACTGTAATTTAGCTATGCCAGGGATGGATAGAAAAAAGTAGGAGGGTGACTATAAGCTTTCTCCCATGAAACTCATTTCTTTTATTCATGCCAAGAAGTTGATTGGGAAGGTGTTTATCTTTCTTAGCTCATCTTCGGGACATTAGTTTCAAAGTCCCATCTCGAGTCAGTTCCCGTGGTGTGTGAGTTTTAGGAAGTGTTCCCTACTTATTTGCCTAGTATGCCTTCGAATGAGATATTGATTTTCTTATTGACTTAAAGAAAGGCACTAATCCCATTTCAATTCCTCCATATAGGATGGCTCCGATTGAGTTAAGAGAGCTTAAGGCTCAATTGCAAAAAGTTTCTTGACAAAGGTTTTATTCATTTTAGTACTTCAGTATAGGATGCTCCAATGTTATTTGTCAATAAGAAAGATGGTAGTCTTCAACTGTGCATAGATTACTGGCAATTGAATAAGGTTACCACCCACAATAAGTATCCGTCACCTAGTATAGATGACTTGTTTGATATGTTGTAGGTTGCTTTGGTATTCTCTAAGATAGATATAAGGTTGGGGTACCTTAAATTAAAGAACCTGCCTAAATATATTCCTAAGACAATCTTTTGGACTTGTTATAGTCATTATGAGATCTTGGTGATGTCATTTGGGTTGACTAATGCACCGACGTTCTTTATGAGTTTGATGAATGGTGTTTTTAAGTCCTTCCTGGATTATTTTGTTATAGTGTTTATTGATGATATTTTGGTGTACTCTAAGAGTAAGGAAGAGAATACATGGCATTTGCATATGGTTTTGGATGTGTTGAAAGAAAAGAAGCTTTATGCAAAATTCTCTAAGTGTGAATTCTGGATGTCTTTTGTGTCCTTCTTGGGGTATGGGGTGATGGTAGATCCTCAAAAGATCGAGGCAGTTAAGAATTGGGATAGGACCACTACAGTGACTAAAGTTAGTAGCTTTATGGGTTTGGCTAGATACTACCGTAGGTTTGTTAAGGGCTTTTCTTAGATTGCTACCCACTTGAAGAGATTGACTCAAAAGGAGGTGCCTTTTGTTTGGTTTGACAAGTGTAAAGAGAGCTTCTAAAATCTTAAGTCTTTTCTGACCACGACTCCTATTCTTGTCTTGCCTCTTGAAATTAAATATTTTATAGTATTTTGTGATGCTTCACGTTTTGTCTTGGGTACTGTGTTAATGTAGGATAAGAACGTGATTGCCTATGCTTTAAGGCAATTGAAAGTTCATGAGAGGAACTATCCTACTTATGACTTGGAACTGGCAGTTGTGGTCTTTACACTAAAAATATGGTTATATGGGGTGAAGTGGGAGGTTTTCACGGATCATCGTAGCTTGCAACATATGTTCACTCAGAAGAACTTGAATCTGAGACAACGATGATGGATTAAGTTGTTGAAGGGTTATGATGTCACCATCCAGTATCATCTGGGAAAGGCCAATATGGTGGAAGATGCATTGAGTAGGAGATCTGTAAGTATGGGAAGTTTGTCTTGTTTGAAGGTAACAAAACGTCCATTAGCGAGGGAGCTCCAGACTCTAGCGAAGTAATTTATGCTTTTGGGGTGTCAAAAAGAGGAGTGTTGGCTAGTGTTGAAGCAAGGTCGACATTCCTTGATCAAATCAAAACCAGACAGTTCAAAGATGTGAAGTTGAATAAGATTCAAAATAAGGTGGTGTATGGTGAGGCCCAAGAGGCCACTCTTGATGCTGGTGGCATTTTGAGGTGAAGGGGTGCGTGTGTGTGCCCTGTGTTGATGAATTAATTCCAACTCTGCTAGCAGAAGCTCATGGCTCAAGGTATTCTATATATCCTGGAGCAACCAAGTTGTACCGTGATTTGAGGCAGCTTTATTGATGGCCCCGAATAAAGAAAGACATAGTGGATTATGTGGTAAAGTGTCAGCAGGTAAAGTATGAACATCAGAAGCCTGCAGGTCTATTCAGCAAATGCCCATTCCTAAGTGGAAATGGGAGAGAATTGCCAGAAATTTTGTGGTAGGTCTTTCTAAGACCTTATGGCAGTATGACTCCATTTGGGTTATTTTTGATAGGCTAACTAAGTCTGTGCATTTTGTTGCTGTCAAGGTAGGGTATAATACAGAGAAGTTATCCAAGATCTATGTTAAGGATATCTATGGTTGCACGGAGTTCCAATCTCTATCATATCTGATAGAGGTACGCAGTTTACCTCAAAATTTTATAACAAATTGCATGAGAAGTTGGGCGCTAAGTTAGATCTCAGTACTGCCTTCCATCCTCATACTGAAGGGCAGTCTGATAGGATGATTCAGGCTTTGAAAGACATGCTTTGAACAAGTATGGCCGACTTTGTGGGTCATTGGTATTAGTTCCTGCTGTTGTGTGAATTTTTGTACAATAATAGTTATCATTATAGTATTGACATGGACCCATTTGAGGCTTTATATGGGAGGAGATTGTCACGATCCAAATCACGGATCGTGCAGGAACCTACCCAACTCTACCCTAGATAAGAGAACCCTTACCACCCAACCATTCAATTATTATGGAAGATATTATCAACAGTTTCAAAAATAAATAATTCTTTAAATCAAACAAAACCTCTTATCCAACTATATTAGTTACTAATTACATTGTGAATTAAATAACAACTTCCCAGAACCTAATCTAAATCGATACAAGAGCACTAAATAAATGGAGAGATGACACCAAGACGCAACATCCACATATAAGTAGAATGACATTAGCTGTCGAAGAATAATCACCGCTGTATCTATAGAAAATCCAACTGACCTGCAACATAGCTATATCCCCAAATGGAGATATAGTAAGTATAGTATCAGCTACACGTACTGGTAGGTATCATCATCCGACCAGGATTAGAAACATATAACTACATATAACAAACAAAAAAGATTATGACAAGCATATAGGTTAATATCTAAACACACACAACTTACTTCAACTACCGTCTTTCATTTATTTAGGCAATATTAATTTATCCTCAAGGTGTGATTAACTAACTATATTTCATGAATTAATTTAACCCACATCTCTTACGCGCTCACCTTGTGATAACAACTCTATACTTCTCTCTCTCTTATTAATCCTCTTTCGTGACAACTTTCGCTCCTTATTATTCTACTATTAACCATCGGGGTTGCAACAACCAAGACAATTGATAGCATTAACAATCTTGCAAGAAGGGACACTACAATATAATCACATATATAACAATATACATAGAATAATAATATTTATACATAATTCAGGATGTACCTTATATTCACACTTTGCTATAATGCACAATCATAACTGATCCACTCAAGGAACCTTAGTATCTCATCAAATAACCGGTCCACACAAGGAACTATGATATATCATCAACATAACTCGGTCCACTCAAGGAACCATCAACAACATATAAATATTATTGTACATTCAAATGCATGTGATGAATGTATGCATGCAAGATGTACTTATCATCTCATTCTCAGCTCAACATCGTCATCATTTATAATTTCATCATAATCTCAATGACATCATCAATATCATCTCATCATCATCATTAATATCATTCTCAATATCATGAACATCATGATCTCAATATCATTATCAATATCATCAACTCATCATCATCAATATCATCTCAACATCATGAACATCATGATCTCAATATCATCATCAATATCATCTCAGCATCATGAACATCATGATCTCAATATTATCATCAATATCATCTCAGCATCATGAACATCATGATGTCAATATCATCATCAATACCATCAATGTAAATACAAAAAGCAGTCAATAATTATAAGTAATGCCTGAAGGCGAATCACAAACACCCAATTGAAATCAGATGTAAGCAACAACGATCAAAACAGAACTTACAATTAATGACAACCAAGTAAATGCAGTCAATAATCACAAGTTCATCATTCCAGATAAC
Source organism: Capsicum rhomboideum (assembly GCA_031232105.1). Classification (NCBI taxonomy): domain Eukaryota; kingdom Viridiplantae; phylum Streptophyta; class Magnoliopsida; order Solanales; family Solanaceae; genus Capsicum; species Capsicum rhomboideum. The sequence goes on from CP124716.1 coordinate 124,781,244, forward strand.
AATGAATATCCATTAATACATGAAATCACAAGTATGCCTAAAGGCAAATTCACCACTTATTGAATCGATAACTATCAAACCCAATCATCAATCACAATAGGTCTAAAGAAAAATCAATTAAGTATTTATTTAGGAGTTCACATTCCATCAAGGTTGATATGTACACTCTAAATCATCATCCTATTTTATTCACCGATCTAACCTTCTTCTATTCATATTGAAATAGGTAAATTCAGTTACTAACTAGTAACCCTTACATTCAAGTCATCATTAAGTTCAAGGCACTGTCCCTTTTAATCGATTATTCAACCAATCGGCTCTATTCAACTTACAATTCTAGCTAGAGCCATACACCTTTACACATCTTACTTTCTAGCACTTAGCCAAACTTGACTTTAGGTTCTTAAGCTATATCACCACATCATCTTATCACAATCAATCCTCCTAACTATCTTCTAGAAAGAATATCTTATACTTCAAATATACACACTATCGGGTTCACTCTTTTTAAGAATTTAAAGACTAGTTCTATAGATTACAAGATCATCTAGTCCTTTTATTATTATTGGCATTCACATATTAAACTATATAAATCATCAAGTAAGTTATACAAATACAAACACCCATCAAGGGATCCACACAAAATACAATAACACATAATTATATAATAGTTACATTATTTCTATATTTTATCCATCCAAAGTCCGTACCCGCAGGCCTAGACATGAAATCTCCCATCAACTATAGTTATTATATTCAACTAATCCAAGTCTACTACATATTAAACCATAACCTACCTCTATCGAAGATATTGGAACAAGAAAGCCGCACTAAGGTTGCTCTTTCCTTTCTTTCATGCTTCCATTAGCCCAATAATCTAGAAATCAAATAATTATAAGAGTAATTAAACTTCGAATAACTACTTTGGTAATTCAATACACTAATTCTATCCTTATTCATGGTATAAATCATTATCCAAGATCAATTAACCCTTAACTAGTTCTATCATACTCAACCCATCTCCATTAATCGAGTTTCAAAGCTAAAGATTCCATTTTTATTGAATTTAAGGTTCCCAAGAATCAAATTTTATGTTTTTGAATCACTAATTCATGCTAGGAATCATTTAATTAATAATATGGAAGTAATTCTAGGTGATACTAACCCAACCCATCAGTTTTCCCCAAAATCTCATGAAATTAGGGTTCAAATCCCCAAGAATTCCACCGTTAAAGATTGTTATAATGATTCTAAGATGTCAAAGGATTGAAATACGAAGAAGAAGATGGAAGAACTTACCTCAACAAACAATTTTCACCCAAGAAGTTGGAAAATAGCCCCCTAGGGATTTAGGACAAATTTTTTGAGTTAAAACCCACAAAATCCACAAACTCATCCTAAACTGACTTAAAAGTTTCCTAGTTACCGCTGTAGCAGTTAATTTTCCTGCCCAGACAGTGTTCAGTAAAATGGCCATAACTTTTTATTCTAAAGGTGGATTAACAAACAGTAGGATACATTAGAAAGAAGACTCAAAGATATTTTATTTAGTGGGTATTGGGCTCTATAACTCGTTATATTCTAGAAGATATGCTCATTTAAAGTTGACCCTAGTTTGAACTTAGCTCGAAACTCAATCGGTAAGAATACTTCCAACTTAACTTTGTGCTAGGGGTATTGTATGACCTTAGTACATGTACAATTCACTCCCATACGAAAGAATTTGTCCCATCACTTATGGTGGAAGAGGTTATTATACTTTTACCGTAGATAGTTTTAGTAGCGACGAAACAGGTCGTTACAGAGATGTAGATCTCCCATAGGTTGGTTTAAGGTGTGTGATGTGAATCCTTTAGGGATTGATTTGTTAAGGGAGTTACAAGAGAAGGTGAGTCTCATTTAGGGGAATTTATTAGCAACTCAAAGTTGAAAAAAAGAGTATGCAGATCAAAAAGTGTAACACCCCGTATACTCCCAACCCTATGTGACGACGTTGAAAAATGGTTACTTCGGTGTCGAGATGCCATAAGCATGTATTTTGTAATATTAATGATGAGAAAATTTAAATTTGGCCTCGTACATGTGATTAGCCTTTCATAGGAGGTGTTTTGTGATTTTCGTGGAGCACTTGTGGGGTTCAAAATGAGGCTAAGAGGACCTCTAAACAAAGTATATTAAGGCTAAGAAGTAAGTTAAAGAATAGGACTTGAAGTATCTAACCAAACCCGCGAAGAAAAGTCGAAAAACAAAATTTTCGGAAGCCAGAGGGCGTGCCAGGCCGCTCTGGGCAAAATTTTTGTGCCCATAGGCAGCAATATGGCGCTCCCAAGGGCGTGCCAGGATGGATTTTTCAATTTTTCGAAAGTTGGAAATTTTCTAAGTCCCAAGGGTACCCGGGGACGTATTGAGCCGATTTTTGCTACGTTTCTTATACAACCATGAGCATATACATGAAATGAGTAAAGTATTATATTAGTATGATAAAATTACTCGAGAACGAATTTGGCATCAAAATGACGATTTTACCCTTGTAGCCAAAATAAGTCATACGTGGCTAGAATTGCTTGTTTTTGGAATTGAGGCTACAAGTATGAATTACGTAAGTGGGAATATTGTCGTAACGCGTATGAAATGAATTAAACATGAGAAATTATTGATTTTATTGTGTTGAGTGAATTGGGCTCAAAAAGGGCCCAAAAATGAAAAGAAGACATGGGCCAAAAATGGGTCAAATGACCCATTCTTGCCTTGACTTCTAGACCAAACATTTAATGCCACAAGAGTGGATAAGTATGGAATTAAAGGCCTATAAAAAGGGGCAAAAATCTGATTTTATTCATTTGGAAACTCTCATGGTTTCTGGATAATTCTCCACTTATTTTCTCTCAAACCCTAAGAGTTCAAAGGCAACTTTTGGAGCAAGATCATACTTTCTCAAGATTGGGTAAGTGATTATTCTTGTACTTTAACATATTATAAGCATGATATATTATGTATATCATGTTGGTTATGGTTGGAAGTGTTGTACATGGCACTTTTGGTTTTGTGGAAAAGATGTGTGATCTATGAGATTCAAGCTTGAAATATGACTTGTGATTTTGATGAAAGAGCATGGTATGGATGAAATAACAACATGTATGGGGTGATTATGTTATTAAACTTGTTATTTTCATATAAGTGTAAATTATGAGATTTTGGCCTATTTGTTGATGTAAGGTGTATTGAAGTAAATTGATGGAATAATTGCGATATTGTGGTGATGGAGAAGTGTAAGGTATGAACTTGGTGTGACATGCTATTGATTATCATGTATTGGTCAATGTATGTAATATTGTGGGATTATTGGTACAATAATTTCATAAATGATATTGTCAAGGGGGAAAGGACATGTTAAAGCCAAACATATGACTCATTGTTATTGTATGCCATTGTAAGGTAATTGGTGGTTAATGTTGGTTTCGTTATGAATTTGTGTTGTAGAGTGAAACATAAGGAAGGAGCAGGAATATTGTATGCACGTCTAAGATTGTGTATTCGTATTGAGAATACAAGGTATGTAAGGTTCCTTTTTCCATATCCTTCTGCAATATATTGTTCACATTGACATTGGACTTGTTTCAATTCCGAGAGGCTTTAAGTATATCAATTCAGGTTGACGTATATTGTTATCCATACGTGTCCTATTCTTAGATGACTTATGATTCACTTATCTCTTTTTCATTAATTGAAGTTCCAAAGATGTCATAACGTTGAAATTTCGAGGAGAACTATTTCAAGAGAGTAATAACATAAGAGAATCTATTTCAACTTGGATGGCATTTTCCAATCATGTCTTGTTCCAAAGTCCTATAGTATGATGATTACCTTTGTACTAATCTTTCATAAGTAAAAGTACCAATCTCATAAGAGTAATAAGAGAGGTGATGTTCAAGTTAGTATAATTATTCCTCATGAGTGAATATGTCAATCTCATAAAGTGAAGGAGTGAAGTGAGATGTGTATATAAGTGTGAGCTTTAGTGTCATGATCTTTAACGTGTCACTTTCATAACCAGGTAAGAGGTATAAGATTGTAAAGAAGAAATGTGCATGGTTACTATATGTTTCATTGAGTATAGATCACATTCTAGAGGGTATAAGTTCAATATGGAATAATCCCAATATTATGCTATGTTATTTATCATAACCCACCAAAGGTGGAGGCCCGGTATTATATACTATCATGACCCTTAATAAATCAATCTCTCCCAAATAAGAAATGAGGAGATGTGTAGGTAATATTTTCTAACCCACTATGAGAGTGGATGTATGTTAACCCACCATGAGAGTGGATGTATGTTAACCCACCGTGAGAGTGGATGTATGTTAACTCACCATGAGAGTGGATGTATGTTAACCCACCATGAGAGTGGATGTATGTTAACCCACCAAGAGAGTGGATGTACGTTAACCCACCAAGAGAGTGGATGTACGTTAACCCACCAATAGAGTGGATGTACGTTAACCCACCATGAGAGTGGATGTATGTTATATTATTAACCCCCTAATAGAGTAGATGTATGTTATATTGTTACCCCACCACTAGAGTGTATGTATGTGGATGAATTTTATTCTTTTACAACCTACTAACCAAGTAGATGAACAAAAGTGGTAATGAACATAGAAGCAAGAAAGAATCTCTTGGTATAAAAGACTCGATTGTAGGCAAGTCTCTTGAGTGAAGGTAATTTCCCTTGAAGGAGAGTAGTTATAAAAGATATTATATAAAATGATGGTTTATACACATTGACTATTCCCTCTTATTTTATTTTATTTGACATTCTCATGTATGATGCTATTTCTTATGAGCCTTACATACTCAGTACATTCTTCGTACTGACCCCCTCGGGGGACTTACCTTACATGTTGTAGGTGCAGGCACTAGTAGATTTGTAAAAAGATAGTAAGTTGACAGTTAGTTGCGGATCTTTGGTGAGCCCCAGTTGCTTCGGGACTTATCACAGTTGTTCATTTGTTTTGAGGTTGTAAAGATAAAGAGGGGACTTGTCCCAACTTTTAGATGGTCTTGTAAATGTATCAGTTAGAGGCTTTTGTAGACGTATGTGGGTATATGAAAGCAAGAGATGTATGATCATTTTGACTTAATGGCCCTAACGGCCAAGTTTCGTATATAGATATGATATATGTTTCCATGTTCATGACTTCCGCTTATTTGCATGAAGAATAATAAGATTTAACAAGATTCATACGAGGATATGCATATGGGTAGACATGAGCAAAGATTGGTTCTCTCGGGCCATATCGGCTTCGGGTGCCAGTCCGGCTCGAATTGGATTTCGGGTCATGACAAAAAGTGAGGGACATGTTCTTCAAGAAAGGTAAACATGTATTACTTAAGGTTTCACCTATGAAGGGAGTAATGCGGTTTGTAAAGTGGAGAAAGCTTAGTCCTAGGTACATCAGTCCATTTGAGGTTCTTGAGGAGGTAGTTTCGGTAGCATATAGTCTTGCGTTACCTTCGAGTTTGTCAGGATTTCATCCGGTATTCCATGTCTCTATACTTAGCATATAGTCTTACGTTACCTTCAAGTTTGTTAGGATTCCATTCGGTATTCCATGTCTCTATGCTCAATAAATACCATGGAGTAGGGGTATGCATCGATCGGTTTGGTTTGATTTTATATATTATTGGTTTGGTTTATCAATTTACAGTTTGTAAAAATAACCAAACCAATAAGATATTTATTATATATTTTTGGTTTATCAATTTTTGGTCCTTAACAGTTCTGTTTTCGATTTAACCGATAAGAAAATGCTCCTCTAATTTTTTTCTTTCTCTTATTTTTATTTGTTCATATATACCTTCATGCATAAAAGCCTACACAAATTGCAAGAAGAGGCAAATTCAATACAATGTTACTAAAACAAACTTGTTTTCTTTTTGGTTAAGTAGGAAACTTAAATGTAGTAACAACTATAATGATCTCTCAAAAGGAAAAACAGGATTAGTATTTAGTTTATAGTTTACATCGATGGATAGAACCTCACCAAGCCAACAACTTTATAAAGAAATCAACAACACCAAGAAAACAACTATAAAATGTGAAAAACATTAGGGTATGTATTTAAACTAAAGCCAACATTATATAACATGTGATAAAAATATAATTCAATATAGTCTTATTAGGTTATCAGTTTAACCATTAATTAAAATCTTAAAACTGTAAACCAAATCGATAACCCAATAAAAGTTTTTATAAAACCATTTAAAAACCATTAACCCAATAGCCCGATATCGATAAATCCATAATATTTTTTGATTTGTTTTATCGGTTAAATCAGTTTTTGCACACCCCTACCTACCATAGAGATGGCAACTACATTATTCATTGAGACTCAGCGTTACTAGATAAGAATCTCTCTATGAGGAGGAACTGATTGCTATACTTGATTGAGATGTCCAAAAATGAAGAACTAAAGAGATCAAGATCATCAAAGTCCAGTGGAAAAACCATCCCGTTGAGGAGGGCACTTGGGAGATTGAAGCGGATATGCATAGCAAGTATCTTCACTTGCGTGATGATTCAGATATTTCCCTTGCTAGATTTTCTCTTCTCCTTTTATTTTCCATTTGAGAATGGATGGTGGGTAAATTGGTATATAATTTAATGATCTTTTCCATTGTTACGGTATTGTCTAGAATGCAAAAATTTAGGTTAAGTTTTTCCCTGAATAAAATTTTTAGGATAGGCTAGTTTCAGATAAAATTCAGGTGTTGTATGATCTAGGCGAATCTGGTATTTGATGGTATAGTGGTTCATAGATTTGAAATGACATTGTGTTATCCAAGAGATTAAGGAGTTCATAGAAACATTTAGAACGAAAATCGGGCTAATAGAACTCTGGTTATAGTGTTTGACGTAAAGGGATTTATTTGTAATGCCAATTTGGGGGGAGTGCGTTGTGAAATAGACCAGACCTAGAAACTACTCCAAGTTTTTCCCTTAATGCCTTTATAGTGGGATTAAGGGTCACTACAGTGATCCTGCTATGGCAGGATATGAGCCGTTGTAGCAGCGATCTAATTTATAACGGAACCTATAACATGCAAATCTTGCTATAGTGGTATCGCTATAGAGGGAATCAGGATGCTATAGTGGAAATCGGGATGCTATAGTGGGGATAAGTCAATAAATCATCAATTTTGAGCCCAAAACATACTTGTCATTCTAAAATATTCAGAGGTTGAACTATGGCAAAAATAGGCAATTTCTGGTATTTTTGACCAATTTCTACCTTCAAGGTAAGTGAATTTCACCCTTCTAATGTACTTGTAATCCTTAAATCCTTAGAATCAACAGAGATCAATCATGGTGAGAATCGTGGGTGAGACCCTAGGTTGAAGAGCCTGGTATGAAATTGTTATAGACGGGTTAGAATAACTTGATAATGGTTTAGAATTGCTGAATTATGACTCCTACACTAGAATTATTTCCCGTTAATACTAATTTATGGGAAAATTCGAGTAGAACAAAGGGTAGAAACCCCTAGAATGGTGAGATTGTCTATGAATATGGTTTTAAAGCAGTGAATTTAGTTTAATGCCTAGAATAGTTAGATAAATAGTTGAATTGTTCCTTGTTTGTTATTGTTAGAGCGAGCCGAGGCTGCAAGAAAAGGTAAAACTCAAGTGATCAGGGCATTTTAAGACTTGGTTCGAGGTAAGTTATGGTTGAATTGGAGTTGAGACAGTTGATTGTATATGTGCTCATTAACTGAATCTTTGTTTACTTGTTTTCATGTCATGCATGTAAGTGATATTAAATGTTTTATTATAAGTTCAAGTGTTGGCTAATGATGAACTTGTTATAGAGATTGCATTCATGACTAGTACATAGTTATTGTCGTGAATTGATTGATGCTAATGTACAGACTGAGATTGAATTAGTGGTTTAAGATGGTATAAGGGTGGGGATGTTGGAATAAGAGTGGTATAACACTTGTTTGGAATAAGGGTAGAAAGACACCTAGTTGTCTAGTATGATTAGTACATCCATGGAGCTCATCCCCTGCAAGTCATGGCTAGTGGACAATCATAAGTCCCATGGCATGTATGTACACTGTGATTTACAAACTTTGACGGTTTCTTGAGTGGACCGAGTTTGTTTATTATGTACATTACTCTTGGGTTCCTTATGCTAACCGTTTATGTTGATGTTACTTTAGGTTCCTTGTGTGGACTGAATTATGGAATTAATCTTAGTATTAGTACTTAGGTGAACTGTTTCCTAAAGTTTAATAAAACAATGGGGTTTTCATAATGTAAATGACAAACTTAATTGATTTTAAGTTATTCTTATTGTTGGTATTGAATTGAGAACGAACATGCATAACTGGAATCCTTGTTACTTAATTTGTGTGGATTATATAAAAGGGCTTGTTTCTGTAAGTTGGCTAAATATATGGTTAAATTTACATGCTTGTTACTTGTTTGCCAATATTTGGTTTAGTGTTCATATCAGTTAAGTTGAGTCGGCCTATGATACCTACCTGTATATAGTGGTTTTGCACTGATACTACCCTGTGTTCTTCTTTAATTGAGTGCAGAGTATATTTCAGCTGCTTCGGCGAGACCTTATTTGTAAGTGACAACATGTTCTTGAACCAAGGGTGAGCATTTATTCTCTGGGCTGCCATGGATCATTCAGATTTGGTCTTGTCCCTCTTTTCAGACAATGACTCTTATTTTATTTTTATTTTATTTTTTTGGGTTGTACCTATAGACTTGTTTAGATTAAATTCTGGTATGATGACTTTTAGATTTTTGGGATGCTTTAGATGATGTTATATTCTGCAATAGTGTTGAATGCTTAGTTATTAACTTTTATTAAAGAATTTTGGTTTTTATTTTAAATTTGTATAAGTGGATGTCATTGAATTCTGGTTAGATGGTTCTCCCACTGGAGGGTTCGTCTTGGTGCCACTCATGAGTGGTTGGGTCATGATAGTCAGGTACCATGGGTATATGGATGAAGCCGGTCCTCTGCAGGTCATGACTATTGGGCAAAATAAGACCCTTAGCGTGTATGTTCAAACTAGAGAGTGATATACAAAGATGATATACTATATACACACATATGGATATATGGTCGAGATAATTATATGAATTTGGTTCCACATTGTAATGGGTGACTATAGTTGTATGGTTTATAATAACCTATGATGATTGATTATAAGTGTTATGTTTCTAATTGATATTATGATGTACATTCCGTGATGGTGGAGTTGCAATTATTATGATGTTTGTCATGCTTTACGTGCCCTTAATGTGCTTATTACTTAAATCGATAATTAGATTATTTATCTGTTAGTTGGAATATCTCTGGGTGTAACTTATGCATCTTAATTGTTGTTGTGATAGTGTTATTAAACTCTGAAAGGATAGAAGGTCTGTGGTTAAGTGCGTGGCAGCATCGTATCTACCGTCTGCTTATTGGGTTAAATTTGGGGTTAGTATTCACTATAAATATGTGGTGTGGAAATTGAAAACTATTGGTTAATCCTTGAATGGTAAATTATGAAAAGTTGGCATGTTAGGTAGTATTCATGAAGTTAGAGGTCAGTAAAACCACTTAACGAAAAATTGGATTGTTTCCTTGTAATTAAGCTGGTAAACTAAGCTAGTAAGGTATAATTGGAAACTTCTAGGATATTGAAAAGTCGTAGTGTGGAATGTGAACTTTGGTGGTAAACTATTAAATGGACTTGTCATATTTTCCTCTTGTGATTTCTATATGATGTTGCGTGATCTAACCCTGAGCGACCAATGATGCTTACCAGTAAGTGTGGTGTGATAATACTACTCTTGCTACATCCTCTTTGGAATGTAGGAATGTTCCAGGCAGATTAGGAGTCTCTTCTGTGGAGGTGCGGCTATTCATCGTTAATTTTTGCACCTCTCCTTCCAACAAAAGTTGTGTCTTTTATTATTTTATCTCTTGTAGAAGCTCTTGTACATGTGCAAACTAGGTCCTAGGTATTGTTTCTTGCAAGTATTACTGTAAAGGATATTGTTTATTAAATTAACTTTGGCATTGAGAAATAACTGTTTAATATTTATAGGTTGTTTAATTGAATTCCGCATAACAAATTATTGGGAGGTAAGGATTTTCCTATCTAGTTAGAATATAGTAGGTACCCACATGATTTTGTAATTTGGGTAGTGACAGTTGGTGCAAGAGCACTGTTGGTATCCATAAGTATAAGAGCAATGTTGAGTAGAGTCTTGCAGATTGGTGTGTTGACATCTACATCTAATCCTCAGGGGCTATGAGGCATTTAGGAGTCATTTCCTTTATTCTTTCCTGTCGTCCTGCCTCGGTTTGTTGTCTACCTGAGCTGAGCCCGATAGGTAGATTAGTCGATTCTAATTGGTATCTGTAAAACCACAATATAAACCTATTCGATCCCAATTGGTATCTTGATGACATTCATAAATTGAAACCTAGTCGTTTCTAATTGGTATTTGTTAATGAGAGTTTGTATTTATGATTATAGTGAGAAGTATGGTTAAGTTACTTGATTTACTATTGATATGGATCGCGAATGATAGAAGTCGAAATACTTGATAATTGTGATGGTGTTAGTGTATTGATCATACATTTAATGCTAGAGTATTTATGAAGTAATGAGTAAAGCGTTGAGCTTGAATTTTTGGTCGAAATTTGCAGTAGTGAAAAATTTCCAATATAGGTAGATTATAATAATAACTGAGCGATTATATCAATCGTGGGTAATATTGGACCCACAAAATTGTGTCGATGCCTTTGTATCATGTTAAGGGTGGGAGTCCAAAATTCCCCCAAGCTACTAGTTAGGGCCTCTATAGAGGTAGAAGTACAGGTACAACGAGATCGCTATAGCAGTCGCTTGCCCGCTGTTGCGGGCTCTGTTGGCCGCTTATGTCACTATAGCGTGTCCCTTGACCGCTATAATAGGATTGCTGCAGCGGATAAGGTACTGTTGTAGCGGTTGAATGCAGTGAGCTAGCCCACGCTTTTTCAAAGAACTTCATTTGCTAAACCATCATTCAAGAACAAATTTAAAAATACTTATGTGAAATCCATTGAAAGTGCGGGCTTACAAATAAGGCCATTGTTCCAATATACCTCTGATGAAATCAAAATACAAAAATAGTTATAAATATCTGAAAGTGGGAAATAAAAAGATGTCAAAAATGTGCCCAAGCAGTGGAAAACCAGCATAATCTGAAATAAGATGGGTGTGGGGAGATAGGGAGTACCTAATTGAGGCCTAACTGATCGCCTCATCTTCAAGACTTGATGAATCTGAACCATCCTTTTCCAGACCGGTCATAAAAGAGAACTCCTAAGAATCACTCACCTTCACCTTAGGGAGCTTCTTACGTAGGATGATGCACTCCAGGATGACCTTCATTCCCTTCCACATACGGGCGAACAACCGGTTTTGAAAGCACCTCTTCTACTTCTCCGCATCCAAATCCTATCAGAGATCTACGTAGGCTTAGGACAAGTTAGTGTAAACAATCCAGAGATCTGATGGGCCTATAGTACTTAAAGAAGTGGACTCACAGGGAGGAATGGGGGAACAACCACCAAATACTTTCAGAGATTCACTGTCGCTAGATCCTCCTCCAGCCATTCGAAAGGCTCTAACGGCCGTGGGGAGGAACAGTCCCTGACCCTCTACCCTTCTGTGCCCCACTACTCTCACTGTCATCATTCATCTTCTTCTTTTTCTTGTTCCTCCCCCAATCACCCTCACTTTTAGTAGATCAAAGGGTGAGTCACACCCAGACCATCATCCTCTGCCTCCACTTTGACACAACTCTGTGATCAGGAAAAGAAGGAAAAGGTCCTTCTGAGTAGTGAAAAAGGACTTCCACTCTACTAATATTTGTCTCCCCATATTTACATCTACTCGTGCCAGAATGCAAGGCACCACCAACACTCGCAGGAAAGTCACATCAGTGACATTCCTAGAGAGATAAATCCTTTGGAAGACCAGGTTTAACCATTGCCGAGCCTCTGTAGTGAAGTCGGTGCTCTTGATTCCCTTTGTATTATGAGCCTAAGGAACCTTCTCCCTTTAGCCTTCTACCATAATATGTTATCCAACCAATAGTCGTAGTTTTCCCTCTCTTGTGCCTACTAACTATCATTCGAGGGATTAGGTAGCCCTAAAGTCTTATTGATCATATCTTCCCCAATTGAGACTATCACACCCTGAATTTTAATAGTGGGGTTCACAAGGTTTTAATCCACTATAGAGAGGGCGGCGTAGAATTCCCTCACCTACTCTTTGTTGCTATCGCCCGTCGGTGGCACCGATGTCTCCCAACCCATCTCTTGTAGTTGAGGGTAAAATTGGGGTGCCTCTTCTTCCACCCTATCCATGATAAATGCATGCTCGTGCATGAAACCCTTGACCCGCATGTCTAAGTACCGCCTTTTGTAGTGATGGAAAAGAAATTTCTCATGGACTGAGAGAGTGTTGTCCTCTTTAGCCATGATTATAGTGCCTGAACCAATAAAGGGGAAATTGTTAGCTAATGTTCCGTAAAACCCTATGCAAAAATTAGGCACGAAAGAAAAAAAGCAGTAGAAAGAACTTTGAAATTCCCAGATTTTCCCCAGGTTGGTCACATCCTATCGCCGCTGTAGTAGCTCGGGGTCCACTATAGCGAGGTCTCTATAGTGAGGGTCTCTGCTACAATGGGTTTGCTATATCGGGAAGGGTACCGCTGTAGCGAGACTTTCGTCCCTAATAAGACCCAACCCCAACAAACCCTATTCTTGAAATTCTATTTTGTTTTCTTGATTTTAAACATAGACCGGGCATTGGGTAGTAGTGTATGACTAATCTACATTGTTTCCAGGAAGGTTAATACCAAAATCAAGCCCCAATGGATTAAAAATGCTTGAAAAATAACTGTTCATCTACCCACACCATTTTCAAGTTCAAACCCCCTATGAACTTCATAAAACTTACGCCTTGAATGTTATAGGAGTGTCAAAAGCATAATGAAAACTAGCATGCTTTGAGAATCCATCCCAAATGGGCGAGAATTGAACCTTGCCAAATCCACCCTAAATGTTGCCCAATACCAAGTGATTCTAACATGAGTACGTAATTAGAAGTTATAAAGCATTATACTAGTGCAAAAATGTGAAGATATATCTTTGGAATTGATGATAGGAGAGTGTTGGAGAGGAAAATTTGAGTTTGAGGGAAATTGAGAAGTTGAAATAGGGAATGAAACGTTTCCCCCCTTTAAAAACTACTTAACATCACTGTAGTGGCTAGTTGTCTACTGTAGTTGCATCGCTATAGAAAGCACTTGGCCGTTGCAGCGGTCAATTGTGAATTTCTTCCGTGCGTTTCATTTTTTCATGACAAATTGTGTATCATTTATAAAGTCCTACTCTTCGGGTATCATGGAGTTTTCTTAAGTTTACGATAATGATGATTTCCTTTCTTAAAATTATCGTTGTACGTGAGAAGATTATTGAATAGAACATAAGGCCAACTTTTGCATGTTAATAGTCTAGAAGACCTTGATAATACGGCCAAGTAAATGAAAATAGAGATTAGATTAGTGAAGTATTGAGCCGTTAGTAAATTTCCTTCAAATAGATTCGACTTCTTACTTCGATTCTTCCATGCCCATTCAGGATGAATGGTTAGTAAATTAGTATCTAATGTAACGATCTAATTTATTGTTATTAAAAATACCCCAATAAATACCCGAGCTCAGCATTTTATGTTAATATCGAGTTAACGTCGTGAATAGCCATGTTTGAGTTAGCAAAAAATTAATGAAGTGAAATCAAAAGAGGTTTGGGTGGCTTGCCTAGGACTACTGAAGTGGTCCTTTGGCCAACAACAGGTCCGTTATAGCAAGGCCTGGGCCACTGTAGCGGATCCCCAAAGTGATCCATCCTAGTTTTAAAACCCTTTTTGACCTATTCTTATTTTAACATAGTTGCCTCCACCTAAAAATGCCCTAGGTCTATTTCTAAGCTAAAAAAACTACTAGGACGGAGAGATAAGGCTCTTAAGAAATGTGAATCCAACTTCCTTCTCATGATTTCACCATCAATGTTGCTAGAACAAAATCACGAACCAAGGATTCATGCCTTCTGTAGCAGTAGCTTGGCATCAAGGTTGGCTATGGTTTATGAGTAATAGATCGTGGTTAGAATACATATTCGTAATATAAATTTGATGGGAGAAATCATACTTAGGCCTGCGGGTATGGTGTTTGGATGGATAGAATATGGAAATCATGCGAAAAGAATTATTGCATGTTGATGTGAATAAGGTATGAATTCCCTAATGGGTGTTGTGTGTTTGTATGACCTGCATGCTAAATTGTTGTGTATTTATGTGATAGTAAGCATTGATAACAAATCTTGTGACTATGTAATTTAAGGAACTTGGCTTAATCACCTTTAAAAGGGTGACATTTAAGTTGTACTTGGATTGAGTATATGACTATACTATTGTAATGTTTATAAGAGGTGATCACGGTAAGGGAATATGGTGTCGTAAATTAATGAACCTAAAGGCCAGTTGTCTAAGTATTAGGGAGTAATATGAGTAAAGGCGCATAACTAAAGTTAGAACCATAGTGAACGAACAGGAATGAATGGTTGAACAATAAATTAATGATGTGAAATTTTCTAAACCTAATGATATATTAAATGCAAGGGTTATTAGTAATACTATATGCTTATGCGGTTATTCGTATCTACTATATGCTTATTGGGTTAATTTTGGGGTTAATATTTACTATAAATATATTGTGTAGAAATTGAGAACTGTTGGCAAATTCTTGAATGGTAAATTATGAGAAGTTGGCCTATTAGGTAATATTCACCAAGTTAGAGGTCATTAGAACCACCTAACGAAAAATTGGATTGTTTGCTTGTAACTAAACAGGTAAACTAAACTAGTAAGGCCAAATTGGAAGCTTCTAGGATAATGAAAAGTCATAGCATAGAATGTGAACTTTGATGGGAAACTATTAATTGGACTTGTTATGCTTTTCTCTTGTGATTTCTATATGATGTTGCGTGATCTAACCCTGATCGACCAATGATGCTTGCCAGTACGTGTATTGTACTAAATCTACTCTTGCTACATCCTCTTTGGGATGTAGGTATATTACAGATTGATTAGGAGTCTCTTCTATGGCGTGGTGGCTATTCATCATCAACTTCTGCACCTCTCATTCCAGCAGAAGTTGTGTCTTTTATTGTCTTGTCTCTTGTAGAAGCTCTTTTACATGTCTAGATTAGGTTTTGGGTATTGCTTGTTGTAAGTATTACTTTAAAGGATGCCGGTTATTAAATTAACTTTGGCATTGAGATTTAACTGCTTAATAGTTAAAGGTTGTTTAATTGAATTCCGTATAATAAATGATTAGGTGGTAAGGGTTCTCCTATCTAGTTAGAATAGTGTAGGTGCTTGCACGATTTTATAATTTAGGTCGTGATAGTACTTTTTTCAAAAGTATTTTAAAAAAAAAATACTTTTGGTGAGAAACAGTTTGTGTCTGATCAATAAATTTTAAAAAATACTTTTGAGCTGCAATTAGCATTTGACAAGCTTTTAAAAGTTTTTGCTTTTAAAAGTTTTTTTAAGTGTGCTTTTAGAAAGAGTACTGTTAGGGAAAAACTATTTTTAGCTTCTGAAAAACAGCTTCTGCTACACTCCTCAGAACTCATAAAAACTTATTTTCTTCCAAAAGTTTAGTCAAATGCTTCATTTTCTGAAAATAAGAAATTATTTTTAAAAGTAAGCACTTTTGACCTCCCAAATATTTGGTCAAACAGATTGTTAATCATTATTTGCTCTTTATCTTTTTGGTAGAACTTCAAATATGAAATAAGAAGTGTTACATGATAATGAAATCTTCTGCGGCACAAACATGCTTGGTAGATTTTCTTTTACGAAGAAAGAGCAAAAACTTTATTTGTCGATGTAGGAAATTTTTAAATGATTTTGGGCTAGGTGTTGTTGTTTTACACCAAAAAGGATCAGGCAATTACCTGGGATGGCCCCCATAGTGGGTGACTTTGCTTTTTTGTCCCCCATAAGAAAATTTTTTAAAGACTAGCCTTCCTTCCTTTTTATGTATATAAGAAGTACATTTTTGCCCCTCTACACCTCAAATGTTTTTACACTTTTCATGCTCATTTGTCTCTCAACTTCTATTTTTATTTCTTCTTCTTCTTTTTTTTTCTCTTTTTTTATTTTTCCTTGTTTTTTATTTTTTCTTTTTCCTTTTTTCTTCTTGTTTTAATTCATTTGTCTCAATCTTTATTTTTCTTTATCTTTTCCTTTTATTTTATTCTCTCTTTTTTTTTTCCAAACATTATTTATTTTTCATTTCTTCTTTTTTTAATTCATTTGTCTCAACTTTTATTTTTCTATTATTTTTTCGTTTTATCTTTTCTCATTTTTTTATTCTATTTTTTTTTCATTTTTCTCAAACTTTATTTTATTTTTTTCTTATCATTTTTGTTTTTCTCAATCTTTATTTTTCTCTTTTTTCTTAACCTTTTTTTTTTTCTTTTTTCTCAATCTTTAGTTTTTTCTTCTCTTTTTTCTTTTTTCTCAACTTCTATTATATTTTGCTAATGAAGTCTTGCTCGTGGATCATAATTTGTTGCTTGAAAATTCTTGAACTAAGTCTTGCCTCTAGGGTACGAGTTACAAAGCATCTCATATATTAAGACATAATAAAGTAGTGTTAAATCTTGCCCCTGGGGAGTAACTTGTTTTTTTGGGAGGTCCTTGGGCTAAGTGTTGCCTTAAAGGAAACACTAATAGAGCATCTCATAAATCAAGACACAATGTGATAGTGTCAACTCTTGCCCATGGAGCGTAACTTGTTGTTTGAAAGTCCTTGGGCTAAGTCTTGCCTCTAAGTCAAGAGTTATAGAACATCTCATAAATCAAGATACAATGCGGTAGTGTCAACTTTTGCCCATGGGGCGAAACTTATTGTTTGAAAGTCCTTGGGCTAAGTCTTGCCTCTAAGGCAAGAGTTATAGATCATCTCATAAATCAAGACACAATGTGGTAGTGTCAACTCTTGCCCATGGGGCGTAACTTGTTGTTTGAAGATGGGCTAAGTCTTGCCTCTAAGGCAAGAGTTATAGAGTATCTCATAAATCAAGATACGATGCGATAGTGTCAATTCTTGCCCATGGGGCATAACTTGTTGTTTGAAAGTCCTTAGGCTAAGTCTTGCCTCTAAGGCAAGAGTTATAGAACATCTCATAAATCAAGATACAATGCGGTAGCGTCAACTCTTACCCATGGGACGTAACTTGTTGTTTGAAAGTCCTTGGGCTAAGTCTTGCCTCTAAGGCAAGAGTTATAGAGTATCTCATAAATCAAGACACAATGTGGTTGTGTCAACTCTTGCCCATAGGGCGTAACTTGTTGTTTGAAGGTCCTTGGACTAAGTCTTGCCTCTAAGGCAAGAGCTATAGAACATCTCATAAATCAAGATACAATACGGTAGTGTCAACTCTTGCCCATGAGACATAACTTGTTGTTTAAAAATCCTTGGGCTAAGTCTTGCTTCTAAGGCAAGAGTTATAGAACAGCTCATAAATCAAAACACAATGCGGTAGTAGCAACTCTTGTCCATGGGGAGTAATTTATTTTTTAAAGTCATTGGACTAAGTGTTGCCTCTAAGGCATGAGTTATAGAACATCTCATAACTAAAAACACAATGTTGTAGTGTCAACTGTTGCCTATGGGACGTAACTTGTGGTTTGAAAGTCCTAGGCTAGGTCTTGCCTCTAAGACAAGATTTACAGAACATCTCATAAATCAAGGCACAAAGTAGGAGTGTCAACTCTTGCCCATGGGGCATAACTTGTTGTTTGAAAGGAATCAAAGGAAAAAAAATAAAATAATAATAGTTGAGGAAAAATTAAAAAAATGAAGAAAAAACATTAAAAAAAGAAAAAATAATAATCAAATAAAAAAGATAGAAAGAAAAAAATAGAAGTTGAGAGGAGAAAAGGAAAAAAAAATAAAAGAAAAAAAGGTTGAGAAAAAAAAATCAAAAATCAAAAATAAAAGAAAAACGAAGGTTCAAAAAAATAAAAAAATAAAAAGAAAAAAAAAAGAGAAGTTGAGAGGAGAAAAGAAAAAAAGGTTGAGAAATTTTTTTAAAAAAAGACAAAACAAAAAATAAAATAAAAATAAAGATTGAGAAAGAAAAAAAAAAAGAAAAGAAAAAATAAAAATCGAAGAAAAACAAAAAAGAGATTTTTTTTTTTTAAAAAAAATAGAAGTTGAGAGGAGAAAAGGAATTAAAGTAAAGGTTGAGAAAAATTTTAAAAAAAAAGAAAAAAAATAGAAAAGATAAAATAAAAATAAAAATAAAATAAAAAAGAGAAAAAAAATAGTAGCTGAAAGATAAATAAGCATGGAAAGTTGTTTAAAAATATTTGAGGTATAAAGGGGCAAATAGGTATTTGTTCTATATATAAAAAGAGGGAAGACTAGTTTTGTAGGACTTTTCTTATGTGGGACAAAAAAACAAAGTCATCCACTATGGGGGCCATTTCAGTAGTTTACCCAGAAAGGATAGAGACTCTATCGACACTCGATGCTTATCATTCACAACTAGTGAATCATAAATTTTAAATTGAAGAGAAAAATAAAGAGACATAACACAAATTTATTAATGTTCAGTAATTGAGAAAGTAGGCATTATAGCTAGAGTGTTCATGATTTGGTAAAAAAATCCATCCAGATAGTAAATCGAAATCATATTTTTGGGGTCTGGCTTTCAATTTTTAAAAATCTATAATATTTGATTTGATTTTTATATGATAAAGAAAATCAAAGAAAAAATCATAATCAAACCAACAAATTATACACGCAATTTATAATATATATCGTAGATTATTTTAAATATAATATATTATTTTTTTCATCAAAAATTTATTTGTAATTCAATAATATTTAAGTAAAGAAATAACAAAAAGACTTGTCCCCAATAAGTTAATTTTCTTAAGTATATCTGACTTATTTGTAGCATTGACTATTGTAATAAAACAACCCTCTTTACGATTTTTATTTCTGGTGTGTTTTAACCTTTTTATCCCTCTCCATAATTTCTTACAGATTTTATGAGTTGTTGATACAGTCGATTTGAGTATTGGGGTGTTGGGTTGAGGGTTGTGTAGTTGGTTCGGGCCAAATTTGTGTGTGCTAAAAAGTCCCATTATGCGATTGCATAAGTAGTACGTGGTTCACATAATGGGCATTTTTGCTTGCATATCGGCCAATGACCTTGATGTGTTGTAGTAGATTGTGCGATCCCACTAGCTGATTGTGCGAACCGCAAGGCCTTTATGCGAGCTCATGCTGGTCCTCACATAATCAGAAAATAGATCGGATGTCTGAAGAATTTTTGGGACCATTGTGCGAGCTCGAGGCTAATTGTGTAGACCACATACCTGTTATGCGGTCCAACTTATCTCGCAAAAAGAGTTTTTGGTGACAATTTTATAATATTTTTGAATTTTGTGTGGTGAGCCTAGAAAAGGAAAATTTTAACCCAGAACTCCA
Organism: Capsicum rhomboideum; assembly: GCA_031232105.1. NCBI lineage: Eukaryota > Viridiplantae > Streptophyta > Magnoliopsida > Solanales > Solanaceae > Capsicum > Capsicum rhomboideum. The sequence continues at coordinate 124,800,894 of CP124716.1, forward strand.
TAACTCAATTTTTTAAGCTTTAGAACTTGATTTTGGGAGATTCTAAAGGTGATTTTCGAGATTTCAACATTTCCTGATGATTGGTTCATGATTTCACCTTCAAATCGTGGTTTTTGAACTTAGAAATTTGAGATTTTCATGATAAAGTTAAAGTTTGATAAATTGATGATTTCAAGGTTGATTTTAACTCCATTTTTTGATGAAATTTTAGATTTGAACTTCTTAAGTTATGGGTAAATTGATTTTTCAATAAAATTTGAGTTTTTCCCTTAAAGGGTTGGGGTTGACTTTTGAGTTATCTTATTGGACTCGAAGATTAAGTATATCAATATGGGTGTCTATGAGTTTGTATTCTTACGTAAAATCTGTATTTTATTAATTTGGAATCATTCCAAGGCTTTTCTGCAGGGTAAAGCTTTGATTTGACTTTATGGATCTTCTTTTAAGGCAAGTTGAGGTTTCTTTTGCTCTTTTTTGAAGTGTTTGTGTAAAACCTTGAACTTTCAAGCTGAGATTTAAACCATTCTACGTATATGACTAGACCTAAAACCAAGGAAATTTGGTTGGTACCTAGGTATAAAATTCCATTCTTAAGTGTGGTACCTAGGTATAAAATCCAAATCCAACGCCACTGACTGTTCATCAATCTAAGAGATTTGCAAAAATTTATGTCCATTTTACTGGACACTATACAGTCTGTACGATGAGCTATGAGAAGTAGGTATCAGCCGCGTGACCACACGGGAGAGGTAGTGCTACTGCCATTGGTGCGGGACCAGCCATGTGAACAAGGTGACAGTTGCGCGATCGCGCACGAGAAAATGCTATATACGCACCAAAGGTCGATTTCTCCAAAAAAATTCATTCTTCTCTCTTTTTTAAGCCCTAAGATGGTTTTCTCTCTTCTACTCATCCTCCAACATCAAGGTATGTTCATTCCATGTATTTTAGAGCATTCCAAATTATTTCTAATCATTAATTAGAAATTCCTAACAATATTCTTCACTACAAATCCTAGGATTTTCAAGGGAACCCATCTCCAAAAGTCAAGAAAGAGACAATTGTGGATCTTCTTCTTTTAATATTAGATTTTTCTTAGTTATTTGAAGCAATTATAGGTACGTAGAGCTAAAACTTTCAGTGTGGGAACCCCGTCCTTCCCCACAACCAAGTTCTAATTTTAGTTTAGTTCATGAATCAAAGCAAGGGTTTTTGAATTGAATTCCAGAATTTAGTTTCTTGATCTATTGATTAATTCCATGAATTCTCCATGAAGTTATTATAAATCTAATATGTTGAACTCATTCTTTGATTGTATATCCTATTTATTTTCATGGAATCTATTTCAAAAGTTATGAAAGTCATCACATGTTTTGTAAAGGTTTTCTCATGATTTTACAAAAGTCTATTTCATGTTTTCTGGGTTGTTTCATATTTCTCTTTGAAAATCAGTTTAAAGATGTCAAGTTTGTATTCATGAAAAGTTTACAAATAACCCTTACGCTATTTTTATGTTTTGAGAAGAGAAGAAACTTTCTATATCTTGAAAGTTAAGTTCAGAAAGTTATAAAGTTTTAGAACCGAGGCTCCCCAAGATAGAAACTTTTATGTATGATATTTTGAGCCGAGGTCACATGTTTTTCATATTATATTTTAAGACTTATAGTATGATCAAATAGTATATTTTAGGAGGATTATTTAGCACCGATATGGGTATGGGTTTAGACAACACATTTCCCAAAACTACATTGCCACCATAGATAGGATCGTCCACAGTTAGGGCAACTCTTCTTTTATCCTAAAAGGCTCAAATTGGATCCATAGTTTCAGATTTCGTCTTATACTCTGGCAAGGTATATGATGATTCTCTCAAATGTGGGAAAGACATTGGTAAACATAATGCTCATACGGCATATGCCGGTTAAGAGAAACTCCCCTAAATAAAAAAAGACCTAGTATTTTCTATTATTATCATTTATTTATGATGATTGTATAGAAGTTAACTTTGAGAGCTTTTCTATTACTTGTTTCAGGTTATGTTTTCAGAAGTTCAGTTAACTTGGTTTTTACATATTTTAGTAGCATCAATTACCATTTGTTGCATTGTTTTAATCCTCTATTTTTAGCAAAAAAAAGTCAGCAAGCTTTATTTTTATTTTTCCATACTCAGTTGTTTATCATGATTTAGTTAAAATGTCATATTCAGTTCATTTTTTCAGTTAGTGTACTTACTATTTCAATTCATCTATATGACTTACTAATACATTCTATGCATTGACCGCTCTTCTGGCACTACATCTTTTCATGATGTAGTTTCAGGTGGTCAGCGTCAGGCTCATCATCAGAAGTTTCATTAGACTTTCGTTATCAACATGTAGTGAGTCCTCCTTGCATCCAGAGGACTTGGTTATGTTTTGCTTAGTTCCCAGTTCATAGAAAGTTAAATTTTTAACTTTTTAATAAAGGTAGCTTAGGGTCATATACCAACAAACTCATATAGTTATTATGTTATAGAGGCTTCATTAGATATTAGTAGTTTCAGTCGTTGATGTTGTCTTTCAATTAACTTTTGATATTGAAGTGATAAAAGTATTTTTCCTTTATTCAGGAGTTTAGCCCATTTAATTATTTTTCAAATTCTGCATTTTATCAAAGTTTAGAATTTCTAGTTTCATGCCAGGCTAAGTGGTTCTCTCGAGCCATTCATGGTTTTGAGCGCCTATTATGTCCAAGGTGCAGTCATGGATTGTGACAGTCTGTGTTATAGTTGTGTGTATGGAGAGTTAATAGGGATTTAAAGGTTCCTTATGTATGAAATGACGAGCATCTATGCGGGTACCTGTGTTTTATGATGGGTTAAAAACAATTAATTGGATTATTTGTACTATTTTCCCCTATTTTCTAGCATGATTGTTGTGGACTGTCTGAAAATAAATTATCGAGCATACTAGTTGATGATTGTACCCTGTTTATGAGTTGAGTAGTATTATGGTGATTTTTGGGGAAAGATTGAGACTCTTGTTGTTGAAGTATTAAAAATAGAGTCAATGTCAGTTGTGGACTTCGAAATAAGTGAACTTGACCGGAAGGTTGTACTGAATTATGTTATGAAATGCTTTGATTGATATTGTATTTGTTATTTGAAATCAAAGTGGCATGCCACATCATGTATTACATTTCATTGGGATTAGTGCAAGAATGTGAAGATTTTCCTTTGGAATCAACGATGGGAGAGTGTTGAAGAGGAAAATCTGAGTTTAAGGGAAATTGAGAAGTTGAAATGGGGAATAAAACATTTCCCCCCTTTAAAAACTGCCTAGCATCACTATAGAGGCCCGTTGTCTGCTGCAGTGGCATCACTGTATCGAGTACTTGGCCGCTGCAGTGATCAATCGTGAATTTCTTCCATGCTTTTGTTTTTAATGCAATGTTATGTATTATTTCTAAAGTCCTACTCTTCGGGTATTATGGAGTTTTCTTAAGCACCCAATGCAGATGATTTACTTTCCTAAAATTATCATTGTACGTAGGGAGAATATTGAATAGAATATAAGGTCAACTTTCACATGCTAATAGTCTAGAAGGCCTTGATAATAGGTACAAGTAAATGAAAGAGATTGGAGTAGTGAAGCAGTGAGCCGTTAGTAAATTTCCTTCAAATCAATTTAACTTCTTACTTCTGTTCTTTCATGTCCCTTCAAGAACGAACGGTTAGTAAATTTGGTATCTAATGTAAGATCCAATTTGTTATTATTAAAAATACTCCAATAAATACCCAAGATCAACAATTTATGTTAATGTTGAGTTAACGTCGTGAATAGATATCGTTCGAGTTAACAAAAAAATAATGAAGTGAAATCTAAAACGGTGCAGGTGGAATGCCTAGGATCGCTGCAATGGTCCCTTGGCCTCTACAACAGGTCTGCTTTAGTGAGGCTTGGGCAGCTGTTGCAGAGCCCGACAGTGATCCACCCTAGTTTTAAATCCTTTTTGACCTATTATTATTTTAACATAGTTGCCTCCTCCTAAAAATGACCTTGGACTATTCCTAAGCTAAAAAACTTCTAGGACAGAGAGAGAAGGCTCTCAAGGAATGCAGCTCCAACTTTCTCCTCGCGATTTCACCATCAATGTTGCTAGAACGGAATCACAAACCAAGGATTCATGCCTTCTATAACAGCAGCTCAGCATCAAGGTTGGCTATGGTTTATGAGTAGTAGATCGTAGTTAGAATACATATTCATAATATAGCATTGATAGGAGAAATCATGCTTAGGCCTGCGGGCATGGTGTTTGAATGGATAAAATATGAAAATCATGTGAAAAGAGTTATTGCATGTTAATGTGAATAAGGTATGAATTCCCTGATGGTTGTTGTGTGTTTGTATGACCTATGTGCTGAATTGTTGTGTATTTATGTGATCGCAAGTATCGATAACAAAATTTTGTGAGTATGTAATCTAAAAAACTTGGCTTAATTACATTAAAAAGGGTGACACTTATGTTGTACTTGACTTGAGTATATGTCTATACTATTGTAATATTTATGAGAGGTGATCACAGTAAAGGAATATGCTGTCGTAATTCAATGAACATAAAGGTAAGTTGGCTAAGTGTTAGGAAGAAATATGTGTAAAGGGGCATAGCTAAAGTTAGAACCGTATAGAATGAATAGGAACGAATAGTTGAACAATCAATTAATAATATGACATTTTTGAAACCTAATGATATATTAAAAGTACGAGTCATTAGTAGCTAAATAAATCCCCGATCTCGATCTGAGTAGAAGAGGGCGTTGTTGAGTGAGTGAATGTAGGTTATGATTACTGTTGTAGTTATAGACTTGATTTAGACGTCATGCATATTCGTACATTGAAGGCTATGGATTGACCTTCGGGCATGCTTATTATTGAGAGTGGGTTGTTATTGCTTGTAATAGCATGAGCTAAATAACGGTGAAACTTACTACGTTTTATATAATTATAAATTGTGTGATTAAATTATTAGTACATTGTGATGTATCCTGAATGATAGTGATTGCATTTCATTATATTGTGATATTTAGAGGGTTGGATTACTTACTTATTGATATTTCGGAAGGTCGGGTACCACACGGTATAGTACATGGACGAAGTTGGTCCCCTGTAGGTCATGACTATTGTGAAAAATAAGACCCTTTATGTATATTTACAAACTAGAGAGTGATATGCATATATGATATACTTTATATACACATATATGGTCGAGATAATTATATGAATTTGGTTCCACATTGTGAAGGGTGACTACAGTTGTATGGTTTATGATAACCTGTGATGATTGATTATAAGTGTTATGTTTCTAATTGATATTGTAATGTAAGTGTCTTGATGGTGGAGTTGAAACAATTATGATGTCTATCATGCTTTATGTTCCCTTATTGTGCTTATTGTGCAAATTAATAGTTGGATTACTTATCTGTTAGTTGGAATATCTCTGAGCTGTGTAACTTATGCATCTTAATCGTCGTTGCAATGTTGTTATTAAATTGTGAAAGGATAGAAGATCTGTGGTTAAGTGCATAAGAACATCGTATCTACTATATGCTTATTGGGTTAATTTTAGGGTTAGTATTCATTGTAAATATGTGGTATAGGAATTGAGAACTATTGGTTAATTCTTGAATGGTAAATTATGAGAAGTTGGCCTATTAGGTAATATCATGAAGTTAGAGGTCATTAGAACCACTTAACGTAAAATTAGATTGTTTTCTTGTAACTAAACTGGTAAACTAACCTAGTAAGGCGTAATTGAAAGCTTCTAGGATATTGAAAAGTCGTAGTATAGAATGTGAACTTTGGTGTGAAACTATTAATTTTACTTTTTATATTTTCCTCTTATGATTTTTATATGATGTTGCGTGATCTAACCCTAATCAATCGATGATGCTTACCAGTACTTGTGGTGTATTAAATTTACTCTTGCTACATCCTCTTTTGGATGTAGATGCGTTTTAGGTTGATTAGAAGTCTCTTTTGTGGTGTGGTGGCTATTCATTATCAACTTCTGCAACATAACAATTCTGAAAGTTCTATACTTATAACCTAAACCAGTTGCAAAGCTAATGACTTTGCTATCTTCATCAACTGGCTTGTGTATGGTAGTAAATCCATCACATATGTTATTGAACTACTTCAAGAACTCATCAAGCTTCTTTGTTCCTATACTAATGCTTTTCAACTGTAGCTTAAGCTGGAACTCCTTATCCTTTATGGCTTGAAGATATGTTTCTTCAAGGCAATCCTACATCTCTTTTGCTGTTATGCACTCCACAATGAGATACATACTTTTCTTAGTCATATTTCCTGAAATTCAAGTCCTAACAAGGATATTTTGTTCTTCCCAGTTTTGAACAAGACATTTGTCCTTCTCCTTTCCTTCAATAGCCTTTCTAGTGTCAGTATTGGGTTCAGATTTACACTGCTCAAGTTTGGCTTCTTCAACCAGTTTTGTCACCTTCATGACTTCCATCGATTGAATGATCTGATTCCTTCAAATGAGATAGTTAGTATGCTTGAGCTTTATAGGACATGCAACAATAAGGTGATGGAGTGAGGCTGCTGAAAGGGACAGGGTTGCTGGGGTAGAAGTAGATGCCATTGTTTCTAGATTTGTTTTGTGTGCAGCATATCTATGTGTTTAGTGTTGCTCTAATACCATATAGAATTACACATCCAAGAATATCGAGAAGGATCATATATTGCTTAGCTTGATGATATTCTTGTACAGAATGCCTATATTTATACACGGCTAACTAGTAGTCTCCTCACTACAATACATCAAGTAAGTAGAGTCCTAGAGTACTTGTTCTACACTTGTGATAACGTCTGATAGTGTCAAGATAGCTAGTTAAACTAGGACATGATCAAGATTCCTAAACACACTATACAGACTAAGCTAGATATCATAGTCTTATGTGCATAACATTTACATTCCATTTATTTGTACCTTGTATGGTACTTGAGTAGTATTTGATATGATTGTTGAGTAACTGAGCTGATTATTTGAATTTTTTGAGATGTAATGGTGTTGTGGAGTAATGCTTCCCGAATTGCACCTCACAATTGAAGTATAAAGCAGTCGCTAAATCAAATATAGAACCCAACTAGGTTGGGGTCGATTGCACAGGAAATATAGCTAGAAGCTAGGTCAATGCGGTTATTATAACTATTAATCAGTTATTTTTGAAAGGGTATTTTTAAATTAACAAATAAACAGTTTGTAAGATTTAGTAACAAGTAGCAAAGTATTAATTTATGTTGTAACAATTAGTAAGAATAGACTAGGATTGTATTCCTCATGATTTCTTAACTTAGTAAGCACAGCGTACTAGTGCTCTATCCTAATTTTTAGCATGAAAAATTGGTACGTTAAGTTCACCTAAATGGTTGGTCCCCTATCTAGGTGAATATCACTACCCAACTTGGTTCCTCTATGAGAGTTTGCTTAACTGACCCTTACCCTTGATCTTATATTAGCTATTCTCAGACAAGGCTCAAGCTATTAGATGAGGGTTGATAGCCGCAAATCTCCGTTGTTAATCCCTTTTCTCTTTTGTTACCCTTTTGGTCTAGCAAGAAAGTATAAGGTAGTTTCTAATGTTTGTGACCATAAAAAAGCAATCAATATGAAGGGAAGAATAGTACATGCATAAGCACCATTCAAGAATCTCTAAGTACGTTAACCTACTTCATTAATTTATCATGGTTCCCACAATCCTAGTTATGGGATTTAGCTACTTATGTTAATAAGATTACAATAACAATTTGTAGAATAATTCATAATCATAAACTTAAAAATCAACTATAAGTAATTCGGAATCTTGAAAAATAAATTAAAGCTCAATTATCAAGAATCAAAGTATGAAATATTCTCCAAAACCCAAGAACAAAACAATGTTATAAGTTTCTAAGGCTTAAGAGTGCGTAAACTCTAAAAGAAAACTCAGGAAAGGTATTTATAAAAAAAACAAACCTATCCTAAACATAATGGAATTGTAGGTTCGGAAGCACCTATGAGTCGTACAGTGAAATCATGACTCATAGGTAACAGTCATGGCTCATCCTTTATCATTCTTCAGTTCTGCTGATATCTCACAGTATGACTCATTCTTTGATCATACAAGTCGTACAATGATTCATGTCTCCTGAGTCCAACTTTACATCTCTTCTGGACTTTCTTTCCATGAATTTTAGTACGATTCAACATGACTCAAACCTTTATCTCATGAGTCATCTCTTGATTCCATGATCACTGAGCCAATTTTACATCTCTTCTGCTTTTTGACTTCACGACTCTCAAAATGAGTCAAATGGACTCGTGGCTTGAACTAATGACTCTTAGGTTGCAGTCATATATTAGACTTAATTTCAACTTTTCCGGATCTGAACTCTCGTCATCAGTATGGGACATGATACGACACGTGCCTTGACACTACGAGTCTTACCTTGGCTCCACGAGTCAGTCCTTAGAACTTCTTCAGCTCTTTTTCTACTTTTCACTTCCGAAACCTATTTTCTATCACAAAATCACAAACACACATCAAATCTACCAAAAAGTCTTAAGACTGTACAACAATCCTATGTTTTAGGCATCAAAAGTGTCACAAAACTATGGCATATCAACACCCTAAACTTATAATGTTTTCTTGAACTGAGCAATTGGATATCGATTCACTTTCATGAAGAAAGGTTCCCAAACAAAAGGAAGGGAAAGTTGATGCCTAGGGGAGATGGCCCATTTCAAGTTCTTGAGCGACTCAATGATAATGCTTACAAGATTGATCTACCCCTAGAGTATCAAGTCCACAATACATTCAACATGTGTGACCTCTCACTTTTTGATGTTCATAGTGATGATTAGCCGAATTTGGGGACAACGAATGGTTTTCAGCACAGATAGACTTCAGTAAAATTGTCATAACTTTTTACTCAAAAAGTAAATTAGCTAATGGTTGGTTGATTGGAAAAAGACTAAGAGATATTTAGTTTGGTGGGTATTGGGACCCATAAGTCTTTATATTCTAGGAGGAGTGCTCGTTTGAAGTTGACCCTAGTTTATACTTAGCCCGAAACTAAATCGATAAGGACACTTTCAACTTAACTTTGTGCTAGGGGTATTGAATGACTTTAATTCATAACTAATTCACTCATATACCAAGGAATTGATCCTAACCCTATGGAGAATGAGATTTATATTCCTTTATCGTAGATACTTTCAGTAACCTTGGAATGGATCATTACAGTTATAAATAGTCATGACTATAAATACCTAAGCCTAGGTTTTCATTCCTTAGTTTATGTTGAATTTGATGAAAATACTCCTTGTAAAAGTTGAGATTGGTGAATCTTGGTATGTACACTTGTTTAGAAATGTTGGTTGTGGGGTGAATTTGATTCCTTTGAGGTCTACGTAGGGGATTAGTGATCTTGTAGGATAATTGGTTTGATATACCTTTAATTTACTTACGGTTTCCTCATTTGTGTCAATTTATTTACTTCTTGCTTTCCTATATTTATTTTTGTGTTTTAGTTCTTGTTTTTGTAAGTCGATTTCTATCAAAGTCTCATGTCTATGCTTGTTTCATGTGATTCTATGTATGTATTCATGCTATGTATGTTTCAGCTGAGTCCATACTACTATCCCAAAATCATCCCAAGTCATGATAGAAAATTCAGATTTAGAAATCAGATAGACATGATATAGCATTTCTATCATTTCATTCATCCTCGAATGAAGCCCAAAGGGGAGATATTGTAATACTTCATACTTTTCATGCTTTGATCAGACTAAGTGCAAAAAAATCAGACCAAAATTTTAGTTCAAGTGAACCACGAGTCAGTCTATGACTCGAGGTACCAATTCACGAGTCATGGAATGAGTTCCCAAAAACAGTAAACTCTCGAGTTCCTATGAGTTAAAGTACGACCCATAGAGTAAACCACGAGTTATGTTGTTGAGTCATGGAGACCTACCTGAAAATTGACACTTTTACTTCAAATCCATAAGCCATAGTATGAATCATGAAATGAGTTCAAAACTCGTACTGAGACTCATAGAAACAAGTACAAAAAAGGTTCAAAAGTGATCCCAGGAACCACTAGTTGGACTATGACTCATGGACTGAACTATGAATCGTGGAGTGACTCATGCACCACTGCTGATAGAAAAATTTTAAGATAGTTTTTAAGGGAAAATCAGTCTTTTCCTATCTTGTAAATCAAATACTATGTCGTTTTAAGTCCCAAAAAGGAGTTTTATCATATTAGTCGATCCTTCCCCTTTCATTCTCATGCTTATCTCTCAGAAACTTAGAAAGGTTTCTCTCAAGAAGCATAAAAACATAGGGTACACAAGTCTCAATCCCAAGGTTTAGTTCAGATTTCTCAGGCATTTAGGCATGTAGGGGCTTCAGTAAGGATTTTATTTTGCCCTTATGCCTAAAAACTTTATATTCTCAACATGGTTTTCATGACTGTATGATTTAGGATTCATACCCAACTATCCAAATAATTATGCTTTCAATTTTTGCAAGTTATTATATTTTTAAGACTCATATTGTAAATGAATATGTATGATTTAAGTAGTCTCAAATCAATCATTATACTTGAACAACAATTTAGCATTACTTGACAGATTTTATCCTAATTTAGCATAACTTGGGATGTTTTGAATACATGATCTCAGAATTTAATAAATTTTGCATGACTAGTTTAAGTATCTCTGAACTTCAGTAAAACAATAATTTGACCTAGCAACATGCTTTATTTTAAGACCAAAATTTATCTATTATGAGTAAATAGTAATAGAGTTTTGGAAGGACTATTTAGCACCAAACGAACACGGATTCCAGACAATCCAAGTCCCAGAATTATGTCATCACTGTACGATAAGGGTCTTTCACTAGTTGAGGTTGACACATTTAGCCCAATAGGCTCGGTTAGTGGATCCACATTAGACATGTTTTGTATCCTTGGCAAGGTATAAGGCACCCTCGCAATTAGGGTTGTATGTTGGACTCCATATTGCTCATATGGTTTATGTTGGTTGTAAGAAACTCTCTAGAAAATGATTTATATATAATATATGTAGATGACTCAATAATTTTTAGACCAGCTACATAAATTTATGACTTACGGATATAATCCATGTTTCTAGTGTATGATTACACTTTTGAGTCATTGTACCATAGATTTTGATATGGTTTATACAAATTTATCTATTGCATCCCAAATTCTATTTATAGAATGTTTTTAAGAGTTATTTATGGCATTTGCAAATCTCACATGCTCAGTAAATTTAGTAATACTGATCGTATACTTTTCTCTTTCGCTATATCCTATCATAATATAGATTCAGGTGCCCATTCCTAGACTCGTGGATAGATCATACTTGTTGATATTCCAATCTAGCTTTGATGAGTCCTCATCATTCGAGGACCATTTTTAGTAGTTCAGATTATTTAGTTATTTTATACTTTTATTTCAGTTGTTTAGAGTTAGCTGGGGATCTTGTCCCAGTAATTAATCATTTTCAGTAGTAGAGGCTTTATTCTGACATAGACAGTTCAACATATTGATTATTTTAAGAAATTGATTTATTTAAATAGTCAGTTTTTTTATTAGACTACCTATTACATATGATTATACTTCCGCGCAGTATATAAGTGTATCTTTTAGATTTATACCAGTAGCAAGAGTTTGCTTGGGATCACTTATGGTTTTAAGTATCATATCGCGTGTATGGTGTAGACTTGAGTCGTGACACCTTTCCCTGTATCCATTTCATCATCTTCCTTATTAGTGCTCCAAAATTTATTTTCCATTTCTACTCCTTTTACTTTTTGTTGTGGTCTTGGATTCCACATCTGTCTCCTGCTTGAATCTATTATTTTGTCTTCCTCTTCTAAATCCCTTGTGTCTCTACTATTTGAAGTCATCATTAGCTTCTTACTTCTCTTTTTCTTTCTTTTCCTTCTTTATGTGGTCCTCTTGATTGACCTTCTCCCCTTTTTGATTCCCCTTTTGTTGATTCTGATTTATTCTTTTATCCATCATTGTTTTGCTCTACATTCTGTGCTTCCCCCCTCCTCCTTCACTTCCTTTGGATATAACTTTAGGTATATGACAAAACATTTCTTCTCATTGTGCCCCTGCAATTTGCATGTCTTGAAAACTTAGGAATATAATCATATTTGATTGGAATCCACTTTTTCATTATTTCACCCGTCTTCTTTCTCAGACCCACATTGATTCTCTTGGGAAATCCTCTAACAGATCCACTTCCACTTTGACACTAGGACAACTATGTCTTATTTTTCTATATGTAGTCATAGCCATTTTCAAGGGGTTTTCCACTGTTGCAGCTAATGAAAATATTATTTTTTTACCAAAAATAATTAAGGGCAGAGAACAAAATGAGATCCAGGTTATCGAAGTAGTTGTGTCCTCTTCTGGATCAAACAAGGATCCCATTTCAATGTTATCATGGGATATGACCAATATTTGAGTGTAATATGAAATTGAGGCTTAGATAACAGACTAACATTGTCCTCCAAATTTTATGCACGTATGAGTATATATTTGTTATTCAAAAGCCTAATATTTGCATCCCTTTCAGTTCACATTGTTTTGGAATTAACCTTCTTAGATCTTGAATATCCTACCAATTATATGAGAATTTTCCAACTAGCGCATATTGAAGGTCTTCATTAATAATTAATAGGGACACTTCTTCCTCCCATACAATTTTTGGCTCTCCATGCAGATATTGAATTTGTTTAAGCGGCATATTTTATTGGTAAGACGAGACTAGATTAAGTTTTGAGGCATAAATTATGGTGCTAGTGGATGGTGAGGAAATTAGAGAGGCTGAGGGTTGAATAACCTCTAACGGAGGAGGCTGTCCAATATCCATAGAGGTCATCTTTTTCGGCAAAAAGTAGGCAAATTTAGGGGTTTTGCTAGTGGTTTACTGATGTACCCTGAATTAATGGCATTTGAGATGCTTAAATTGGTTAATAACCGAAAGTACAAGGGTATTTCTTTGTGGATATGATGGTTTTTCTGGTGTTTACAGGATTAATGAACTTGGAGAAGGAAAGTTCTGAAAAATGGAGAAAAGGGCATCAGACGATCATTACTACGACCGTGGAATCTAACCACAATCGTACCAGTGTTTTCATGACTTAAAGAAAAGAAGGTGTCCTCAGGAGTTAATCGGATGAGAGCTCTCACGATCGTACCTTTATCTTAAGATCGTACCATGTGGTCGTGGGAAGGAGGACCTGGAAAATAAAGATATAGGAGTTAAGTATGAGAATCATCAGACGAGGGCCAATCATGATCGTGGAAGTTTCATACGATCATACCTGGAGATAGTAGGAGGAAGGCCCAGATACACAAGAGCTAAACCACGAGCACTAAGGATGATCGTGGGTTCTAACCACGATCATAACTTCCTCTCGTCCGAGTCAGCCGACCAAGATTTCATGTTTGTAATAGGATAGGTTTTATTTTATCTATAAATGCTTTTTAAGGAATTTTTGTACGAGTTTGCAATCTTTCATATTTTACAACATTATATTGTGAGATTCTAAGACATATTCTTGGAATTTTACGAACATCTTTTCTAAGGTTTTAATTCAAGTTGAGATTTTGGAGTTTAATTATTATTGTAAGTTCATAATCATGTTTTCATCTATGAACTCTTCTTGTGTTCTTGCAATTATGAGTAGCTAAACACCTAAGCTAGGGTTGTGGGAACTATGGGGAATTAACGAAACGGTTAAGTGCTAAGCAATTATAGACCGGTGTGCTTGTATGTATTGGTATTTTCTTCATTATGATTGCTTTTGTAACTGTTGCAAATGTTAGGAACTTGACTGTATTCTAAACTTTCTCGAGAGATAAGTAGATATTAGGAAGAGGAAATAACAACAGAGAATTGAAGCTATCAACCTTCATCTAATAACTTGAGTTGTAACAGGTATAGTTAATCTGATGTCAAGAACAAGGGTCAATAGTGCGACACTCGAAGAGCAAGAGGAGAAGAGTGAAGTTCATCTAGTCAAGGTCGAGAGACATCTAGATGAACCTATCTTGTTAGATTTTGTATACAATGAATCAGGGTAGTTTGCTAGCACAAGAAACCTGTGTAGTTATGAAATCATGGGGATCACAATCTTTGTGTTTTTTTCATATTGATTACAAATCCAACAACCAACAACCATTACTATTGTTCTTTTATTTTACAAAATCCCCCTCTTTTACTTATTTGCTAGTTACCTAGACAAACACTTGAAATGTTTTTGACATATTCCCTGTGGGATCGATCCTAACCTTGTTGGGTTCTATATTTGATTTAGCGACCGATTTATACTTTTTGGGATGTGTAATTTTGGTGACATCAAAATTTGGTTCCATTACCGGAGAATACGGTTACAGAGTTGATTGATTGTGTTTGTTGGGTTGTTGGTTTCGATTACTGATTTTATTTTTTGCTATTTCTAGGGCACACATCGGTGTATACCCAGTACTCAGAGTCAAGGCAATCCCCTGATTCCACTTGATACAGAAATCAAAAGAAATCTGTGAAACAATCGAAGAATGGTTAACGACGGAGTTCATGATCTAGCAGCCTTGCTCAAAGGTGCTCATGGTGGTGATGAACTTCATGACTAGCCAGAACTTCATCCGATTGGCCATAAGACTGTAGAGCAAACCACTATGTGGTTAATGGCTTAAGAGAATGCCAGAAAAGAAGTTGCCAGGCAGGCAGCTAGGGACGAAAGAGCAAGGCAAAATGAGGCTAATCGGTGTGCTGCACTTGACGATCGGGAAAGACAGAGAAAGCCAAGAGTGAATCAGCTAGTATAATAATATCTTCCTATTTATGAAAATCCAGAGAAGGATTTGGATTATTTAGAGCCAATTGAGACAGGTGTTATCATTCTATTAGAATTGCCTCAAGGGACTAAGTTTGATATTACGAGTGCTATGATTCACTTGCTGAACCTAAAGTGGGTATTTGTTGGACTTTCTACTGACGATACAAACATGCGTATGATAAATTTTATGGGAATCTGCACATTGTATAATTTGCTTGGTGTGAGTCAAGAGGCAATTAGACTGAGGTTATTTCCATTCTCTCTAATGGGAGAAGCTACTCTGTGCTTGGCTGAATTACCACGTAGGTCTATTACTAATTGGAACGAGTTGAGGACCTAGTTTTTGGACTGATTTTTTTAGGCCTCCAGAATGCTGCAATTCAAAGATGAGATCTATAACTTCATACAGTTGCATTCAAAAGCACTATACGAGACTTAGTTGAGGTTCAAAAAGAAGCTGCAGAGTGCTCCAAACCATAGGATGACTGGTCAAAACTTGCTCAAAATATTCTACAGAGCCTTGAATGTGAACATTAAGGCTATAATAGACACTATCATAGGTGGGGCATTCATGAGTCTATGTTGGGAGCAGGCTTCAGAGATTCTTAATCGGATCACTAAAACCAACCGCGGTTGGCATACTCGGGAGGCAGACAGGCCCGCAGGCACTTATGCAATTGGAATGTTAGCAGAACAAAGAGCACTAGATGAGATAATTGCTCAAGAGGTAGCACAGCTAAGAAGTGAGATTGGTTTACTTGCTAAGCAATTTTCGGCTGCTGAGGCAGAAAAGATGAATACGGTAGGTGCACAAGAAAAGGCACCTAGGTATGAAGATTTGAATTCTGAGGAAGAGGCTAAGTATCTTGATAGAGAGATGGCAGATTTTTGAGCCAAGGGCCAAGGGTCTAACAAAGACAATTGGAACTCTAGGAAAAGGAACCAAGGTCAGAACTACTATGGTGAAAACTACAATAGGTCTGGGTATAGAGATAGAGATAGAGATCGTGATGGTGATTGGAAGAGAAAAGATGATTATAAAGACAAGAGTGGCCTTTACGTTCCACTGGGGAATTGTGATGCTGATTTTGGCAGTTCAAGGATGGAAGTGTTACTTGAGAAACATGTAAAGTGGCCGGAGAGCTAAGAAAATTGCCTTCAGGAGGTTAGGTAGACATTTCAGGGATGAACCAAAAAGTTGAGTCTCATGCGACTGCCATCAAGTAGCTTGAACAAAAATTTAGGCAGATATCCACCACATTGAATCAACGTCAACCAGGAAAACTTCCAAGCAACACCGTCCAAAACCCCAAAAATAATGGCCATTGCCTAACCATTACTACTAGAAGTGGGAAGACTACTACTGTCCTGCCTGTGCCTGTGGTTGATGACAAGAAAAATGGCCCATAATTATGGACGATGTGAATAAGACTGAAGCAGAAAATTTGGTAGTAGATAATGATGTACCTCAAAAGCCTCTAGTTGCTGAAAAAAGAGGCTAAATATGACAAAGGGAAGGAAAAGGAGGTCACACAATTATTGAAGACCATTTCACGACCTCCTCTGCTATTTTTACAAAGGTTGAAGAAGAAAGCTGAAGAGGGAAAATATCAAAAGTTTATCTCAACAGTGAAGGAATTATCGGTGAACCTCCCTCTTGTAGAGGCTTTCGAACAAATGCCAGGCTACGTAAAATTTATGAAGGATTTAGTGACAAAGAAACGGACTGTGAGCTTTGAGCCCGTAGATAATGTGCACCATTGTAGTGCCATAGCTTCTAGATCATTGGTTGAGAAAAAGAAAGACCCAGGTGTGTTCACGATCCCATGAACTATAAGGTGCTTCAATTTCATGAAGGCATTATGTGATCTGGGCGCTAGCATTAACTTGATGCCGCTAGCAGTTTGCAAATAGTTGGGGTTGGGGTGGCCCAAAAGACTTCAATGAGACTACTCATAGCGGACTGCACGTGAAGAAGTCAGTGGGTATTTTCTGTGATGTTTTAGTGAGGGTTGCATCCTTTATATTTCCAGCAGATTTCATCATCCTTGATTGTGAGGTTGACTTTGAGGTTCTCATTATCTTGGGAAGACTCTTCCTAGTGACTGGACGAGCTTTGGTTGATATGGAGACTAGGCAGATGAAGTTTTGATTGAATAATGAGCAAGTCACTTTTAATGTATGCCAGTCTATGAAGCAGCCAAAGGATATACGTGTGATATCTGTGATAGATACAGTCGATGAAGATGAATTAGTAGCTCCTATTGAGGAGAGACTTGGAGTTGAGGCCTCTCGCGGTAGTTATCATGAATTTTGATAGAGATGGTATTCATGAGTACGACGATATGGTTATTGCACTTGTTGGTAGGGGTTCATACAATTATGCACCAAAGAAGCTGGATGTTGATTTGAAATCTAGACTGACCCACCCTGCCAGCCAAACCTTCTATTGAGGAGCCTCCAGTTTTAGAGCTCAAAGCTCTACCGTCTCATCTTTGGTATGTGTTTTTAGGGGCCAACAACACTTTGATGATTATCATCGCTGCTAATTTATTGGAATGGAAAGTTGAGGCCTTAGTTTCCGTTTTGCAGAGGTTCAAATAGGCCATTGGATGGTCCATTGCTAACATTATTGGAATCTCTCTTGGAATTTCCATACACAAAATCCAACTCAAGCCGAATTATAGACCCAACATTGAGCATCAACTTAGGTTGAACCCACCCATGTAAGAGGTTGTGAAGAAAGAGATCATTAAGTGGTTAGATACAGGTTTAGTTTATCCTATTGCTGACAGCAAATAGGTAAGCCCGGTCCAATATACGTTGAAAAAGAGTGGAATCACGGTGGTTCCAAATGAAAAAAATGAGTTGATTCCTATGAGGCTATTCACCGAATAGAGAGTTTACATGGACTATAGAAAGTTGAATTCATGGACCAAGAACGATCATTTTCCTATGCCATTCATGGACCAGATGCTAGACCGTCTTATTGGTAGAGGATGGTATTGTTTTCTTGATGGTTATTCGGGGTACAATTAGATTTCTATTGCTCCTGAGGGCCATGAGAAGACCACTTTCACTTGTCCATATAGGACGTTTGCTTCAAGAGGATGCCTTTTGATTTATGTAATACTCCCGCAATTTTTCAGTGTTGCATTATGTCCATCTTTTCAGATATGGTGGAGGACACGATTGAGGTTTTCATGGATGACTTATCAATTGTGGGTGACTCATTTGATGATTGTTTGTCACATCTTGCCAATGTTCTGCGGAGATGTAAAGCATGTAATTTGGTATTGTATTGGAAGAAGGGCCACTTCATGGTGAAAGAAGGAATAGTACTTAGTCACTGAATTTCAAATAAAGAGATTGAAGTCGACAAGGCAAAGATTGAGGTGTTTAAAAAGTTACCTCCACCAATTTTTGTGAAGGGCAGTCGTAGCTTTTTGGAGCATATAGGTTTTTATAAAAGATTCATCAAGGATTTTTCTAAGATTGCAAACCCCTTGTGTAAGCTATAGGAGAAGGAGGTGAAATTTTTGTTTGATGATGCATGTCTAAAAGCCTTTGAGTATCTGAAGGAGAAATTGATTTCATTACCCAATTATTGTATCTCCAGATTAGACCTTGTCATTTGAGGTTATATGCGATGCTAGTGGCATGGTTCTAGGTGCAGTACTAGGCCAAAGGCGAGAGAAGATCTTATATCCCATGTATTATGCTAGCAAAGTACTTAATCCAGCTCAAAAGAATTACACTGTGACTAAACAAGAGTTACTTGTTGTTGTGTGTGCTTTCAAGAAGTTTTGGTCTTATTTAATTGGCATAAAAGTGATTGTGCACACTGACCATACAACCCTTAGATTCCTCATGGCAAAGAAATATGCAAAGTTGAGGTTGATTAGATGGGAACTTCTATTGCAGGACTTCGACTTTGAGGTCAAGGATCGAAAAGGGATTGAGAATCAAGTGGTCGACCATTTATCATGCCTTAAGAAGGAGGCCATGCTAAAACTAAAAGATGAGCTTGAAATTGATGATACTTTTCCAGACGAACAAGTGTTGGCAGCATCACAAGACTTAATCTTCTGGTTTGCAGATATTGCCAATTATTTGGATAGCAATCTAGTTCTGGAAGATATGTCATTCCAGTAGAGAAAAAAGTTCATGCATGAGGTGAGGAAGTTCTTTTGTAATAAGCCATACTTGTTTTGGGTTTGTACAAATAGTGTGGTTCAGATATGCATTCCTTAGGTTGAGATGATGCATATTTTAGAGGCATGTCACTCGTCACCAATTGAGGGTCATATGGAGTTGCATGGACTGCGCATAAGATCTTACAATATGGTTACTATTAGCCCGCCATTTAAAAAGATGCCCATGACTATGCTAGGGGTTGCGACCAGTGTCAGAGGTAAGGGAAGATCTCACGCAGACATAAACTTTTATTGATAACTATCCTTGAGCTTGAGTTGTTTAATGTTTGGGGTATTGACTTTATGGGCTCCTTTGTGAGTTCACATGGAATAAAGTACATCTTGGTGGCTGTTGACTATGTCTCCAAATGGGTGGAGACAATTGTACTTCCAAACAATGATGGTAAGAGCGTCACTGCCTTTTTGAGAAAGAACATATTCTCTAGATTTAGTACCCCTCTAGCTATCATTAGTGATAGCGGTTTGCACTTTTGCAATCGTCTCTTTGAAATCTTGCTTGATAAATATGGTTTTAAACACAAGGTGGCAACACTTTACCATCCTCAGATGAGTGGGAAGGTTGAGGTCTCAAATCAAGAGATTAAGTCTATCTTGGCGAAGCTTGTGAATGCCAATAGGACAGACTGGGATAGTAGGTTGGATGATACATTTTGGACCTATCGGACATCATTCAAGACCCCTATAGATGCCTCTCCATATCAGCTTGTGTAAATTAAAGTTTTCCACTTGCCTGTCGAACTTGAACATAAGGCATTGTGGGCATTGAAGAGGCTGAATCTAGCATGGAGCGATACTGCAAAGATGAGGTTGGAGCAGATGAATGAGATGGATGAATTCCATCTCTGCGCCTATGAAAGCTTCGCTCTATATAAAGAAAAAATGAAATTGTACCGTGACCTGAGGATCGAACAAAGAAAATTCCACCCAGGTGAATTGGTCTTGCTATATAATTTGCGACTTCACTTGTTTCCTGGAAAACTGAAGTCCAAATGGTCTGGACTATTCACTTTGATGCGAGTATTTCCGCATGGTGCAATTGAGATAAAAGGAGATGATGATGCACCAAAAGTGAATAGTCAGCGTGTGAAGCACTATGTAGGAACCATGGAGGAGATGAGGTCTTTTGACAAGTTGAACCTTGATGAAGTATGAGTAGTCAAGGGATATGGGTTGTGTCGCGACATTAAATTAGGCGCTTCATGAGAGGCAACCCATGGGCTAGTTGGTGAAGTCTGAGTAACCAACCTAGCTACGTCGTACCGCGACGTTAAATCAAGTACTTCTTGGGAGGAAACCCATGCTTTTTACTTTATATTTTATAAGGTAACATTTGTTATTGGTACATGGACGATGCAGGAGAAAAAAGTTATTAAACTGGTCTTAAGACTGAACCCACGAGAGGATTGTACGATCGTGGGTTCGGTCATCTGAGCATGCTTGGTCAAAGTCCTATAGGATTAAATTTTGGGAGCTATCCTACGATGGTTCACCATGATCATACCAAGATGACACGATCGTGGTGCCCATCGTCTGATCAAACTCTTGAAAATCATCAGGTTAGACATCGAACCTATGATTTTAAGGAACGATCATGACTACATACCATGATTGTCCTTAAGCTTCATAGGTTCCCAGGTAAGCTTCCTTAAATCTTCATCCCATAACAAGATGTCACGATCGTGGATTGCCACCACGACCGTATGAGGCTCCCATGTGGGGAGTCCACTTAAAGTCTGAGAACCTAATCCGACCTGACACAATTAAGGTTTTAAATATTAAAACCCTTAGCAAACCCAATTCGATTTCCCTCATCATTTTCAATCATTGCAAGTATCTAATCATTGACCCTAAATCCTAAGAGCAAATAAAATTTTGATCACACTACCTGTGCATCTGCCAATTCGTGTTCTTAAGGTTGCGTTGAGAACCAATTTGTACTTTTCAACAAAAAAACTCAAAGACCCATATTGTAAGTATACTTTCGGGTCTAATTCCTTGTCTAAAGCAAATATGGGTAGCATTTAAACTTTGATTGGGTTTTTTGCTAATCTAGAAGTGGGTTTTAGTTCAAATGGGAAGGCACAGGGGAATTCTGAGTACCCCTTTATGCATAAATCATGGTCAAAGTTGGTCTCGAATAGGGTCTAAGAGAGTCAATGATGGGGTCAAAATTTTTTGATTTTTGTTAAGTATCAGTGCACTCCACGACACAACCTATGATTGTGGTATCTACCTACGATCGTAGGTTGGATTGTTGTGGGGTATGAATGCCTGTATTGTAAGTGCTCATCATACGAGCACAACCCATGATCGTCCTAACATAGTACGATCATGGTTTGCACTCATCTGATGTGACAAACTCCCAGTACTTTGGGAGTGTTCCTACGATCAGACTGTATGATTGTACTTTCATTGCATGATTGTAGGAACCAATTGTCTGATCTAGCTTTCCCCAATACTTTTAGGGAACCCTTCCTACGATAGGAAGGCATGATCATGGGATGTGTCATTTGTTTACTTTCCTGCACCTGTTTCAAATCCTCAAATATTAGTTCTAACTTTTCCCGATATAGGTACAATGGCACCTAAGGCACAAACAAAGCTACAGAAGAAAATCTCCAAGAAGAGGGCACCCAAGGACATACCTCCGGCCATGAAAAGTGAGTCCGACAGCTCTAGTGGGATTGAGGTGGACTTCTCTATGAGTTCATCTAACAAACAACACTCGCCTCGAACCACAAGAGGCAAGGCCAAGGAAATTGAGAAGAAGAAGTCTAAGTCCACCAAATTTACAGCCTTGGTAGAGGCTACCACCCCCATTAACCTTCCCCAGTTTAAAGAGGGGAGGGATCATGGGGTTGATCCTAAAAGATAAGCTCCTCAGAGGGGGAAGAGAAATCTAACCCCGAGTCCTCTGAGGGAGTAACTGTAGATCCAGTTTTGAGAGGGACAGATCCTAGAAGATGAAGTATGCGACATTCCAGAGATTATTATTTGATGGGGTGTCCTTGAAGGATAATGGAAACTAGAAAAGAAGTATTCTAGAGGAGCCCCGTCTATTGATTGAGTCACTACAAAAGTTCCCGGAGGTCGTTCGAGTGTTTGAGAAATATAACTGGGCTGGATGAATAGGCCCCTCCGGATCTACGGAACAGAGCTATTTACAGAGCTTTACTCTGATTATCCTACAACTCTAAAGAACATGACTCCCTCCGATAAGAAAAAAGATATAAAAAAACATGGATACTGTAATGGTTCGGGGCAAGGAAGTTGATATCTCCGTCAAGGCAATCTCCAATGACTTCTTTGGAGAAGAGTTTGCACCGGTCGAGGAGATTCCAAAATATAATTTCTGGATGACTTATTTAAAGAGAGTGATGAAGTTGTCTATTAACAACAAGGTCTTACACTACAAGTGATTGGCAGACGACATTACGAAAGCAGGATAAAATGCCCCATGGATCAATGGGGTGACTATTTATAAGAACATTCTCAAGTTTGCCGTTAAGGTATGGTGGGCCTTTGTGAGGAACCGCATCGCACCCATGGAAAATGATAACACATTGGGTGCCACCAATGCTAGCCTTATTGCAGCTTTTCTGGCAGAACTTGATTTGAATATTTTGCGAATCATTGCGGAAGAGATTTGGGACAGGGTCTTGGAGTTCAGCACAACCCTGTCTTTCCCAAGCTTGATCACCCAGTTGCTACAAAATTCAGGGGCGCCATCCATTCTGGCAATCGATAAATTTATTCAACCAACCAAGACTGCAGATTTGGCGATGATCAAGGACTTTAGGAACTCATAGCTCCAGTCTGAGGTATTTTTCCTGAGGCACCATCAGAGGTTGTGGGAGGTACCCCCATTAGTAAGATCCTAGCATCTGAAGCTAGTGCTATTTCATCTTCCTCACAGCCGGCTACAACACCATTGGGTGTATACACACATGCTCCTGCCAGCTACACATTGATATAGATTGCTCAGTTGGAGCAAATTTTGAGAACGCAGGTACTACATAATGCCCAGCTTAAGAAGTTAGAGGCAGGGGTTAAGACCTATATGAAGGATGAGATTAATACAGTAGTACGGAAGGTGAGGACCCATTAATACAGTAGTGCATGATGTAGGCTAAGGTGTACTTGATACAGGCTCCGAACATGAGAGCCAGTTGCACCTCCTCCTCCACTTGTGATGCTATTATTAGAGCAGTTAGCTGCGGATGCGGACTCTTTAGTCCCCGATTTCTATACTCCAGCCCTAGATATTAACAAGATAGATAGTGAGGAAATGGGTAGAGGTTTGGATCCTCAAAAGAGGAGGAAAGGTGATGACACTCACAAGGAAGGAAGAAGAAGAATAAAAAGAGCAATAGATCTAGAGATACATAGACCTCCAAGGTAGTGATATCGGAGGGAGTTGAGGTACCACTGACAGTTATGGTGGTGGAGTAGAGTTTGGGGGTCATACAGATGGCCCCTGCAATTGAGACACTGAGTGCATCAACTGCCACCGGTGTCCACGTAGCTGAGAGTGCCTCTGTAGCTGCCTAGGCCACGAGAGGAGCTAAGGATGGAGGGGTCCCATATCGGACCCCAATCGATTAGAGTACAACGGGCATCTAGAGTGCCCCAGGTATGTCCTTTATTCTTTGTTTTTAATTTCATAATTTCTTGCAATGGGGATATTGCATGATTTCCAAGTTGGGGGTGGGGCTTACAACAGCCAAGGGTTTTTCTGTCGTGTTTCTTTTTTCTCGGCTGTGCTATCTTAGTTAGAACTGGCCTATTTAGGTGTTTAATTATGTTTGTGAGTTGTGTTGTGTTAGTTTTTATCATATGTGTAACTTAGTGAAAAATTGAGAAAATTTAGTATAGTCGAAATAAAAGAAGCATGGAAAATTTCTGTTTAAAATGATACCCCTTCGAAAAATTCTATTTTGTTTTTGTGCTGAGTTGTGTGCTTACTGGAACTGTAAACACTATTTGGATCTCGACATGACACTAGTATTAGTGGTGAGACAACTTGGCCAGACTGTGCATGAACCGATTAGGTAGCAATTGAAATAATATCCCTGAGTCGAGAGGGTGTGAGGATGTACCTAGTCGACATGTGTGTGTGGTCTAGAACTTTCCTGGTTCACTAAAAGTTGTAGGATAGGGTTAGGAAAGGATCATAGTCCATTCTTGAAATAGTCCACTATAGTCTAAATAGCCTGCCAAATGAATGTGTTATCCCTTGAACCCAAAATTTGACCCTAATTAGACCTTTTCTTTAAACTACCCTATTCACCTTTACAATTTTTGTATAATGAACCTGCCTTGGCCCTGGTCCCTCCTTGGACACCGTGTACCTCAACTCAGGCAAATCGCCTAAGTTGAGGATGGCTACTATAGGGGTGCATAATAAGTTAGGTGTACAGAATGTGTAATGAAAATAAAAGGAGATTTGGGTGCGGTATGCAAGAGAAGAAAAAAAAAAGAAAAAATATGCACTGAAATAATACTGCACCCGGGACCCAAGTAAAAAAAAGTTGAAAAGGGGAGAAATAAAATAAGGTAAATAAAAGTAGAATCCACAACTAGTGTAGTGTCAAGGATGGTTAGTCACTATATCCAGATATACCTTACCTACCCCCGAGCCTACATTATAGGCCAATAAGGTCCTATAGTGATCCTAATCCGACTGTCCGAAAGTTGAGGTTGTAGAAAATAAGGGCAAGCCTATTGTACCAACCGCACACATCCAGACTTCTTTGTGAGAGTGAGAGATATAATTCCATCCCAATTTTTGTTTTACACTGCATATACTGAGTGTTGGGACTTTTTTGTTGTGAGGACATAAGGGCTAGATTTTGGTTTGCTACTTGATTAGGCAGTGTCATCTGTCTAAAATGGTGGGTTATCTACTGCTAATGTACTTGACATGTCTTGATCCCGTTGTGCTATGGTACTTAGTTTGTATACACACTACACTTGTTTTCTTTAAACCTCATTGGAGCATGTTGAACTGTATTTTGATAAATGCATGCTGCAAAATGTGGTTTTTGTGAAACTTGGACTGCCGTAGTATTCTTAGTTTTCTCTAGGTTAAGCATCTTATTGAATTTATTATATTTTGTTTGCATGAGGACATACAAACATTCTAAGTTGAAGGTGTTGATGTGCCGTGAATTTAAGATATTTGATATGCTTAAATCAGTGAATAACTACAAGTACAAAGGTATTTTTTTGTGGATATGATGGGTTTTCTGGTGTTTGCAGGATTAATGAACTTGGAGAAGGAAAGTGCTGAAAAATGGAGAAAAGGGCATCAGATGATCATTACTATGACCATGGGATCTAATCATGGTCGCACCAGTGCTGTCATAACTTAAAGCAGAGAAAGGGTCCTCAGAAGCTAATCAGATGAAAGCTCTCATGACCGTACCTTTATGGTAAGATCATAACTTGTGGTCGTGGGAAATAGGACCTGGAAAACAAACCTGCAGGAGTTAAGTGTGAGAATCATTAGATGAGGGCCAATCACGATTGTGGAAGCTACATACGATCGTACCTGGAGATCGTAGGAAGAAGGCACAGATATGCAAGAGTTAAACCACGAGCACCAAGGATGATCATGGGTTCTAACCACGATCATACCTACTTCTCGTCCCAGTCAGCTAACCCAGATTTCCTGTTTGTAATAGGAGAGGTTTTATTTTGTCTATAAATACTCTTTTAGGGATTTTTATATGATTTTACACTCTTTCATATTTTACAACATTATATTGTGAGATTCTAAGGCATATTCTTGGAATTTTACGAACATCATTTCTAGGGTTTTAATTCAAGTTGAGATTTTGGAGTTTAATTATTATTGTAAATTCATAATCATGTTTTCATCTATGAATTTTTCTTGTGTTCTTGTAATTATGAGTAGCTAAACACATCAACTAGGATTGTGGTAACCATGAAGAATTAACAAAATCGGTTATGTACGAAGTAATTCTAGACCGGTGTGCTTGTATGTATTGGTATTTTCTTCATTACGATTGTTTTTCTAACGGTTGCAAATGTTAGTAACTTGTTTGTATTCTAAACTTGATCGAGAGAGAGTTAGAGATTAGAAAAGGAAATAACAACAGATATTTGAAAATATCAACCTTCATCTAATAACTTGAGTTGTAACAGGGATAGTTAATATGAGATCAAGAGCAAGGATCAGTCATGCAACACACAAATACCGAGAGGAGAAGAGTGAATTCATCTAGTCAAGGTCTAGAGACATCTAGATGAACCTCTCTTGTTAGATTTTGTCACGCCTCGAATCCCAATGAGGCGTGATTGGCACCCGAAGCCGATAAGGCCCGAGAGAACCAATCTTTGCTCATGTACATTCGCATACATAACCTCATATGAATCTTATTACACCTTATGCAACTATGCGGAATTCATAGACATTAAAAGATATGTCATAGCTATATATGTAAAACTTGGCCGTTTGAGCCATCAAGTCAAAACGACATGTACCTTCACATTTATACACCCACATTCGTCTACAAAAGCCTCTAACAAGTGTATTGACCAAAATAAACTAAAAGTTGGGACAAGTCCCTGCTTTATCTTTACAACATCAAAAAAAATGTACAACTATGACCCAGAAAGCTCCGAATTAAGTGGAGCTCACCAAAACCCTGCAAATGATCCACAGTCTATTGAGGAGGTCTACTAATGCCTGCACCTGCAACATGTAAGGTAAGTCCCCCGAGGGGGTCAGTACGAAGAATGTACTGAGTATGTAAGGCTCATAAGACAAAGCATCATACATGAGAATGTCAACAAAATAAGATATGAGAGAATAGTCAATGTATATAAATCATCATTTTATATACTATCTTTTATAACTACTCTCCTGAAATTGCCTTCACTCTAGTGGTGAGGTAGGGAACTTATAATATAACGTACATCCACTCTATTAACGTACATCCACTCTAAGGTGGGAGAACATACATCCACTCTATGGTGGGAGAACATACATCCACTCTATGGTGGGTCAACATACATTCACTCTTTGGTGGGTCAACATATATCCACTCTTTGGTGGGTCAACATACATCCACTCTTTGGTGGGTTAACATACATCCACTCTTTGGTGGGTTAATAACATACATCTACTCCATGGGTAGGTTAACATACATCCACTCTTTGGTGGGTTAACATACATCTACTCCATGGGTAGGATTAATATATCATTACTTTCTTTTCTTTCATTACTCTTTGTTTCCTTCCATGAGTGGTACCTCGATGATAGAAACATTCTTGAAACTTGGAACACAAACATACATTACTTCACGTCTTTACTCTTGTAAGATTGATATCTCTACTTGTGAGGGATAGATACATTACTTTTTCATTACTTTTGAGAGATTGGTACATTTACTTGCGAGAGATTGATTCATTTACTTGTGAGAGATTGATATATTCACTTGCCATAACATTATTTGAACACAACATCTTGGAACCATTGGAACAATAGTCAATGCATAAGAGACATATGTATAACTTCTATTGGAACTTTGGATCATGACACTAATTGAAACACACCAATATGCTTTACCTTACTCTTATACTTCATGAGATTAACACCTTAACTAAGCACGCACTTATATGCACATCTCACTTCACTCCTTTACCTCATGAGATTGACAATTTCACTTATGAGGAATAATTATACTAACTTGCACATCACCTCTCTCATTACTCTTATGAGATTGGTACTCTTACTTATGAACAATTGGCACAAGGATAATCATCATACTATAGGACTTTGGAACAAGACATGATCGTAATAATGCTATTCAAACTAAACAAGCTCTCTTTACCTCATTACTCTCGTTGAGATAGTTCTTTTAAGAATTACAACGTCATGACACCTTTGGAACTTAAATCAATGAATAAGAGATAAGTGAATCATAATTCATCTAAGAATAGGGCACATATGAATAACAATATACGTCACCCTGAATTGATATACTTCAAGCCTCTCGGAATGGAAACAAGTCCAATGTCAATGTGAACAACATGTTGCAGAAGAATATGGAAAAAGGAACCTTACATACCTTGTATTCTTAATACGAATACACAACCTTAGAAGCGTATACAATAGTCCCGCTCCTTCTTTATGTATCACTCTACAACGCAAATGCATAACGAAATTCATATTAACCACCAACTACCTTATAAGTGTATGTAACGTCAATAAGTTACATGTTTGCCTTTAAACATGCCATTTCCCCTTGCCAAAACCATTGATGAAATTATTATTCCAAAAATCCCACAATATTTCCAACATTGACCAATACATGAAAATCAATACATTTCACCACAACACTTCTCCTTTACACTTTCTTATCCATATCACATCACAAATAATTTATCAAATTACCTTAATACACCTCATAGCACATATCGGCCAAAATCCCACAATTTACACTTTTAGAAAAATAACAAGTTTAATAACAAAATCACACCATACATGTTCATATTTTATCCATACCATGCTCTTTCATTAAGACATCAAGTCTCTTTTCAAGTTCAAATCACCAAGATAGCACATCTTTCACCAAAAGCAAAAATATACTATTCACCACCTTGCCAACATAAATATCATAATATACATAATATCCCATGCATATAATATGTTAATCCATAAGAATAAATACTTACCAAGGCTTGGAATAGAATGATCTTTACCAAAGAGTCCAAAGGAATATTTGCTTTAGGGTTTGGAACTAGAGAAATGTTTGAGAAAATATCCTAAAAGGCATGAGAGTTTTGGATGATGAAAATCTGATTTTGGGTCCTTTATATAGACCCCAAGTCATTCTTAGCCACTCCTTGGCATTAAATGTGGTCAAAGTGGAAGAATGGGTCATTTTTGCCCTTTGGGCCATGTCTTTTATTCCCTTTTGGGCCCTAATTTTGGGCCCAATTGCACATGTAGCTTAGCCCATCAAATTTCATAGATAATTCACAATATATCTCATGTTTAATTAATTCCATAATATCACGACAATATTCTCTTACGAGATTCTCCTTCGTCATCTCAATCGCAAAAATAGGAATTCTAGTCGTCCATGGCTTCCTTGCACATTTTTGATAATTACTTGTGTTTCATGGTTTGATCATGTAGAAGATATAGGAGTGTATTGAGGTATTTAAATCTTTAACAACACTCAAAGAACTCCCAAGAACCAAAAGAAACCATCTAAGAATCGTCGTAGAATTGCGTTGCGAAACGAGCCCGAAAAGGCAAAATATTTGTGCCTTGCGCCTCTGCTGCAAAGCAAGGCAGTGGAGCAAGTTTTCCTTGTCCTCTGAATCAAGGGCTTGCGCCACACCCCCTGAAATAGGGTAGTGGCGCAAGTTTCAGCACCTTGCTGAATTTTTCGGCCACTTCTTCAATATTTGCATATCGTCCAATACCTTATCAAAACACTACAAAATACTTACTTAGTGATCCTAATCATCAAGTAAACATGTCTCCAAGTCACCAAATGAGGTTAGAATGTGTACGAGGTATTACACAAATGCTCCACGAAATCACCAAACACTTCCTATGAAAGGCTAGTCACATGTACAAGGCCAAATTTCAATTTTTCTCATCTTGAACATTACCAAATACATACTTATAACTCTCTACACCTAAGTAAACATTATTCAATGTCATAAAGTAAGGTTGGGAAGGTACGGGGTGTTACATTCTTCCCCCCTTAGAAACATTCGTCCTCGAATGTTAACGATGTCACTTCAATTACAACCAATGCATCTCTATATTAGCATACATATACATAAACCCTTAAGGCTCGTGGATACTTAATTGGTCCACTTCCACCTTTTGAACCCTTTCTTCCATTTTAAACAAACATGGGTATCTCTTCGACTTATTGATTTCGTCGAAGAACTTTTATAGACTATAAGGATAACCAAATATGAAGATACTATCCTGAGGGAGCCAGTCTAACATCACAAGGATCATAATCAATAGGGGAGATAGCTCTAGCCTAATTAGGGTTTCTAACCAAAAAATAAATAATCATAAGATAGTCAAACAATAATAAATCTTACCATAATAAGGTAGTCTACAAATAATAAGACTCAACATAACAAAGAGGAAAGGAACTTGGAAGCATAGCTACAACCTTGGGTACCAATCCATAACCATCCAGCCACAAATTATGTGAAAATATCCAAGCAATAACTTAATCGGAATCTCAGACAAACAATAACCTAACCAGGTGTAAGAACCCAAAATGTTGATATGCTAAATTAGGAGGTAGAAGTTACACCTAGACTCCCCTTAGCTAAATTTTGAGGAATTCAGGGCTAGTCTAATTTTGGCTTAATTTTAAGGATGTGGTAGTTGAAGAAAATTTGGTATTGATGTGATTATTAAGCTCAGTTTGATTAGATAGTTGGATATCCAATGAGTATATAAAGTCGTAGAAACTTCAGGCACCTGATATGGAGTTATAGAACTTGGGTTGTAGCATTTATCGTGGAGGAGTTGGTTCATATTATAGAAATTTGTGGTGTGTGTTGTAAAATAAGGAAAAATGAGGAGCAGTCCTGAGTTTCTACATCGAATTGCTGCAGCAGAAAAAGTAGCTCCTGCAGCAATACCGCTGCAGTGGTCAAGGGAAGCGCAGTGGTGGCCTCGAGTAAAATGGGCGCAAATTGCAGTAGCAAAAATTTAACTGTTGCATCAGTAATTATCTGTTACAATGGTAACGCACAATAAAATTTTCATTATGAAAATGGGTCAGGTACCACTCTGGTACAATATGATGCATTATGACAATGGGTCAGGTACCATGCCGGTACGTATGATGTTGATGAGAACGATAAGAAGGGTAAAAGATGAATATATGTGATGATGAATGGTTGATGAAAATAATTAAGTATAAAAGCCAGTAAAGTGAACTTGTGAGTGTAATTATATAATGATTCATGATGTGTTATCAGCTTGATATCATTAATTATAAATCTTATTATGATTGATTTTATACTTGTTTGACTTGCTTACTCATACATTGTTAATTTAGTCGACCTATGATGCTTACTAGTACTTGTTGATGTACTGAGGCTACCTATACTCTTCTTTTTGTTGAGTGTAGAACATATTCTAGTAGTTGACACACGACCTCAGCTCTAGTTAGCAATTTGGATATGATTTTGAGGGTGAGCACCATGTCTGGGCAACCTTGAGATCTTCTTATGATGTTTATGTCCTTTGGTCCGGGACTAAGAAAACTTTCTCTTTTGTTATGTTTTGGATATTCGTATTGGTTTCAAACTTAGTTGTTCTTTTTAGATGTTCTTGTATAGTGACTTCATGTCTCGAGGATTGTAATAAATAGAGGTTTCCACACTCTATTCATTCATGGATGATGATATCATTTGACTAAGATATTTATTTAAATGAAAACCTTTCAGAAATAAAATTAATATTCGGGGAGTTATGTAATATGAATGAAAGAGTAACACTTAAGTAAGTAAGGGTGAGATTAGTATGGTTCTCCCGCCATAGGTCAGGGTGGGTGCTAATCATGACCGGTTAGGTCGTGATAGGGATGGAATCAGAGTACTAGGTTCATAGATCTCATCATACAAGAATAGGTCTAATAGAGTCTTGTGAAATGGTATGGAGACATCTGTACTTTTCTTCAGGAGGATACAATGCTTTAGGAAAAGAATTTCCTTTCTTTTTTCCTATCATGCTATTACTTGATTCAAATTGGTATCTGCCGATCCAAATCGGTATCTAATCCTTTCACTCTTATTTGCAGATGGTGAATACTCATTCCACCAAAGTAGCAGCAGCAGTACCCATGATAGCACTTGTATCAGCGCTTGCAACAGCTGCTGAGACCACAGTCCGGGGCAAGCCTTGAGTTATATGCAGAGCAAGAAGGAGAGGACGGAGAGCTACGTCGATTAGAGGTAGAGCACAAGCAGTTGGAAGACCGAAAAGACAGAGATCACCGAAACCTTTCCCCCCGTAGGATGTTCCAGGCCATGCTCAAGATGAAAAAGAGGGAGTTGAGAAAGAAGAAATGATTGCTGCAAAAAATATGGTGCTAGTACCAAATAGGGCAGCATAGATTTTTTTGTCTGCTGAGGTGATTCAATAAGTGTTGGGGTATTTGGGTGGCTTGGCTGGCACTGGCTACACTCCAGTTGTTCTGACCATCCCGTCAACAGCCTTGTAATATGACACTGTTGTAGCACCAAGGATAGATATAAGCTCTGAAACTAGGTGTATCCCCAATAGGTACTTGGATCGGTGATGACTGATGATGAGCATAGGTTGTTTAGTAAGTTTATGAAAATAAAACCCTCGGTATTCCAAGGTACAGAGTCTGAGGATCCATTTGAGTTTTTGATAGATTGCCATAAATGTCTAAACAAGATGGGTATTGTTGATACGTATGGTGTGGAGTTTGTTTCTTTTCAGTTGCAGAACGAAGCCAACCAATTATGGAGGTCATTTGCGGAGTTCAGGGCTGCCTTTACTCCACTTACTTAGGCTCAGTTTTAAAATGTATTCCTTGAGAAATATATTCCCCACACTTATCATGACTAAAAGAAAGATGCGTTTCTAGGGTTGGAGTAGGGTAACATGTCTGTGGTGGCCTGTGAGGCTAAGTTTCATGCCCTGTCTCGCTATGTACTATAGTTGATTACATCAGAAGAGGATCGGATTGGGTATTTTATAAAGGGTCCGAACTCAGGGATTCAGTTGGCTACTTTATCTATGGTTGTGTATGGTAAATCTTTTCAAGATGTTTTTTAATTTGCCAAGAAGGCTGAAGCACTTGAGAAACTGGAAAAAGTGAAAGTAGAAAAGAAAAAGGCTCGGACCTCAGGCCAATTTAGTGGTACTTTCTCAAAGGGGTGTGGTTCATTTAAGCCCTACCATTCAGCTATGCTAGTATTAGCAAGGGGCCCATCTAGGGTCAGTTATCAGCCTTCCCAATCTGGCAGATACATGCCTTCTTCCTCTTTAATTCAGAAGCGTATTTTGGGACCTAAATGTTTTGAGTATGGAGGTCTCAGAAGGTATTGTCCTAACTTTTTTTTTGTAGGTCAGTTGACTAAGCATCAAGCTTCTACTGCTCTAGTTCCAACAGGTCATGGTGGAAAGAAATTTGGTAGGGGTCATCCACAAGGTGGACGTGGTGGCCATGCTAGAGGTGGTAACCAAGCTAATCGTGGTGGAGGACAAGTTGGTAGAAACAGAGTGCTAGGTGGTAGAGGTGGTAGCCAGGGTAGTCATAAGGCATATATTTATGCAGTTCCAGTTCGTCATGAGGTAGAAGCTTTCGATGCGGTGATCACAGGTACTATTCTTATCTTTGATCATATGTCTTTTGTATTGTTTGATCCCGATTCCACCTTTTCTTATGTATCTGTGAGATTTTTTATGGGTTAGCTCTTGCACTGTGAATATCTTGATTCTCCTATGTATGTATCTACACTGGTTAGGATATATTGATCAGGTAAATCGTGCATGTTTTGTGATGTTCATGGGGTTTAATACCCTGGCAGACTAGGTTATTTTAGACATAAAGGAGTTTGATGTTATTGTGGGGATGAGTTAGTTGTCCCATTATCATGCTATTCTTGATTATTATGCCAAAAATGTTACTGTAGCAATGCTCGAGAAAGAGAAGCTAGAATAGGAGGTTACCTTTAAGTGTAATCCTATGAGGGTTATGCCCACAATTCGTGCCCAGAAGTTAGTAAAGAGGGGGTGTAGGGTGTTTTTAGCCCATATTTGGGAAGAAAAATTTGTAATCCCTCCTATAGAATCCATTCCAGTGGTATGTGAATTCTTAGAAGTGTTTTCGAATGATCATCTGGGTATGCCTCCAGATCATAAAGTTGACTTTTGTATAGACTTAGACCGGGGACTAGACCCATTTTTATACCTTCATGTCGTATGGCACCTACAAAGTTAAGAGAGTTGAAATTCCAATTGCAAGAGCTATTGGAAAAGGGCTTTATTCTCCCAAGTGTCTCTCCTTGGGGTGTACCGGTATTGGTTGAGAAGAAGAAAGATGGTAGTATGAGGATGTGCATAGACAACCACCAGTTGAATAAGGTGATCATTCGTAAGAAATATCCTTTGCCTAGAATAGATGATCTATTTGACCAGTTACAAGGAGCTCCAGTGTACTCTAAGATTGATTTGAGGTTGGGTTATGATCAGCTAAAAATCAGGGCTGAGGATATCCCGAAGACTACCTTCCAAACTTTTTATGAACATTATGAGTTTTTGGTTATGTCTTTTGGTTTGACCAGTGCCCCAGCTGTTTTTATGAGTTTGATTAATGGAGTATTTAAGTCCTTTTTGCATTCGTTCATTTTTGTGTTTATTGGTGATATACTTATTTATTCTAAAGTGAGGAAGAGCATGAAGCTCATTTACGTACTGTATTAAAGTTATTAAAGGAAAAACAATTGTATGCTAAGTACTCTAAGTGTGAATTCTGGCTTTCTGTGGTGTCCTTTTTGGGGCACATAGTTTCTAAATAAGGGGTTATAGTGGACCCATAGAAGGTTGAGCCGGTGAAGAATTGGGCTAGACCGATAAATAAGATAGAAATCCATAGTTTTATAGGGTTGACCAGTTACTACCATCGGTTTGTTCAAGGGTTTGCTTCCATTGCTTCGCATATGACCCGTTTTACTTAGAAAGAAGTTCCATTTGAATGGGATGACAAGTGTGAGGAGAGCTTTCAAAAGCTCAAGACTGTGTTGACTTCGGCTCCAGTATTAACTTTGCATGTCGAGGGTAAGGATTTTATTAAATTTTTTGATGCCTCACATTGGGGTTTAGGTGTTGTGTTGATACAGGAATGGAATGTGATTGCTTATTCTTTGAGAAAACTAAAGCCCTATAAGAAATATTATCACTTGCATGACTTGGACTTGGTAGTCGTGGTGTTTTCTTTAAAAATTTAGAGGCACTATCTCAACGGGGTGAAGTGTGAGGTGTTCACAGACCACCGCAGCTTACAGCACGTGTTCACCTAGAAGGATTTGAATCTAAGACAGAGGAGATAGATAGAGTTGATTAAATACTATGACTCAATTCTGTATCACCCAGGTAAGGCCAATGCGGTGGAGGATGCACTAAGCTGGAAACCAGTGAGCATGGGGAGTCTAGCATTTCTGGAGGTGTCCAGGCGCCCATTGGTGAGGGAGGTACAGTCTTTGGCTAATGATTTTCTGAGATTGCAGGAAATTAGTAAAGGAAAGGTGTTGGAACATGTGGAGGCTAGGTTCGCATTTTATGATCAGATTAAGAGTAGACAGTTTGAAGATAAGAAATTTAACAATCTTAGAGAAAAGGTTATAAGGGGAGGCAAAGGAGGTTATTCTTGATGACGAAGGGTCCTTGAGAATTCAAGGTTGCTTTTGTGTACCTAGGATGGGTAACTTGATTCCCACTATTCTAGTAGAGGCTCATAATTCCAAGTAATCCATACATCCAGGTGCGAACAAGATGTATAGAAACTTGAGACAACACTATTGGTGGGGAAGGATGAAGCGTGACATTATAGATTTTGTGGTTAAGTGTCAAAACTACTAGCAAGTTAAATATGAACATCAAAAACCTAGTAGTACTTTCCAGTAGATGTCCATTCTAGAATGGAAATGGGAACGGATAACGATGGATTTTGTGGTTGGTCTTCCAAAAACCTTGAGGAAATACGACTCTATTTGGGTTATTATTGACCGATTGACTAAGTTAGCTCATTTCATTCTAATAAGAGTTGATTATAATGTGGCTAAGTTGGCCAAGATCTATGTGAAAGAGATTGTAAGGCTGCATGAGGTACCGATGTCAATTGTGTCTGATAGGGGTACTCAGTTCACTTCTAATTTTTGGGAGAGGTTTCAGTCTGAGTTGGGTTCTAGATTGGACCTGAGCACAACTTTCCACCTGCAAACCGATGGTCAATCTGAGAGGACTATCCAAGTTCTTAAGGATATGCTCCGGGCTTGCATTATGGACTTCGAGGGTCAATGGGACCAATACTTGCCATTATGTGAATTTGCCTACAATAATAGCTACCACTCTAGTATTGATATGACTCCTTTTGAGGCCTTATATGGTAGACGATGTAGGTCCCAAATTGGGTGGTTTGACGCGTTCGAGGTGAAGTCTTGGGGAACTG
The DNA here is from genome assembly GCA_031232105.1 of Capsicum rhomboideum. NCBI lineage: Eukaryota > Viridiplantae > Streptophyta > Magnoliopsida > Solanales > Solanaceae > Capsicum > Capsicum rhomboideum. The sequence continues at coordinate 124,837,265 of CP124716.1, forward strand.
AAATGCTCAAGGACTCTATGAAAAAAAAAAGATTCATATAGGAGAAGCTCATAGTAGCTCAAAGCTGACAGAAGGAGTATACGGATAAAAAGATAAAAGACATTAAGTTTGAAAAGGGGGAGAAAGTACTCTTGAAGGTGTCACCCATGAAGGGTATGATGTGATTCGGTAAGAAGGGCAAGTTGAGCCCAAGATACATAGGACCTTTTGAGATGTTGAAGGAAGTGGGGTCGGTATTATACAGGCCATCCTTACCCCCTAGTAAGTCATGGGTTCACCCCGTATTCCATGTGTCTATGTTAAGGAAATACCATGGAGATGGTGTCTACATTATTCATTGGGAAACAGAATTGTTTGATAAGGAACTATCCTATGAAGAGGAACCAATTGCTATTCTATCTAGAGATGTGAGGAAGTTGAGGATCACGAGTTATTCCTTGTGTGAAAGTTCAGTGGAGGAACCATACCACTGAGGAATCTACATGGGAGACAGAAGCGTACATGCGCAAGCAGTATCCGTACTTGTTCATTGACTTAGGTACACTCTGTTCTAGTTGTTATGACTTTTTAGGCCCAGTTTTCATTCTGGGATGAACGAGTGGTTAATTTCTATCTAATGTAATGACCCAAAATGTCGTTACACTGAATTAGGAGGCAGAAGTTGTATGTAGACTCCCCTCAGCTAAATTTTGAGAAATTCAGGGCTAGTCTACTTTTGGCTTAATTTTGAGGATGTGGTAGTTGAATGAAATATGGTATTGATATGATTGGTAATAGTTGGGTTTGATTATATATTTTGATAGCCAACAAGTATAGAACTTCCAGCAGTTGAGACGCGACCTCGGCTTTAGTTACCAGTTCAGATCTTATTTTGAGGGTAAGCATCATGTCCGGGCAAACTTCAGATCTTCTTGTGATGTTTATGTCAGTTGGTCCGGGACTAAGACAATTTCCTCTTTTGTTATGTTTTGGATATTCATGTTGGTTTCTGTCTTAGTTGTTCTTCTTAGAAGTTCTTGAATGGTGACTTCAGGTCCCAGGGATTGTAATAAATAGAGGTTTCCGCACTTTGTTCATTTATGGATGATGATATCGTTTGACTAAGACATTTATTTAAATGAAAACTTTTTAGAAATCGAATTAATATATGGGGAGTTATGTAATGAGAATGAGAGAGTAACACTTAAGTGAGTAAGGGTGTGATTAGTATGGTTATCCCGCCATGATGGGTGCCAATCATAACTAGTTGGGTCGTGACACCGGACACCAATAACCCTGAAAAGTACAATCAATCACTCAGCAACCAACAAACATAGTCCATATCTATTCATCCCCCCATAAGACCGATAGATACAATCACCAAACAATTATACTGGTGATAGGAAATGCACATGAATAAATGAATGCAATGAAAACCATTACTACCATACCGACTGAGTACCAAACTATACCAAGTATATACACCTCCTTCAGCTTGATGGATAGCAAGGCAGGACCTATGAATATCATCCATTTCGATACATGGTCTTCAGATAAAGGAATCCTTAGGGGACTCGAGATATCTGTATATACTACCTGGTCCCAAACCAGGACTTCCAATAACCATAATAACAAATCTACTCCATCTAGTACTGGAGAGAAGTAAAAATATAATAAATGCTCAGAATTGAATCGAGACTAAACAAGTATAAATCTGTAAATCAAATTCGGGACTAAGACGATAAAACAATGTAGAAAAGGGTCGGAATCTCCCTCGACCGAAGTGAGTAAATAGTGGTAAAAAGAGTGGATTAATAATGGACCGAAATCAGCCTAGGTCTAATTTCCAAAGTAGTATGTTTAGTTTACAAGTTCATAAGCCAATAATAAGGGTGTATGACTTCCGTTTTAAGAGAAACAATTTAAAAGTGAAAAAGTGGCAATAATTCCCGTTTTGGAAAACAGTAGTAAAATCAAGGATTTAGTTTGAATCGTACCACTAAATAGGCATAAATGCGTCTAATGTATGCATGCCATCACCAGTATTCAAACAATACAAATGTAAGTGGCTAAGCATCTAAGAATCAAACCACGTCCTTTCAAAGAATAGAGAACTAACCTGGTATCGACTGGTTTTGTAACCATGGCCTTGGGCCTAATAATATACAAATTTCTAGGCTAAAAGCACCATAATGAGGGAAACTAAGGTAAACAAGGGCATACAACTACTAGAAGGATATAATCGGGGTATATCATCTAATTCACTAAGTAATACGGTAAGTCTTATACTAAAGGAGCCTTCATGTCAATCTATGGTTAACCAAGTCTATAACCAAGTATACTAGAGTCCCCTAACTATAGCAGGTATTCTAGACTAAGGCTCATTTTATATTTTTAATCTAAATCCCCTAAATACATCAAGTCATGATACAACTAGGTATAAATTTATTCTATAAGCCCTACCTAGCATGAGACCTATACAATACACTATCTCAAGAGAATAGTAGATCGTAGCCTACAACCAAGTCGAACCGCGGTCTCAAATTATCCACGAACTACTCATATCCACTCCACAATCTCTGAATGTCGTCGCGCTATCACAAAATTAATCTATATGTTAATATAAGTAAAATAAGACCCATATTGCAATATAAAATCTCAGGCCAAAAATTGGGTCAAAAATAGGCCCGTGGGGCGCGCAAATAAAATTCTAAAATTAAATCCATCACGAGGTACCTCGAAGGACAAGGAATTCATGGATTTTGAGCACAAACGAGGTCTCAATTGGGGCTCAAATCAGCCCCAAGAGGAAAGGAAAAACAAAGAAAGAAATTGAGGATTTCACGGAGAATTAGGGAGAAACATTACAAAGAAACTAATGGAAAATGATTACTTCAATGTCCTCTACTCATATCCAGCTCCAATTTATGATTTCCCATGAGTTCTTGAGATATTAGGTCCAAAAATAGCGGAAAAAGTGTTTAGGAAATGAAGAAAATCGGGGAACATGGAGTTATATACTGCCAGGGAATTACCTATCGCGAAAGTCCCTGGTCGCGAATGCAATGACCAAGAAAAGTGACTATAGCTAATGCGGGGCAACAGTTGTGAATGCAAAGACCAGCTAGGATGATTATCACGAATGCAAAAAAGGGAGTAGGATCGGGTCAGACCGATCCTTCATCGTGAACGTAAGAGAAGGCTCGTGAACGCAATGATCAAAGAGCTAACCCTTCGCAAATATGTCCTACTTCTCACGAATTCAAAGACTAAGGGTGGCCTGCACCAGGTGCTACTGCACCAGCAAAAACTCAAGTCCTAACAGACTCCGACTTGGTGCTCGAGATTTATTTGGAACCCCATGTGTGCAAACGAACTATGATACCATACCAAATTTGACATTCCAGATTCAACTGAACCATCCAAATTTCTATCCAAGGTTATTTTGATAAAATATGGGCCCCACACCCACTATTTTGCTTTTACCAATTTCCAACCAATAGCCCAATATGAGTCTCAAAGCCTTTTCCCCCTAGCCTAAAATCCATGTTCCAAAGCTAACAGTGTTGTTGGAATTCTCATCTGAGGTCTTCTACTAGGATTTTTGGTCCAAGACCAATTTCTTAACTTCAAAAGCTCCAAAATAGGGAAATGGGCTTAAAACCCAAACGAACTACTCAAAAATCAAACCGACGGTCCCGACAAGTCATAAATGACCTGTAGCCGCTATGGAAAAGCTCAAAATGCTAAAAACAAGTGAAAATGGAGAAAATGACCAAGAAGGTCATTACACCCACACCCACCCCCATCCTAACCCCACCTATATCCACCACCCGTTTTCTCCCACCACGCCTACCCCTTTCGTTCTCCCATCCCACCTACCATAACCCCTGCCCTCCTCCTCCCCCACCACAATAGGTATTACTCTACCTCTATCCATTCTCAATATTTTTGTTAGATATATACAAATATTTTTAGGATAATATTTTCTACTTGGGTACTGAACACAAGAAACTAAGTAAAAAACAACTTATTTACCTAGAAAATATTTTTTTGAAAAATATTTTTCATGAAAAACATTTTCCTTTATACCAAAAAAACCACTAAATTACAATAAATGGGGGTGTTTTGTATAAATTTTTCTTTGGTATTCTGCTGGTTATGTTTGATGTAGAAGTTATGGGCTTATAGCCATATGTGTGTGTAAGAGAGGAAGAGACAGATAAAGAGTATTAGGAATAAATGTTAATTAATGCGAAAAATGTAGCATTCCAATGATAAAAGTAAGGTATGATGCACCTTTTATTTATGCAGCAATATCGGTAGCTTATGTATTATTCAATAAGCTTATGTTGTTTAATATATTGAATTAGATATAACAATATAATCAGGAAGTTAAACATAATTGGAGGTTTGGTATAAGAATTTTTTAAAAAAAATTAAATGGGCCTAAGAAGGACTTTTATTGAAAAAGTCAGGAGCATATTTACACAAAAAGGTCCAAACTGGACTAAAATCGGACCAGCTTTAGACAAAACACAAAAAAAGCAAAAACTATCTGAAAATGATAAAAGGAAAGAAAAAAAATCAAATAGAAACTAAGGGGTCGCCGGAGCTGCAAACATCTTCATCATCGCGTCACCATTTCTGACATCAAAATGGGTAAAGTCGTTGCTAACCAAGAAAAAAGAGCTCCAAATCCAGTGTAACAAAGAGTTGTGGGTATTTTCACATTCCACATTTTCAGGTCTCACAAATGCCATGAAAAGAGTCCACACGAAGACATATTCACTCCCCAGCAGTAGATCGAAGCTTTGTTCCCTCCGTTAGGTCAGAACCTTACCCCAAACCCTCGAAATAATTGTTACCTATTGAAAGCATTCACCATCTGCATGCATCCTTTATAGACTGAGTTCCCAGAGGAACTAATACCGCTGTCTAAGGGTAACAACACAGATGATTTAGCTTCCAATAACTTAGGTAAGGAAGATCTGAAAATCATTATCCAACACTCAAGTGGTATAAGAATTTTAGGATCCAAAATGGCATGGAGACAATTTATTTCTTTTGAATGAATTTTTGTCTTTTTTTCTCTTTTGAATGAATTTTTGTCTTTTTTTCTCTTTTGAATGAATCATTTCTTTTATTTTTATGTGTGGTTGATAACCAAATCAAACCAAAACTGATAACAACCGAATGATGTTGCCCAAAATATACCTCCGAAAAAGTATGATGCGGTCGCTGAATCAAATATAGAACCCAACTAGGTTGGGGTCGATCCTACAGGGAATAGGTCGAAGTGTGAGTAGAATACCGAATAGAACAATCGGAAAATAAATAAAACTGGGGGGGGTTTATGAATAAAAAGTAGCAATAACAGTTGCTGGTTGAATCGAGTTTGTAGACAATAAGAGAAACTCACTAGGACTGTGATCCCCAATGATTCCTTAACTCCATCGGTTACTTGTGCTAACAAGATTGTCCCGCTACGCAGCATGCAAAATCTAACAAGTTAGGTTCATCTAACTATCTCTCGATCTTCATTAGACGAATTTCACTCTTTTCCTCTCGGACTCCGAGTGTCGCACTACTAACCCTTGTCCTGGATCTCAGATAACCATACCTGCTAAGGCTCCGGTTATTAGATGAAGGTTGATAACTTTAAATCTCTGTTGTTATCTCCTTTTCCCAATCTCTACCTCTCTCTCAAGCAAGTCTAGAATACAGGCAAGTTTCTAATGTTTGCAACCGTTAGAAGAGCAATCACAATGAAAGAAACAACAATACATGCATACACAACGCTACAAAATTGCTTTGCACTTAACCGATTTCATTAATTCCTCATGGTTCACACAACCCTAGTTAATGGGTTTAGCTGATCATAATTGTAAGAACACAAGAAGAATTTAGAGATGAAAACATAATTATGATCTCACGACAATGAAGAAAAACCGAAATCTCAATTATCAATAAAACTCAAACTATGGTTTGTGACTACAAAACCAAAAATATGCCTGAAATAGTATGAAATAACTCTCAAAATAGTGTAATGAATAATTCTCGCACCTAGGACTATACAGGGGTATTTATAGATACAAAACTAGTCTTATCCAAAACAAAATAGGAGAACAGAGTCGGCAGCTTCCACGGTATCGTGACTTGGTGTCTTGGAACCAAGTCACGCCACGTAGGTTGTTATCGTGGGAATCAGGCTCAATTAGACGTCTTCAGAAGTTGGATCACGGCACGCTTCCACTTCACGTGGGTGGTAGTCACGCCATGTGACTCCTACCGTAGAAATCAGACAATTATTTTAGTCTCTGTAGTAGACCCACGCCAGCCACTCACTTGACGTGAGTGGCAGTCACGCCACGTGACTTGTGTCGTGGGTCCCTGTCTTGTGCAGGTTCTTGTTCTTTCTTCTTCTGACATTTCGTTCTTCGTCTTGATTCTTCCTTTTTGATCATTTTGCCTTTAAAACCTGTTTTCCTGCAAAGTAGGACAGAAACCACATCATACCAACAAATCACACCAAAGTTATTGCATATTTTCCTTGTCTTAAGTATCAAAAATGCCATGTAACCATGACACATCAACACCCTCAACTTAGAACGTTTGCATGTCCTCAGGCGAACAAAATAAAAATACACATACACAATGCTTAACTAAGAGAAACCTAAGGGACCTATGGCAGTCTACTCGTTGCCTTTGGCACAAAACTTTTTTTTCGACCTCTCCTCTTTGCAAATCAAGACCAATGAGTGTATTCAAGTAGCATAGTATCGTGATACAGAAGGGATCAAGTGATGGCACTAGATTATGCACAAACAACTAAGCATATATGCAATTGACATTTCTCGAACAACTAGCAGCTAATAATGCAACCCATATGCTCTCACAATCAAAGAAGTCCCATGCACTCACAGTATACTAATGAATATCAACATAGGGACGAGGTCAAAACACTCATGCTCACAAAGAAGTCAAAACAGTGTGCATGAAATATCATAGGCTTTCCCTTATTTTCTACGCCTTCGTTTTTGGACAGTTGGACTAGGATCACTATAGGACTTTACTTGGCTTGTAATGTAGGCTTAGGGACGGGTATGGTACATATGGGTATGGTGACTCAACCCTCCTTGACACTACACTATTTTTGGCTCCAACTTTCAACTTTTCTCATTTTTATTCTCCCTTATTCTCCTTTCTTTTATTTTCAGATTTTAGGTGTCATTTTTTTTTCACACTTCACAGCACAACTCTTTTTTTTTCTTCTTTTTACTTTTTTTTTTTTTTTTTTTTTTTTACTTTTTTTACACCCAAAACTGTTTTCCCTTTTTCTTTTACTTAACCACTTCTTCATACCCAACTTAATCTACGCACCCCTATAATAGCCACCCTCAACTTAGGCGATTTGCCTGAGTTGAGGTACACAGTGTCCAAGGAGGGACCAGGGCCAAGAGAGGTTCATTGTAATTAAAATGGGAAGGTGAATAGGCTAATGAAAGAAATAGGACAATTATGGCTCAAAGTCGGGATCAAGGAATGCTTCTTCATTTGGTTTGGCATTTTAGGCTAAAAGTGGACTTTATTCAAAAATGGCCTATGATCCTTTCCTAATCCCTATCCTCTAACGTAGGCAAGACTAACCGGGCAAGTTCTGGATCGTACATACACAGTTAACTAAGTAGTGACCTCACACACACATATCACAGGTTTGTATTATCAACTACTACCTATCCGGTTCATGCAATGCTAGCTACAGTTATTTTCCTATAATCCTAGTGCCATAACAAGATCCAACAGTTGTCACACACAAGCATGCTATTCACACAATTCAAAATAAGAAATTTTTTTTTAGGAGGGGTATCCTTAACATTCAAAACACATAAAAATCTTTCAAAACTGGACTGCACTACAGTTCCCTTATTTTTCTCCTAATTTAGCAAGAAACACAAAAACATCATTAATAACATCCTAAACATGCCGGTTCTACTATGATAGCACACGGGGGGAAAAGAAACACGGCAACAAAAAACCCCAAGTGGTGGTACACCCCCACCCCCAACTAAACATGGTGCAATGCCCTCAGTGCACCAATATCAATCAAATACAAGGGAGTGAAGACATACCTGTGGTGCCCTAAGCGCCGAAAGTGGGCCCGCCCACAGCGGGATCATCAAACTGGTCAGTCGTAGGTGCATCTGATGGAGGGACAGCCTGGCTAGAAGAAGCACCACGCGCCCTCTACTCTGCCTCAATCTGGCTCGCATGGTTCTCCACCCTGGAGGCTTTAATCGCCCTCCACAGATCACTTTCGTACTCAGCATCACTGTCACCCTGATCCTCCGAACTGCGGGGTCTCTTGCCTCTATCCATCGGAGGCTCCTCATCTGCAAACAAATCAACCTCAAATGCTGGTCGTACAGAGGTCTGGGCAGGCATAGGTGGTATAATAGGAGTCCTACTCGATGCCAATGCCCGAACCTCCTCTCTCAAAGCGGCTACCTCCTGGGTCAAGCCAGTCAAATAAGGGCTCGGTGCAGCACTCAATCGAGAGGCCAAACGTGCCTCAAAACTATCAATCCTCCCATGCAATCCCCTCATAAACTGGTCCATCACTGTAGTCATCTGAACCTCCACCCTAGTCTCCGCATCCTCTACAATAGTCCTAACCCAAGGCTTAAGCTGGGATACCAGCTTAGCCATCTGGGTCTCAGTGTAAGCCTGGCGCTCAAACATCTCCGTCTGCCTGTCAATCAACTACTGCAGAAAGTCCCTCGATACTTAAACCATCCCAGCAGGAAGCGGTGGGGCACTAGTACTGGGTACCTCATCATCAATAGGGCCAGCGCCCTCAGTCTGTACAGGAATAGTCACAGGTACCCTAACCAGTGCAGGAACAGGCATAGGGGCACTACTCGTCTCATCCAGGGTTGCTCCCTACGACTCAGACGGCTGTGACCCTCGTGGAAGAATGGTGTGTGAACCCCTCTGCTGCATCAGTCTAATATTCACAATGCGGGTCACCTCGATATAATGGTCGAGGGCAGATATCCTGGCCACCCCCGTCCTATCACACAGCCCCTGGATCAGTCATGGAAAGGGTATACTCGTGTGATCTTTGAAAGTCCGTTCGTGGATCTCCCAGACTATGTACCGCGCAAAATGAATCTCATAACCAGCCAAGATGTTGGCTACTACTACAGCCCGATCCAATGTGAGTGAGTTGTGAGCATTGGTTGGACCCAACCGATGTTGAACCACAGACCACCAGAATCTACCAACAAAATGAAGCGTGGACTTTTTGATGTCCAGCTTCCCAGTCACCCAACTAGCCGCCACACCATCTTTGGCTATGTACCCCGCAATCCATTTAAGCAGCTCCAATTTCTGCTCTACATCTCGCATCTTAACTCTATCTCTGACAGTGTCGATCCTATGATCAAATTCAGCAGTCAAAGCCGGAGGTGGACGGTCAGCCGTAAATAAGAAGTGGTGAATGGTCTGCTTCAAAATATCCACACGGGTACCGCAAACCATGACGTGAGTCAAAAATGGCTGCAAAAGATATTTCTGCCCAACATGAGTGATCAAGTCAACCGTCGCAGCATAAGAGGCATAAAACTCTCAGACTAACTCCGAGTATATCGACCAGAAGGCTACGCCATCCAACCCAAATCATATCTCTCAAAGACAGGCCATATGTCAGGCAGTGTCCTCAACTCATCAACCCAATATCGCGGCTCCTCCATAATGCTCCTCCGACACCACCCCTCTCTGTCAATTCAGTGTCTCTATCATAAAAGGCACGCATGCCCTGCACACACCAACGCTAAACCTCCGTACTCTTTGCGGGAGTCGGAGCACTCTGGGCACCAGAACAGGACATAGAAGCTGTAGCCTTCGCTGCAGAAGTACCCTGACCCGTAGCATCATCTGCAGAGCCAGACGCAGAAGCATCCTCCCCCTCTTCATATTGGGGTCTGACACAGAGGACTCAGTCGGAACACGTGGCTCGACAGGTGGTGGGGCAGGCTGAAGAGCTGCCCCGGCACCAGCTCAGGCCCGCGTCTGTAACCTTGTGGCCTGAGCGACCAAAGCAGTATCATCATGACTAATATCAAACTCTTCTACAGACCCACTTTAATCAGACTCAGTCGGTTCATCACGCAGACGGGTCGGTAAATTCGAATTTTTGGTGTGAATCCGGGATGAGGAATTAAGATGGTCACTTTTGGGGTTTGATTTGGGAGGCATGGTAGCGGGTTATTGATCAAATTTTGGGTATTTCAGTTGGGTTTGGGTCGGTTTTATGGTATTGGATTCGGATTTGATGGATTCGGCGGTGGGTGGGTCAAATTTTTCAAATATGGGGGTCGGATTTGGTGGGTTTTGAGAAGGGGTGTTCGGATTTTTGGAGTTGGAGATGGTTGGGATTTGGATTTGATGTGGAGAAGGAAGAGAAAATTTGAAATTTAGGGTTTGATTAGATGAATTAAAAGTGGGGAAGTAATGGAATGTGGTTCGAGTTTTGTATCGGGTGGAGAAGAAGAAACCTATTTTTTATTTTGGAAAATAGGACTGGGTCGGTCGGATTCGGATCATATGCAGGATTTAAGTTTCACGGCATAACCCACATGACGTAGGTGTGTCTCACGTCATGTGAGTCATGGCGTGGATGAGGTTCTGCGGTTAAAAATGTTCCTCTAATTTCCACGAGATAGCCCACGTGACGTGGGTTAGACTCATGCCACGTGGGTCCTGACGTAGGTGAGGTTCTGAAACTTGAATTTTAACTCTGATTTTCAGGATACCAATCATGTGACGTGGGTGTGACTCACGTCACGTGAGTCCTGTCGTGGATGATACTGAACCAATTTCGATAAATTTTGTGATTTTTCGATAACTGCTCCTTAATAATCAGATCTCCACATAACACAATCATGGGTTGCCTCCCAATCAGCGCTTGATTTAATGTCGCGGCACGACACGGCTAACTTGGATACTCAGACTTCACCAACTAGCCCATGGGTTGCCTCCCATGAAGTGCCTAATTTAACGTCGCGGCACGACATGGCTAGCTTGACTACTCAGACTTCATCAAATTCAAGTTCTTCAATTGTCCTTATCTCTTCCGGAACTCCCACATAATGCTTAACACGCTGTCCATTGACTTTGAATAGAACATTATCGGCTCCTTTTAGTTCAATAGCACCATGTGAGAATACCCTAACTACCATGAATGGGCCTGACCATTTGGATTTTAGTTTTCCAGCAAACAAGCGAAGCTTGGAATTATACAGTAAAACCAAATCTCTCGGGTGAAACTCTCGGTTCTCAATTCGACGATCATGATACAATTTCATCTTCTCTTTATACAATGCTGAACTTTCATAAGCCCGGAAACGAAATTCATCCATCTCATTCATCTACTCAAGTCTCAATTGAGCTGCTTCACTCCAGTCTAAATTCACCCTTTTCAACGTCCACAAAGCCTTATGTTCCAGTTCCACGGGCAAATGGAAAGATTTTCCAAAAACTAACTGATATGGTGATGTACCAATTGGTGTTTTGAAAGCAGTCCGATACGCCCAAAACGCATCATCCAATCTTCGAGCCCAATCAGTCCTATTTGCATTAACTGTTTTCTCCAAAATGGACTTGATCTCGCGATTTGACACCTCAACCTGCCCGCTTGTCTGAGGATGGTAAGGTGTTTCCACCTTATGTTTGCCACCATATTTTTCAAGCAGGGCTTTGAACAGACGGTTGCAAAAGTGGGATCCTCCATCACTAATAATAACTCGGGGTGTCCCGAGTCGTGAGAATATGTTCTTTTTCAAGAAAGTTGTGACACTTGTCCCTTCGTTATTAGGAAGCGCAATTGCCTCCACCCACTTAGATATGTAGTCAACGGCTACCAAGATGTATTTCATTCCATGCGAACTCACAAAAGGATCCATAAAGTCAACTCCCCACATATTGAACAATTCAAGCTCAAGTATGGTCGTCATGGGAAGTTCGTGTCTGCGTGAAATATTCTCTTGCCTTTGACATTGTCACAAACTCGAGAATAATCATGAGCATCTTTGTAAATACTGGGCCAGTAGTACCCACATTGCAAGATTTTATGGGCAGTCCGCACACCTCCATGATGACCCCCAACTGGAGATGAGTGACATGCCTCCAAAATACTTATCATCTCGACCTCTAGGACACATCTTCGAATTATACCATCAGCACATATCTTGAACAGATACGGCTCATCCCAGAAGAATTTTCTTACCTCATGCATGAATTTCCTTCTCTGCTGATATGACATATCTTTTGGAACTAGATCACTTGCCAAGAAGTTGGCAAAATTAGCAAACCATGGGATTAAGTCTTGGGATGCTGCTAGTACTTGTTCATCTGGAAAAGTGTCATCAATCTCAAGATCATCCTTCAATTTAAGCATGGCTTCCTTCTCAAGGCGTGAAAGATGGTCAGCCACTTGATTTTCGATCCCCTTACGATCTTTGACTTCAAAGTCAAATTCTTGCAACCGAAGTACCCACCAAATCAGTCTTGGCTTAGCATCCTTTTTCGACATAAGATACCGAAGAGCTGCATGATCTGTATGCACAATCACTTTCGTCCCTATCAGGTAAGTCCTGACCAACCGGATGAATTGGCTGGTTGTGAATATCTCCCACAGCTGCGAGATTCTGAACTCCTTCAGTATTCACCATTCTCCGATTAGCTCTCAAAGTCCTTTCGATTTCAAGATCAAGTGGAATCAGTGGATTGCCTTGACTCCTAGTATTTGGCATACACCGGCGTATGCCATCAAAAGTATGTAAAAACACAACCAATCAGATCCAACCAGTAATGTTCAACTCCGTAATCGTATTCCCCAGCAACGGCGCCAAAATTTGATGTTGCCTAAAATATACCTCCGAAAAAGTATAATACTGTTGCTGAATCAAATATAGAACCCAACTAGGTTGGGGTCGATCCCACAGGGAATAGGTCGAAGTGTGAGTAGAATACCGGATGGAACAATCGGAAAGTAAATAAAACTAGGGGGGGTTTATGAATAAAAAGGGGCAATAAAAGTTGCTGGTCGAATCGAGTTTGTAGACAATAAGAGAAATTCACTAGGACTGTGATCCCCAATGATTCCTTAACTCCACCGGTTACATGTGCTAACAAGATTGCCCTACTACACTGCATGCAAAATCTAACAAGTTAGGTTCATCTAAATGTCTCTCAACCTTCATTAGACGAATTTCACTCTTTTCCTCTCGGAGTCCGAGTGTCGCACTACTAACCCTTGTCCTGGATCTCAAATAACCATACCCGCTAAGGCTCCGGTTATTAGATGACGGTTGATAGCTTCAAATCTCTGTTGTTATCTCCTTTTCCCAATCTCTACTTCTCTCTCGAGAAAGTCTAGAATACATGTGAGTTTTTAACGTTTGCAACCGTTAGAAGAGCAATCACAATGAAAGAAACAACAATACATGCATACACAGCGATACAAAATTGCTTTGCACTTAACCGGTTTTGTTAATTTCTCATGGTTCACACAACCCTAGTTGATGGGTTTAGCTGCTCATAATTGTAAGAACACAAGAAGAATTTAGAGATGAAAACATAATTATGATCTCACGACAATGAAGTAAAACCGAAATCTCAATTATCAATAAAACTCAAATTAGGGTTTGTGACTACAAAACCAAGAATATGTCTGAAACAGTATGAAATAACTCTCAAACTAATGTAATGAATAATTCTCGCACCTAGGACTATACAGGGGTATTTATAGATACAAAACTAGTCCTATCCAAAACAAAATAGGAGAACAGAGTTGGTAGTTTCCACGGTATCGTGACTTGGTGTCGTGGAACCAAGTCACGCTATGTAGGTTGTTGTTGTGGGAATCAGGCTCAATTAGACGTCTTCAGAAGTTGGATAAAGGCACGCTTCCATGTCACGTGGTTGGTAGTCATGCCACGTGACTCCTGCTATAGAAATCAGACAATTATTTCAGTCTCTGTAGTGGACCCACGCCAGCCACTCACGTGACGTGAGTTGCAGTCAAGCCACGTGACTTGTGTCATGGGTCCCTGTCTTGTGCAGGTTCTTATTCTTTCTTCTTCTGACAGTTCGTTCTTGGTCTTGATTCTTCCTTTTTGATCATTTTGCCTTTAAAACCTGTTTTCCTGCAAAGTAGGACAGAAACCACATCATACCAACAAAACACACCCAAGTTATTGCATATTTTCCTAGTCTTAAGTATCAAAAGTGTCATGTAACCATGACACATCACCAAACCAATTAATGTATATCATTTTTACTTTGATTTCATTTTAATAATTTAAAAATCAATTAAATTAATTTGATTTTGATTAAGATCAATAACCGATCCATGAACACCCAAATAGATAGAGGTTGGTGAGGAATTAGGATAAAGTTTTCTTAGTTTTGTAAATTTTTATTGCTTCAATCTTCTTAGATTTTTTTTTTCAATTTTCATTACAACCTCCCCCCCCCCACCTTATGAAGAGAAATATGTGTTACGACTCACTAAATATCTCTTCCAAACACATTTGATAGTCAAAAGTATAAATGGTAATACATTGATAATGTACGACAAATAATTGAATCTTCGAATTATTAAAATATGCTCACATAAAAAAAAATATGTAAGTGACATTCAATGATGTATTTGATAATCAAGAGGGGGATTGAATTGAAATTCTTATACTTCAAATCGACTAAAGAAGTTTGTTAGTCGACTTCCCTGCACAGCGACGTTAGTACTAAAAATGATAATGAAAGAATGTAAAAGGCAGAAATTAAGTAAACGACGCAAGAAACTTTATCCTGGTTTGGAACACTCTTGTGGTGCCTACTTCTAGTTCCCTTGGGTTACAAGAGGTTCCCTTTAGAGCAACTTGAATATTTATAGATATTTCTCCAAAAGCTTATGAGATAGCTTCTTAGAGAAAGGTAGCAGCCTCTACTCATATAGCATCTAGTTTTTTCTCTCTTTTGTGTTCACTATAACGTATTATAATGAATTGTATAAGGCTAAAGAAGTAACTAGAATATTACTCAAGTAAAGATGTACATGAAAAACCTAGGCTGCTAGTTCTATTTATACATGGCTAAAAACGATGTGACCTTTGTAGAATCTTGATCAATCTTCTCTTTGCTGCTTTAATTGATTTGCCTTGATTTGGGGAATTAGGATTTCCTTTCTTCTAATTCCTTGCTCTATAAATTCGGGGAACCTAAGCGATTTTACGGGGTCATCTAGGACAAATATGGAATGCCCAGATGATGTCATATGTCTGTATCAGATATGTCCATATTTCTTTCCTTATTCTTGCATTCTGCCTTATGTTGAGTATATGAAGTTACTCTTTCCTTCCATCAAATATGCTCTTTTTTTTTAATCAAAGATGGACTAAAGAGGCGTTTTATTAAAAAGAAGCAATACGTACAAAGGTCTAAAACCCAACCCAAGTCAAAGCCCAAGTCGAGTTTCATACAAATACAACAAAAAATCAAGAGCAAAAGAAAATTAAAAGGAAAGTAAAGCTACACTAGAAGGTTTTGGTATCCATTGCAGATCAACAAGCTTCATCCATGGCTAGCACTATTTTTGTCATCTACTCAAGCAGCTAATGGGGTAAGATCGATGATAACCAAGAAAACAAAACTCCAAATCCATGGAATCAAAGAGTTGTGGTTGATTTCACACTAGACATTTTTTAGTCTCACAAATGCCGTAAAATCGGTCCACACGAAAACTTCTTCGACTCATCGACATAGATCAGAGCATTCTACTCTCAGCTAAGTCAAAATCTTACCCCCAGGCCCATGAAATCTTTGTAATCTATTGAAACTTTCACCATCTGCATTGTTTCTTTGACAGGTTAAGCTCAACTAGGAGCTAATACCACTTTCCAAGGGAAACAACATAAACGATTCAGCTTCAAATAGATCTAGTAAGAAAACTCTATTCACAACCATCAATTTTTGGATTTTGGGTTTTGAAATCTGTTTATTTACCTCAACCCTTTTGCTTTTATTTTCAGCCGTGCTCTCTACAAAGGGACATCCAGTGGATACACTCATCACAGATTCACAAACAAGTAATTTCCTTTTGTCTTTATGCTAACTTCCTTGTGTAATTTCCTTGTTGTCATAGTTTCCTGCTATTCCAAGTTTGATGTGATATATGTAAAATTGGAACTGCTTTATACTTGAAAAATCCCTGTATTTCATAATTTTAATTGTTGGAACTTGTTGTTTGTCTAGCCTAAGAATATCTCTGCTTTCATCTGAAATCTCATAAATTGAATTGTACTTAATTTTTGGTGTACTTGCAAAAATAAAATTTCATTAGCTAAAATATCTGCCACCTTTTTCCTTCTCTCAATGTATGAACCACCTCCACTTGATTATGTTTCATCAGTCTTAGAATCCACTTAACTTCAATAACCATCTTCCATGGTACCTCCCAAATTCCATCTAAGATCCTTTTGAGAAGTACAAAATCTATTTCAAGGATAACAGGTAGGTAATTTTGAGCAACACAAAAATCCAATCCCTTCACCATAGCTCTAGTTTCAGCTTTGAAACTAGATAAACAAAAAAAACAAAATTGTAGGTTGTGGTTGATACCAACTCCCCTTCATGATCTCTTATGCAAAAAAACAGCAGTGCTTGGGCCTAGGTTGCCTTTAGATGCACCATCTATATTGCATTTAAACCACCCCTCTATAGGTGGTTTCCACTAAACCACTTTAGCTTATATAGATGGTTTATAGGCTTCAAAGAATTTGACCAACATAGGCCAATTGTTGGGCAAATTCTTCAATAATGAGTACCTACTCTTAGCAAAGAGAAATAGGTTTCCATTAACCTCCAGAAGCATACCATGACAGGACATCCTACCTCCATGTTTGATCATATTCTTTCTCTTCCATATCTACCATAAAATGAAGGCAGGGACTACATTAAAAATAGGTTTGAGTTTAGCTCCACACTCTGCATTCCACCACTTGAATATAGTATCTTTTAGTTGTATAAAAGGAATTTGTTACCCTGCTGCTGCTGCAAAACCTTACCACAAACCACAAGTTGCAGGACAATTAACAAACAGGTGTTCATATGATTCATGAACATTTATATCACAATATATGCAGTTTGCAACATCTTTCAGCCCTGTGTTAGTTAAAAAATCCCCAATTAGTAGCCTGTTTTTCCATAACCTCCAAAAGAAAAAGGATACCTTAAAAAGTATCCTTTTTTCCTAGATGACTTTCAAATCATTATTCATTGTACCAGGCTTTCTCATGAGCTCCCATGTACTGCTGACTGAGAACTTTCTTGAGCTTTGGAACATCACCATGGCTTGTCCCATTCCTCTAAAATCCCACTTACCCCAATTCCATTAATCACATGATTGCAATTCTCCTCAAGTAGAAGCTCATCAAGCAGATTCTTATTCCACCCGTCCTGATTCATTAGTTACTGTACATCCTCAAAATCCCCATTAGTATTGTAGGAAACAGGTAGATAGTAATGTAAAACACCAAGTTGGGTTCAGTTATCAAACCAAATACTAGAATAACCACACTTAGGCTCCCACTATATCTATTGATCAATAAAATCCCTAGCTTGTAACATACACTTCCAAGTTTGGGATCCTTCTTTCTATTCCACTAATTGAATTCTTTGTCTTTTACGATATTTGGTCCACATAGAGTTAGTCCACATAGTTTTTTGAGTTCTAAATATCCACTATAATTTTACAAACAAATCTTTAGAAACATCAAAAAGAGACCTGAATCCCAATCCGTCCTCATTCTTAAGCAGGAAAATATAAGACCATACAACCCAATGCTTATAACTCCCAACATCTTTAAAATTCTACAAAAATTTGGAAAAAACTCTATGAAGATCATGAATGACACATTTTGGAGGCATCAGGGCTGACAATTGATAGATAGGAATGCTTTGCAAGACATTATTGATTAAAACAGCTTTACCCCCAAAAGATAGCATTTTAAATTTCCATAATTGAAGTTTGTTCTGTACCTCCTTCATCAGACCTATGAAGTGACTTTTCCTCTTTCTAGCATGTCCAATTGGGCATCCAAGATATGTAAGAGGAAATTTACCCTAATTAAAATAGTACATTCTTCCACCACCTGTATATCTTCCACAACAGCCTTGTTGTACACAAAAAACATTTTTCTCCTTGTTTATCTTCTGGCCTGGTTGGCTCTCATACTCTTCCAAAGTCTTTGTAATTAGAATTAATGAAAACCTGTCAGCAGTAACAAAAATAATAGTATTATCAGGATAAGCAAGATAATTTATATTTGTCACTCTATTTAGGAATTCCATAGCTCCTAAAATTCCTTTCAGAGAACAAATTATTCAGTGCTCTAGATAGCACTTCTACAGAGAGAATAAAGAGAGAGGGAGACAGAGGATCCCCTTGTTTAACTCCCTTGATATAATGGAAAAAAACAAGAGCCTAGCTATTAGTCAGAATAGAGTATCAATTGTTAACTACCAGTCTCCAAATCATATCAATGAAGCCTCCAGATAAACCCATATTTTCCACTACAGCAATCAAGAATTTCCAATCCACCCTATCATAAGCTTTGTGCATGTCAAGATTTATCACCACATTAGCAGTCTTACTCCTTTTCCAGATGTCAAAGATAATATCTTGTGTAAGAAGAACATTTTCTGTAATGCTTCTGCCTTTAACAAAACCATATTAGTTTTGAGAAATAAGCTTTGGCAAAATATGCTCCAGTCTATCATGCAAAATTCTTGAAATAACTTTGCTTAAAATATTACTCAAGCTAATTGGTCTAAGATCAGAGAAGGTCACCACCTTTTCCTTTTTTGGTAATAAAACCAAAATAGTATGAGTAATAGATTTAGGGAAAGTTACTCTATGAAAGAAAGCATCAACCACACTCATATGTCATCCTTAACTATGTCCAAGCATACCTGATAAAAATGACCAGTAAAGCAATCCGTTCCACAAGCATTATCACCATTTAACTCAAAAACTACCTTTTTAACCTCTTCTTCATTAGGTGGAACCTGCAACCTCTGATTATCATCTTCTATGATCATATTAGGAACCAGATTGATTAAGGACAGATCTTCAGTAGAAACATTTCCTTTAAATTGATCTTGATAGAAAGAAATAGCTTCAGCAGCCACTTGATCTCTATTTTTAGCCCAAGAACCATCTGCTTTTTGAATCCTATTTATCTTAGAGCTCATCCTTCTACCATTTACCAGACTGTTAAAAATTTGGTATTTCTATCCCCTTCAGTGAACCATTAGATACCTTTTTTCTACCTCAAAAAATCTTTCTCATAATGCAAATACTGTCTCAATTTAGCATGTGCCCTAGAACAGCCCTATTAGCAGTAGTAGGAAACTCTTCAAACAAATCTTCTTTTACTCTCACTATATCTTCCCTGATAGATAATTATTTGAAAATATCTCCAAATTTCAGCCTACTCTATCATGCTAGATCAATTTTAGTCCTCTTCATCTTTTGCTTTAGATCAATAAAAACATCACCTGAATCAGTGCTTACCCAATTTTGCCGAACAACCTCTTTGAAGTCATCTTTTTTTGTCCAAAATTTCAAAAACCTAAATGGTTTATGAAAATGTTGATTCTGGAATCCACAAGACAATAATAAGAGGGTATGGTCAGACCCAGTTCTGGCTAAATATTCCACTTCAACACTCCCCATTATGCTAAGGAAATCCTGATTGAAAATACATTACTCATATCCCTACCATTCCACTATGTAAAAGGACTACCTTTAAATTTAATATCAAACAATTCACATGAATTGATTACAGAAAGCAAAGTCCAAAAATTTATTAGGACCACTAGAATATCCCCAATTTTCTCCTTATCAGACATAATAACATTGAAATCTCCCATAACCATCCAAGGTACTCTAATATTTTGGCTCAAAAAATATATATCATCCCATAGTTCAAGTCTTTCAGATGCATCACATTTTGCTTACATTGTTGTAACAATTATTTGATTTTCTTCTTGAAATGACAGTTGAATGGAGATTTGTTGCTCGGAATCTGCTAATACCAATACTTGAATATGTTCCTATACAAAAATCCATATATTTCTATTTACATTATAGTTTGCTAATGCATTCGTAACCTCCTTTTGTATATATGTAAATGCCTTCTATTTTGAAAAGGCTCCATCAAAGCAATCAGAGAAAAATTATGATCTCTATGTAACATTTGCACCTTGTGGAATGAATGTTGAAACTTGATTGATCTAATATTCCAAAACAAAGCCTTCAAATTCATTAATTACTGACTTTAACACTTCTTATAAGGTTGACTCTGGCAGTCTTATCAACCTTAGTCTTTCCCCTTTTCCTCATTGTATTTGTTTGTGGAAAGATGCATGTTTCTTTCATTACCTTCTCCATGTTTGACTGTTTATCTACTTCTTCTTTATCCTCTATCATGTCTTCTATCTTGTTTACATCTATTTTTTCTATGGCCTTTGTTATTTGATGGGATACTATGTCATGCAACACTTTGACTAGAGACTTATTAATTAAACATAAATAAGAATTTTCTCCTGTTAATGCTAATGTTGCAGTCTGATTATCACCTAACTTCTTTACTTTTCCAGGAAGACAAACCTTTGTTGTAATAAAATCCTTACCCCTATTCTGGCTCCTGAAGCATCTACTTGTAAAGGTTTATGACATGTATCATGTGCAAGTACTATCTGCATAGTTTCAGTATCTAAGACATCAGGTAAAACATTCTGCACAATAGCCTTTACTTCATCAGTAGTATTATCACTCCTAATTTCTTGTTCAGGTACTTAAAGCTTTTCTGTTGATTCCTGTGTTGCATTGTTGATGTCACTCATTACTATTGACTTACTTCACGTTACTCCTTTTCTGTTGTCTTGAAGGACTTTAAAGATTGTTCATTATTCTCTTCTCCTGCTATTATACGTCCTTCGAGCATGCCCTCATTCTTATTACTACTAGCAGCTCCCCTTCCCCATTGTCTATTGCATTTTGCTATTAAGAGTTCCTGATAACCTCCCCTTCTTCTTGTAAGATGTCAAAGAGATTAAGTGTGCTTACTCCTTTATCAGCCTGAGTTTTTTCTTTCCCCTTGTCATCTTTTTCTACTCCAACTATTAGGGTTATGAGCTTACTGGTCCCAGTTTCCACCCTGAATCTCCTTTTGGTAGGATTCCACTTAGCCAAAACTACCTTCCCATTGATATATCTTCTTTGCACAGGTGTAGAATTAAAATCTTCATTGATGTCAGCTTCAATATCATGTTTTTCATCATCCACATATGATTTTATTTCGGGGTGAAAACTCATGTATTCTACTTCTCCATGTCCTTATAGCTTGCTCGTGAAACAATATTTAGGCAACATATCATACTAGATCTTAACAGTCTGAATCCTTGTTTCAGTAGTCTTTCTGTTCACCACCTCTATATCTATATTTTCGGTCAGTTTTCTAGCCAAATCAACTTGGACTTTGACTCTTGCACAACTAGGATGTGTTTTATTAATTGTAGCCATATCAATATGAATTTGCTTTGCCACAGCTAAAGCCAATGAAAAAAGATATTCTTTCACAAAGAAAGTTTGTAGTAGATTAGCAAAAGATATCCAGGCCATAGCTTGCATGGTCTCCTCTTCAGGCTTAAACTTGGCATCGTAAATGAGGGGTCTAATTTGATATGCCACACCACCTTTAGCAGTGATGTAGTATACATTTTTAGGAAACATATTTACAAAATCTTCCAATAAATTAAATCTAATCAATATGTGTTTGTTTCTTAACAAACCAATTTTGCAATCCCCCTTAACTTTGCATTGTTTGGGAATTTGGATTCTAAGATCCTCAATCTCTGGTCATCCATAAGAAAACTTCCCAATCACTGCAAGTTGTAGATCTTCTATGACATTTATCTCTTGTACCTCCTCTTCTATCCATGTAACCCTGGGGATATCATTGTTAAACTCAATCGGCTTCATCTCAGTGGATTCAATCTGATTCTGTTTATTGAGGTGCAATATGGTATTTGGATTTACTACATCAATATATTTCAATTTTTTGGTTGCGTCTTCTTCTTGCATATTTCTTTGCTCCTTATTCTCATTAGGCAACTCTTTAAGTATGCTAGGCCAACTAGTGTTAGGTTTTTAAGGTAAATTTGGATGATACAATCCGGGAAAGTTCGAGGGTGAAGTAATAGAGAAGGCTTGGTCGGTTACAGCAGGCTGATCGGTGTCCAGACTATCCATGCCAGCATCGTCAATGTGGCTAGGGTATGAGAGTTTAGTAGAGAGAGAAGAAAAAGATAATATTGATATAATATGCTATTTCCTTTCCTGTTTCCTATCCAGTTGGCTTGACTGATTCTTTTCTTTAGCGAGAGGCTTTTCCTTTTGAATAGGTGCTTGTCTTATTTCTTTCATCTTTATCCTGCACATAAATAGGGATTGTTTTGTCATCATTGAAACTATACATGGTGATAACAATCTCCCCCTTTTTGATGATGACAACAGTAAAAAAAAAAAATAATTAAACTTCCCTGAAATTTTAATAATCCCCCTTAGATTGTGCTTGCTCCCTCTCAAGTTATACTGATGTTTTTACCTGTATTTTCTCCCCCTTTGGCATAATAAAAAAGAAAAGGCAGGAAAATACACTCAAAAATAAAAAAGAAAAGGCAGGAAAATACACTCAAAATATGTATATAAAAAAGAGCATATAATAGCAAATGGGATTAGTGGACTAAGAGACAGACCCCTATAGAGGGGAGGAGTCAAACAAAAAACAAGTAGTATAGAGAGTTAAAAAAGATTGTCTGATAGGGACACACCCCTATTGAATTAAAGAGTCAGAGAATTAATTTTTTTAGAAAGTAGGTCAAGGTTTTGACCACATTCCTACAAAAGGTGTCATAGGACTTGTGTACATTTTTGGAGAAGTTAGAGTAGGAAGTCTTAAAGGTGACGACAAACTCATTCTGGGAGGAGCTGGTTCTTTTCTTGATGGAGTTGACTTTCCTAATCAACTTGTTCGCTGCTTTAACTCCCTCACTTTTCAATCCATCCACTATTATCCTCAATTTCCCTACATCAACACCAGTATCTTTTGTCACCTAACAAATTTTACCTACTGATTGCTGTAACGATAGCATGTCTTCTTCCAAAATCATCAAATGTTTTTGCAAGTCTTCTACTTCATTGAAAAGCACTACCGTAAAGTCAATTGGGGCCTTTCCAAGTTAGAATTTAATAGTTTGGGCTTTGATACACCATTGGAAGTCAATAAGCACATAACCTATGCTCTTAAAAGTACGAGTTTCATAGGTACCAGCTATATTCACAATAGGAAAAACCAGACAGATCAATCATAGAGTACTTAATAATATGAGTGATAAGTGCACCATAGGGAAGGATACTGGAGGAACTAGAGTCTTGAGCACTTTCAAGCATGTATTGAAACCATATACTCCAATTCAAGTGATATTTTTTAATCAAAAAATATAAAACAAATAAAACCTTAGTAGAGCTACTACTAAGGGAACTTTTTTGAGGGACCAGGGTAGTAACAATCATGTGAGCCAGAATTCTATTTTTGAAACACAAGGATAGGGGTCCAAAATCTGTTAGATCAGTACCAAATTTAGCAACAGCAGCTTTAGCCTCTTCGAAAGAGACTTCAAAATCATCGGGCCAAACATCATTCATATACGAAATTCCACCAGTAAAATCAATACCAAAAACTTAATCAAACAAAAAATCATTTAACACAATCCTAGTACACAACACCAGGGTTTCAAGTTCTCCATTATCTAGAAAAATATGAAGGTTAGCATAGAACAATCGGACAGGGTCCTCATTAACTTCAATACCACAAACCTTAAGAAATAATTTCAAATTCTGACCTTTAAAGATGTCACTTACAGCGCAGTGTGACTTCTTAAGTTGATTTAGATTTATCACCCTTCCAGAAACCATAGAGCGACTTTTGAACTTCTTAAATTTTTCTTTCTGTTCAATCCCCAAGAATTTCTACATTTCTTTTTGAGTGAAAGAACCATTGGGTTCTGAGCAGGATTTTTTGAAAGAAGATCATTTTTCACCATGAGATTGCTTTTTAGAGATCTTTTCTGTAGGAACATGAGATTCTCCCTCAAAAGACTCTGAAGATAGATTGAGAATATTGGTGGAGGAGTCTTTGGATAAGTAGGCTAAAGTTGGAGGAAGAGACACCATAGATCTAGTCTTAGGCATTATCGAAAAGAATGAGAGAAGAGGGTTTGAGAAGAAGGGCTTTTATTAAGAGAGGGAGAGGGAGATGAAGGGTTGGTTCCATGAATTGACTGGACTGATGTGACAAGGTGGCAGTACTTATGAGAAGTGAAAAGACCTTTATGGGACATAGTGAATTATTAAAGAGATAGCAGAGATTGAGGGATTTTATTCTAGTAGAAAATATGCAACATAATTAATATAAAGGAAGTAAATAAATTAAATAAGGAAGGAGAATGAAATAAAATAAAGAAGAAAATTAAAAAAAAAAATAAACACTGGTAATGTCGAGCCTTTTTCATAAAGAGAAAAATCTTTCCTCCAAGAGAGGTTTTGTGAAAATATCAGCAAGCTGATTTTTGGAATCAACAAAATTAAACACAAAATCACCGTGGTCAACTTGATCTTTAATAAAATGATGTTTAATAGCAATATACTTAGCTTTTGAATGATGAACAATGTATTTGGAAAGACTGATGGCACTAGTATTGTCACACATAATGGGAACCAATTCATAAGATAGATCATAATCAAGTAATTGATGCATAATCCAGAGTAACTAAGTACCACAACTTCCTACCGTCATTTATTCGGATTCAGTGGTGGACAATGCAACAAAATTTGCTTTTTACTATGCCATAATACTAAAGCATCATCGAGTAATTGATATGTCTCACTGGTACTTTTTAGATCATTCTTGTCACCTGCAAAGTTAGCATTTGAATGTCCAGTTAAATCAAAGTTTGAACAGCGAGGATACCATAATCCAAGATCTTAGGTCCCGATGAGATATCGAATTATTCTTTTTACTGCTGTGAGATGAGATTTCTTTAGAGCTGATTGAAATGTTGAACATTTGCATACACTGAACATAATATCTGGATGACTTGTGGTTAAGTATAGTAATGATCCAATCATTCCTCAAAAAGTTTTTTCATCCACACTTTTTTCTTAAGAATCAGATTTAAGACATATTGAGGGACTCATGGGCATCCCAAATGCTTTACCATTTTCCATGCCAAATTTCTTGATCAATTCCTTTGTATACTTATTTTGTCTTATGAAGGTTCCAAAAGTCAACTGCTTTACTTGGAGTCCCAAGAAGAAAGTCAGCTCTCCCTAAGGCTCATTCGAATTCTCATTTCATAAGATTAGAAAAATTCTCGCACAAGAATGTGTTAGGACTACCAAAAATAATATCATCCACATAAATTTGCACAATAAGAATACTAGAATCTAATTTCAAAATAAAAAGAGTATTATTAATTTTTCCTCTCTGAAACTTGTTGTTTAAAAGAATGGTACTTAGTCGTTCATACCAAGCTTTTGGGGCTTGCTTGAGATCATAAAGTGCCTTTGAAATTTAAAAACATAGTTACGATAAGAAGGATTTTCAAAACCGAGAGGTTGTCTGACAAAAACTTCTTCATTTATAAAACTATTTAAGAAGGCAAATTTACGTCCATTTGAAATAATTTGAAATGTTTAAAAGAGGTGAAGGCTAGAAGAATGCGAATATATTCCAACCTTACCACAGGAGCAAAGGTTTCATCATAGTCAATACCTTCTTGTTGTGAATAACCTTGAGCTACTAACCTGGATTTATTTCTGATGGCCTTACCTTCTTTATTCATTTTATTTCTACAAACCTACCTAGTTCCAATTACTGAGCAATTCTTCAGTCATTTTACCAAGGTCTGGACTTGATTTCTCTCAAATTGATCCAGCTCTTCTTTCATGGCCTGAATCCATGATTCATCTTCAAGTTTTTCATCAATTTGCTTAGGTTCAAATTGTAACACCAAGGCTACATATGCTTGCTTTCTTAATGATGCTCTTGTCTGCATTCAATCATTTGGATTCCCAATGATAAAATCATTTGGAAAGCTTGAATTATGTATCCATTCCCTCCATACATTTGCTATTGGAGGCTCAAGGGAAGTAGTTGACTCTTGTATTACTGCAGACACTTAAGGTTCTTTTATTAAAGGCCCTATATCCAAGAAAAATACATTCAGCACTTTGAGGATCAAATTTCCCCTAAGTATTCTTACCATTATTGTGAATGAAACACTTACAGCTGAATGGATGAAAGTAACTGATATTTTTCTTCTTTACTCTCTAGAGCTCGTAGGGGGACTTTCTCAAAATTGGCCTAATTAAACATCTGTTGAGAATATGACATGATGTGCTTACTGCTTCTGCCCAAAAAAGTTCAAGGAGGTTTTGTTCCAGCAGCATGGTTCTGGTAGTTTCTTGAAGATATCTATTTTTTCATTCAACTACTTCATTTTGTTGAAGAGAGCATGGTGAAGAGAAATTTTGAGTGTAGCCATTTTGTGAGCAGAAATCCTTAAAGGCTTTATTCTAAAATTCTCCTCCAAGATCACTGTGAATAGTAGATAAAAAATATCCTGCTTCTCTTTGAACTCTTCTATAAAATATGTCAAAGTTAGTAAATGTTTCATGCTTGTGAGAAAAAACATTACCCATGTAAATCATAAGAAATCATCAAAAATAACAAAAGTATATCTTTTTCCACAAATACTAGCCATTTTGGTGGGTCCAATAGATCCATGTGGGTAGTTTAAAGTGGCTTGGACGTGCTAGCGATGTCCTTGACTTTGAACGATGTTCGAGTCTACTTACCAAGTTGACAAGCATCACAAATATGATTCTTTTCAAACTTAAGTTTAGGCAGACCTTTTACAAAATCAAGTCTAACGAGCTTTTTGATAGCGTGCATACTTGCATGCCCAAGCTTTCTATGGCATAACCAAGGATCACAGTTTTGAGCAGTAAGACAAGTTAAAGTAGGTAAATCAACATTATTTAAAACATAAATGTTTTCATCCCGATCACCGATAAGAATGATATTCTTTGTTGCATTACTGATGGTGCATTTCATAGCATTGAACAGTACGTCAAATCCAGCATCGCACAGTTGACAAATGCTTAGAAAGTTGGGTTTGAGTCCATCCACCAGGTATACTTCAATTAGATCATAGGAGGGAATGATCTTTATAAAGCCGACTCCCGCAACTTTTCCTTTAGAATTATCTCTAAATCTAACAGAACTAACATCTATTTATTTTACAGAACTGAAACTTTCTTTCTTTCCGATCATGTGCCTAGAACACCCGCTATCTATTACTTATATTCCTTTCTTGTAGGTCTTTCGGGTTTGTTCCTACAAAACAAAAAGATTAGTTTCTTTTAGGTACTCATGTGTTCTTAGGTCCTTGAGAGTTAGAAGCAATTTCTTTGGGTCTCCAAATCCATAGTCCATGATATTATTATCTTTAGTTATATGATTTGTGACACTCCTTCTGCAAGTGTAGCAAGTAGGTTTAAAATAAGAGAAAGAGGATTTTGCAGATGCAAAAGAGTTAGAGCCAAATTCAATTTTACTTTTAAAATCATTAGATTTGATAGAGCTGTGACTTGGTGATTTTCTGATGCCATTAAGTTGCATCTTAAGTTCATTAAGCTCTTTTTGAAGCAAGTCAACTTTTATCTGGCTTGCTTTTAAAAGGATCTGTCAGTCTTTCTTTTCTTGAGCAATATTGTTATTTAAGCAAGTCTGCGACTCTTTCTTTTCTTGAGCAATCTTGTTATATTCATAAATGAATTTTTGAAGTTCATCACCTATCATGTCAAGATTTGATTGCAAGATATTATAATTGTAACAATTGAAAGGTCTTACCTCGCTTGAATCTCCCATAGCCATGAAACATATATTTGTGATTTTTCAATCGACCTCAGTTTCATCTTCATCACTCTATATGCCAAAGTTCTTATTTTTCTTGAATGATCTCCTTCTTAATTTGGGACATTTTTGTTTGATGTGACCAGGTTTACCGCAGTGGTAGCACCGATCATCATTCCTTGAGTAGTCATTATTCTTGAATGATTGTTGTAGTCTATGGTGTCTTTGTCTTAGAATGTGCCTTACTCCATGATTTATGAGGGCCATGCCTTCACTGTTTTCTTCATCCATATTTTCTTCTTCTTCAGGATTTACAGTGTTGAATGCTACGATTTTCTTTTTCTCTTCCTTGTTGTACCTGTTAATATAATTTTGTTCATATGTAAGAAGGTTACCTCACAGTTTATCATATGTCATTTTGTACAGATTTTTGTCTTCCAGAATAGCAGCTTTTGTCTCCTATGTTATAGGAAGACTTTTTATGAATTTCATAACTTGTAGGCTATTTGAGTAGATCCTTCCCAATGATTTGAGTTCATAAACAATTTTGCTGAATCGTGAAAACATAAATTCCATACCCTCATCATCACCATTTTGAACAGTTCATATTCATTAATGAGAGCACCAATCCTAGCCTCTTTCACTTTTGTAGTGCCTTTGTAAGTAACCTCAAGCTTATCCCATATCTCTTTAGCGATCTCACAGGTTGAGATCTTTTCATACTTTGATCTGCTAACTGCACAATTAAGAAAACTTATTGCTTTAGCGTTAGTTTCAGTTACCATTTGTTGTTCCTTAGTGACCTTAAAAGTTTCGAGATCAATTATGCTACTAGATTCCTTTTCCTTGTCTTTGAGCCCGGGAATCAATTTTGGTCCTTTCTTGATTACAACCCATGCTTGGAAATTGGTTGATTGAACCAAAATCTTTGAATCTATTCTTCCAATGAGAGTAGTGTTGACCATTCCTATTTGATGAATGACCATCCTGAAGAATTGCTCCTAGAATTTGGTAGTTTGCCATTTGATCTTTTCTCACGTGAGGTTAAGAAACATTTTGTGAGATCTGCTCTGATACCAATTAATAATCAAGAAGGGGTGAATTGAAATTCTTATACTTCAAGTCGACTAAAGATATCTATTAGCTGACTTCCCTACATAACGACGTTAGTACTAAAAATAATAATGACAGAATGTAAAAGATAGAAATTAAGTAAATAACACAAGAAACTTTATCATGGTTCGGAACACCCTTGTGGTGCCTACTTCCAGTCCCCTTGGATTAAAAGTGGTTCTCTTTAAAGCAAATTGAATGTTTACAGATATTTCTCTAAAACCTTATGAGATAGCTTCTCAGAGAAAGATATCAGCCTCTTCTCGTATAGCGTTTAGTTTCTTCTCTCTTTTGTGTTCACTATAATGTATTACAATGAATTGTATAAGCTAAAGAAGTAACTAGAATATTGCTCAAGTGAAGATGTACATAAAAAACCTAGGATGCTAGTTCTATTAATAAATGGCTACAAAAGATGTGACCGTTATAGAATCTTGACCGATCTTCTCTATGCTGCTTTAATTGATTTGCCTTGATTTGGGGAATTAGAAATTCCTTTCTTCTAATTCCTTGCTTTATAAATTTGGGGAACACAAGGATTTTTCGGGGTCATCTAGGATGAATATTGAATGCCAAGATGATGTCATATGTCCATATCAAATACGTCTATATTTCTTTCCTTATTTTTGCATTCTGCCTTGTGTCGAGTATATGAAGATACTTTTTTCTTCCATCAAATATGCTCTTTCCTTCCGTGCTTCCTATATAGTTGGCTTGACTAATTCTTTCTTTTAGCGAGAGGCTTTTTTTTGAATAGGTGTTTGTCTGATTTCTTCCATCTTTATCCTGCACATAAATAGGAATTAGTTTTGTCATCATTGAAATGATACATGGGGCTAACAATATTTACCCAAATTATTATTGGCGTGATATCAATATACATAAGTTTTACATAGATGAAAATGTAATTTCTTTTCTTTTTTTCATTTGAGAATGTAATTTAATTTCATAAAAGCATTAGTATGTGAAGCACAATAAAATTCACCAGTTCTACTAATTCACAAATATCATGTGGTAAAAAACTACTACTACAACCCAAGTCCAAAAGAAATAGTAAAGTGAAGTATTCAGCCATCAGTACTCTTTTTCTTTCCTTCTGGTCAGGCATTTGGAATGTATGTTTAATATTTCCTTCAATTCTTGTGGGATCCAAAAGACTAAAACCGCAAACTCTCCTTCAATATTATGTAGGCAATCATTAGTAACCAAATTGTACTCTTTTTTAAAAAATTAATGGGCCGACTAGGCCATTTATTATAAACAAAAACAATTCTGTACAAGAATTGGTCCAGGCCCAAAAGTGGCCCAAACCCGAAAAATAAAATAAAACAAACAAAAACAAAGCAAAATCCTTCAAAAATCTAGAAAGAAGATTAGGAAAGTGGCTTGCCTCTTCACTTTCCTCATCTTCTTTATCGACAACTTCGATGAAACTTAGGTGAAGATAAGAGATCGATAGTCAGCTGCTCAAATCAACTATGATCACCCATGATTAAATACGAAAGTAAGCTCGAGTATATGTCAGTGAGGGCATTTAAAATCTCACAAATGCCATGACTCTAGATCATTGAAGACTCCTTCATCTAATGCTTCCAACAGCCATGTGTTCTTAAATTGGTGAGAGCAACCCTCTATTTTTATCGTATTAACTCTGTAAGGTCATAATATGTTGATTAAATTCATCACTTAACATTTGATCTCCTATAGGAGCTAATACCACTGTTCAGGGATGAAACTCTAACAAATTTGTGACCTTCTACCTTCTACAGCTACAGGTAAATTTTCCTTCAAATTTAACCTTCTCTCTATATCACCTTCATCATTGAGTTGTTGCCCTGATACAGAACTCTTTGTTTTGATGTTTTCCAATGCTCAAGTTAGGGATTTATCTCTTCTCTATATTTAGTATTACTTTTCCTACATTTGGTACATATTGAATGTTAGTGTATTGTATAAAACTTGTACCTACAAAAGAAAAAATGATGTTAGCAAAATAATGCACAACTGTGTTCCCATCTCTCAGAACATGCGCCACCTCCACCAAATATGGGAAATTCCTTCTTATAATATTGATTCTCTTTACCTCCATCGAAATAATCCAAGGTACCTCCCAATACTTATCCAACACCTTCTTCAATATGAGTGAGTTTGTTTCTAATAAGACTGGTAGCAAGTTATGAGTAACACAATGTTTCAATCCATATCTTAAAGCTATAACTTCAGCTCGTATTATTGTTCCTTCCCCAGATGTTCTTATTTTAGCATAGACAAAATCTTTTTCTTCATTTCTGATGCAAAAGGCACTGGAAATTAGACCCATATTACCTTTACAAGCCCCATCAGAGTTACATTTGAGACCACCCCTACTAGGTGCATTCCATCAATAACCTTTGTCACTTATAAAAGGGTGTAATCCTCAAAATATTGAACAATCAAAGGTAAGTTTTTAGGAATACTCCTTAGCCAAGGATAATTAGTCACAGTAAACAAATAAATACTCCTATTAATTTCTGACATTAAGTAGTGTATAGACATCCTACCTCCATGATAGATAACATTTCTCCTCTTTCATATATGCAAAATTACCACAGCAGGTATGATTTTGAAAATGGGCTTCAATTTAGGAACATAATCAGCATGCGACCACTTGAGTATATTGTTCCTTAATTGAATAAATGGACTATTAACCCCAATTGTAGTTTCTAATCTTTGTGATATCATCTTTGAAACTATACACTCACAAAATAGATGTTCAAAGGTTTCTACAGCTGCTGTGTTGAAACAACAATAATTCACATTCTCTATAACCCTTATCTTTATTAGTTCCTCCCCTATTGGTATTCTCCTTTTCCAGACTCTCCATAACAAAAATGCTATCTTAAATAGAAACCCCTTTACCCAAATGTTTGTGAAAACTTCCTCCTTTTCTTTTTCTTCCCTCACCAGATTCTAAGCACTAGCACTGTGAATTTTCTGCAACTGGTCAGTTTCCACCAAGCTTTATCCCAATCACCATAATCTTCTTCCACAGTTACATTGTCAAGTATATGGGTAACTATTTCATCAGGTAGTAGTTGGTTTAACAGAGGTGTATTCCATCCATCTCTCAACATCAGATGCTTTACATCTTCAAACCCATACTGCATCATATTAGTAATAGGTAAAATAAAGTATAATGCAGCTATCATACAATGTGCTATCACTTCAGGAGGTGAACTTCCAAGTTTGTGAAGCTCCCCTCTATTCAACTATTTGGGGTCTATGTCTCTTGCAATACTTAATCCACCTAAAATTGGCCCATAATGAGTTCAAGCATGCTATCTTAAATGGAAACCCCTTTACCCAAATGTTTGTGAAAACTTCTTGCTTTTCTTTTTCTTCCCTCACTAGATTACAAGCACTAGCCACTGTGAATTTTCCACAACTGATCAGTTTCCACCAAACTTTATCCCAATCACTATAATCTTCTTCCACAGTTACATTTTCAAGTATATGGGAAACTATTTTATCAGGCAGTAGTTGGTTTAACAGAGGTGTATTCCATCCATCTCTCAACATCAGATGCTTTACATCTTCAAACTCATATTGCATCATATTAGTAATAGGTAAAACATAGTATAATGCAGCTATCATACCATGTGCTAGCATTTTCATTTCTCGGTTCCCACCATAGTTCTTGGTCAAAGTAATCTCTTGCTTCAAGCATGAACTTCCAGGTTTGTGAAGCTCCCCTCTATTCAACTATTTAGGATCTATGTCTCTTGCAATACTTAATCCACATAAAATTGGCCCATAATGACTTCTTAGTCCTAAAATTCCACCACAACTTAGCAAAAAGAGCTTTAGATACATAAAATAGGGACCTCTACCCCAATCAACTTTCATTTTTAGTACAATAGACCTCAGACCAGGTGTAACACCCCGTACCTTCCCAACCCTATTTGATGACGTTGAACAATGGTTACTTAGGTGTCAAGATGCCATGAGTATGTAATTTGTAATGTTAGTGATGAGAAAATTGAAATTTGGCCTCGTACATGTGATTAGCCCTTCGTAAGAGGTGTTTTGCAATTTTCGTGGAGCATTTGTGGGGTTAAAAATGAGGCTTGGAGGGCCTCTAAACAAAGGATATTAAAGGTAATAAGTAAGTTAAAGAATAGGACTTGAAGTATCTAACCAAACCCGCGAAGAAAAGTCGAAAAACAAAATTTTCAAAAAATTTAAAGGTGGGGCACGCCATAGGGAATTACAGGCCGCTATGGGCCAAAACTTTTAGCCCAGCGTAAGCAAGATGGTGTGCCCAAGGGCGTTCCAGGGTGGTTTTGCCCATTTTTTAAAAGTTGGAATTTTTCTAAGTCCCAAGGGTGCCCGGGGATGTACCGGGCCAATTTTTACCACGTTTCTTTTACAACCATGAGCATATACATGGAATGAGTGAAGTATTATATTGGTATGATAAAATTACTCGTGAAAGAACTTGGTGTCAGAATGACGATTTTACCCTTATGGTCAAAATAAGCCATACATGGCTAGAATTGCTTGTTTTTGGAATTGAGGCTACGAGTATGAATCCCGTGAGTGGAAATATTGTCGTAATGCATATGAAATGATTTAAACATGAGAAATTATTGATTTTATTGGGTTGAATGAATTGGGCTCCAAAAGGGCCCAAAATGAAAAGAAGACATGGGACAAAAATGGGTCAAATGACCCATTCTTAACTTGAACTTCTAGACACAACATTTAATGCCATAAGAGTGGCTAAGGATGGAAATTTAGGGCCTATATAAAGAGGCAAAAATCTGATTTTATTCATGAGAAACAAACATGCTTTTCTATCTTTTTCTAGAAAATTCTCAAGAACACCTCTTTGGCTCTCAAAACCCTAAGGCACTTCTTGGAGAAAGATCATCCTTTCTCAATCTTAGGTAAGTGATTATTCTTATGGAATAATATATTATATGCATGGGAGAGTATTTAAATCATATTGGTTATGCTTGGAAGTTTTGGATATGGCACTTTGTGTTTTTGTGAAAGATGTGTTATCCATGGGATTTACACTTGAAATATGACTCGTGATTTTGATGAAAGAGCATGGTATGGATGAAATAACAACATATATGGGTGATTATGTTATTAAACTTGTTATTTTCATATAAGTGTAAATTATGGGATTTTGGCCGATTTGTTGTTGTGAGGTGTATTGAAGTAAATTGATGGTATAATTATGATGTTGAGATGATGGAGAGAGGGAAGTATGAACTTGGTGTGACATACTAGTGGTTTATGATATTTTGGTTAATGTTGGGCATGTTGTGGTATTATTGATATGACCATGCCGTAAATGGTATTGTAGAGAAAGAAATGACATTTTAAAGCCAAACATGTGACTCATTGTTATTATATGCCATTGTAAGGTAATTGGTGGTTAATGTTGATTCCGTTATGTACTTGTGTTGTAGAGTAAAACATAAGGACGTAGTGGGACTATTGTATGCACGTCTAAGATTGTGTATTCGTATTAATAATACAAGGTATGTAAGGTTCCTTTTTCCGTATCCTTCTACAACATATTGTTCACATTGACATTGGACCGGTTTCAATTCCGAGAGGCTTGAAGTATATCAATTCAGGATGCTGTATATTGTTATTCATATGTGTCCTATTCTTAGATGAATTATTATTCACTTATCTTTTATTCATTGACGGAAGTTCCAAAGTTTTCATGACGTAATTTCTAAAAGAACCATCTCAAAGAGAGTAGGATGTAAGAGAATCTATTTATTCTTGAGAAGCATTTTTCCAATTATGTCATGTTCCAAATTCCTATAGTATGATGATTATCCTTGTACCAATCTTTCATAAGTAAAAGTACCAATCTCATAAGAGTAATAAGAGAGGTGATGTGCAAGTTAGTATAATTATTCCTCATAAGTGAAGATGTCAATCTCATGAAGAAAAGGAGTGAAGTGAGATGTGTATATAAGTGTGTGCTTTAATGTCATGATCTTTAACATGTCACTCTCATAACTATGTAAAGGGTATAAGATTGTAAAGAGGTAATGTGCATGGTTACTATATGTTTCAGTGAGTATGGATCACATTCTAGAGGGTATAAGTTCAATATGGAATAATCCCAATATTATGCTTTGTTATTTATTATAGCCCACCAAAGGTGGAGGTCCGGTATCATATACTTACTTATATAAGATCTCATAAGATTAGTGAAGGAGGTAAAGTGCGAGCTAATATATCTATCCCTCACAAGTTAAGTTGTTAATCTCATGAAGTATAAGAGTGAGGTAAAGCATTTTTGTGTGTTCAAATAGTGTCATGATCTTCAATATATCAATCTCTCATAAGTGAATGAGTCAATCTCTCCCAAATAATAAGTGAATAAAGATGTGTATATGTTAACCCACTATGAGAGTGGATGTACGTTAACCCATCATAGAGTGGATGTATGCTAACCCATCATAGAGTGGATGTATGTTAACCCACCATGAGAGTGGATGTATGTTAACCCACCATAGAGTGGATGTATGCTAACCCACCAATAGAGTGGATGTATGTTAACCCACCATGAGAGTGGATGTATGTAACCCACCATGAGAGTGGATGTATGTTAACCCACCATGAGAGTGGATGTACGTTAACCCACCATAGAGTGGATGTATGCTAACCCACCATGAGAGTGGATGTAGGTTAAACCACCAACAGAGTGGATGTGTGTAGATGAATGTTATTCTTTTACAACCTACTAACCAAGTAGATGAATAATAGTGGTAATGAGCATAGAAGCATAAAAGAATCTCTTGCATATAGAAGAATCTATTGGAGGCAAATCTCTTGAGTGAAGGTAATTTCCCTTGAAGTAGAGAAATTATAAAAGATATTATCTAAAATGATGGTTTATCCACATTGACTATTCCATCATATTTTATTCTATTGACATTCTCATGTATGATGCTATTTCTTATGAACCTTACATACTCAGTACATTCTTCGTACTGACCCCCTCGGGGGACTTACCTTACATGTTGTAGGTGCAGGTATTAGTAGACCTCCTCAGTAGACTGTGAATCATTTGCAGAGTTTTGGTGAGCTCCACTTGGTTCGGAGCTTTCTAGGTCATAGTTGTATATTTGTTTTGACATTGTAAATATTGTATAAAGCGGGGACTTGCCCCGACTTTAAGTTGACCTTGTTGATACATCTGGTAGAGGCTTTTGTAGACATATGTGGGTATACGAATGTAAGATATGTAAGGTCAGTTCGACATAATGGCCCCAACGGCCAAGTTTTATTTATGTATATATATATATGGCATATGTTTCCATGATTCATGTCTTCCGCATAGTTGCATGAGGTATAATAAGATTCATACAAAAATACGTATACGAAGGTTCATGAGCAAAGATTGGTTCTCTCGGTCCATATCGGCTTCGGGTGCCAGTCCGGCCCGAATGGGATTTCGGGTCGTGACACCAGGCTACCCAATGTTTGTTCCTCCCTTCCTCCTTAAAGCTCCATAAAAACATTGCAAATATTCTATGCATATCATGAATAAAACAATAGCAGAAAGTAAGTGTATAGGAATGCTCCGTAACACATTATTAATCAGAACATATTTCCCCTCAAATAATAACAACTTGCCCTTCCATGCCTCAAGTTTATTCCTCACCTTCTTCACTAATTCAGTAAAATGAATTTTCCTCTTCCTGGCATGTCCAATTGGACATCCAAGTGATATTAATGGAAAATTTCCTTTATAAAACTAGTCACATCCTCTATATCTTGTACAATTAAACTAGCAATCTTGTGAAAAAACAAAAAAGGAACTCTTATCCTTGTTAATTTTTTTTCTAGACTATTTTTCATACTCACTCAAAGAATTCATCACCAGTTGTAGAGTCTTTTTTTAGCAGTGCAAAATATGATGGTATCATCAGCATATGCCAAATGGTTAATATTATCACTCCATTTAGGCATCCCAAAACCCTTAAATTCCTTGTTTAAAAATAACTCATTTAGTGATTTAGAGAGTACTTTAGTTGCAATAATGAACAAAGCAGGTGATAAAGGATCCCCTTGCTTCACACCTATAGTTGAGTGAAAGAAGCCATGAGCCTGCCCATTAATGAGCACAGAATACAACTTTGTTGCTACCAATCTCCAAATCATATTCACCAGCATACTATTAAAGAAAATATTTTCAAGCACATTCATCAGGAACCTCCAATCTACTCTATCATAAGCCTTTGTCATATCTAACTTGATTACCACATTGGTTGGCTTTTCCCCTTTCCTGATATCACCAATGATCTTTTGTGCTAAAAGAACATTCTCTGTAATACTTCTACCCTTCACAAAACCTGATTGATTTTGTGAAATAATTTTAGGAAGAAGTTTCTCAAATATGTCATCAATCACTCTGGAAATTACTTCGTTCAGGAAATTGCTCAAACTAATTGGCCTTAAATCTGAGAAAGCCTGCACATTATCTTTTTTAGGTAGTAAGACCAAGTTAGTGTGAGTGATTGATTTGGGTAAAGTGCAACCTGGAAGAAACACAGTCACCACCTGTAACACATCTTCTCTTACTATGCTCTAGAAAGTCTGGTAAAAGTGATATGTGAAACCATCTAGACCACTTGCATTATCTTCATTTAGCTCAAAGACTACCTTATTAACTTTCTCCTCTGTGGGCATAGAGATAAACATCTGATTATCAGTATCAGTAATACAAGAAGAAATATTATTAAGTAAATTCAATTCCACATTGCCAATTTTAAAAGTAAATTGATCTTGATAGAAATGAATAGCTTCAGCAGTCACTTCTTCTTGATTTTTAGCCCAGCCCCAATCCTTTTTCCCAATCCTATTAATGCTCAATCTTTTCCTTCTCCCATTTACTAAGTTATGAAAAAACTTAGTAGCCATGCCACCCTTAGAAAATCATTGAATTCTTAGAAAATCATTGAATTCCTACTTTTTGCCTCCAGTATTCTTCCTCATAATGCAAATACCTCTTTAGTTTAGCTTGTGCCTGTTGCAGC
Source organism: Capsicum rhomboideum (assembly GCA_031232105.1). Lineage (NCBI taxonomy): Eukaryota > Viridiplantae > Streptophyta > Magnoliopsida > Solanales > Solanaceae > Capsicum > Capsicum rhomboideum. The sequence continues at coordinate 124,875,525 of CP124716.1, forward strand.
ACCATTTTATTTTCTACAGAGGGATATTCCTCAAATAAGTTTTCTTTAATTCTCACAATATCCTCCCTTATCTTTAATTGGCTGAAAATGTCTCCAAACCTTTCTCTGCTCTATTTTGATAGAGCAAGCTTTGTATTTTTCATCTTTTGTTTCAACCTGATAAATACATCATCAGAACCAAAGGCCCTCCAATTATCCTTTACAACCTCCTTGAAATCAAAAGACTCAGTCCAAAATTTCAAAAACCTGAATAGTCTAGCAATATGAGTAGCTTGTCCCTCATAAGTTAGTAATAAGGGAGCATGATTTGATCCTGTCCTGGCAAGGTGTTCTACTTCTATATTTACAAATAACCCCAACCAGTTCTGATTCATCAACACCCTATCAAGCCTTTTAAAAATGCAATCTACAGCAGCTCTTCCATTCTACTAAATAAATGGGCTTTCTTTGAACCTGATGTCAAACAGTTTACAGGAATTCACACAAAATGCAAAATCTTCATACTCTTGAGGATATACTGGAAAAACTTCAATCTTCTCCTCCTCATGTAAGATAGCATTAAATTCCCCTCCTATCACCCAAGGCATTTTCATATCATGACTCAGAGAGTAAATGTCACTCCACAACTGCAACCTCTCCCCAACATCACATTTGGCATACACAAAAGTGATAACAATATTCCTCCCATCCAGAAATTTAAGTTAAGTGGTCAATTGTTGATCAAAATTAGTAAGCACAATGACTTGAATATCATCTTGAACAAAAATCCATATTTTACCACTCTGATTATAGTTTGCATACTGCATACCTAACCTCATTTTATATCTCTGAATGTGACTAGGCACTTGAAATAGTTCCATCAATGCTATAAAAAAGAATTTGTAGTGTCTATGTAACATATGAATTCTGTGAAAAGCATGTTGAGTTCTCACAGACCTTATATTCTAGAATAAAGCTTTGTAACTCATTTGGACACAACTTTGACCCCCCTCATAGGCAACACCACCCTATTAGGTCTACTACCATCAGATTTTTACCTAGCTTTTTTCCCTTATGTGTGTGTTGTTGGGGACAGGTCTGCCTCTTTAATTACTTGCGGCACATTCTCCTGATTATCTACTTCATCATGATCTTCTAATGGGTCACCACTTTCCTTTACATTATCCTCAATATAACTGTTTGTTGCTAATGTTGTTGCCTTACTTATGATGTGTAAAATCAGTTCATGCAGGACTTTTGTTGGAGCTGCTTACTTCCCACGAGGTACCACCTGTTGATACAAACCAAATCGACGTTAACCTTTCTTGGCTTGTATTTCAAGGGCAACAACAAGGAATCCAAGAAACAAAGAGCTTAAGGCCACAAGAACATGGGTGGAGGGTCCATTTTGTACTTTAAGTAGAGCAATATCACTTATGGAAGATAGCTTGGAGTCAAATTATCCATTGGAGAGGTTGTTGGCCAATAAGGAAGAGCTAAACGTCACCTTGAGAGCACGTGTGAGCTCACCTGCACCCACAAGTCCCTCACCTGCACCAACTGGTGACCAAAACAGCCCATTTAGAGGCATCTGTGCCCAGACCTGCGTGGGCAAATGGTCCACCTGCATGGGCAGGTTAGTCTAGACGACCAACTTGCTCCATTTTGTGAATTGGGTCACTTTTAGGCTCATAAATGTAATAATAGGCCCAAGGCTATAAATATTAGTTCCTTCTTTTATTTCCTTAGTTTTTTTATGATATTGATATTGTGAGACTCCTTATGGAGCATGAGAGCTTGGATAAGCTTTTGTTGGACACTTGTTAGAAATATTGGTTGATTGGGTGATTGATTCTTTCTCGATCTTCATAAGAGGTAGGTGTTTGTACGTATTTGAAAAGAAGGTTGTTGAATTTAATATATTATTCGATTGTCCTTTCTCTTATCTTCTTGTGTCTATCTATCCATTGCTTTTCGTATTTCAATTCTACCTTTTCTTTAGTTTTCGTGTTTGTTTCATCTTTTCATATTTTGGGAGTTATCATTTGGTATCAGAGCCAAGCTTGAGTTCGTTCCCACGAATTCGATCTTGAATTTTGTTAACTAGAAAAATCAAAAAAAAAAAGTTCAAAAAAAATATTTTGTCTTTTTTGAGTTTTCTTGCAGTTTCAACACTAGATTTGTTTTCTCTAGTGTTATTTGAGTCGGAATCTGAAAAATTGGGTTTGATTTGAGTAGATTTAAAAAAAAAACTCCATTGTTGAGCTTGAAGTTCTTGAGAAAAGTGAAGTGAGTTCTTAGATCTACTAAATTTAGATTGGAATTGAAGGGTAAGGGGTACTTGAAAGTATTCCCCATATCGAAAGGGCCCTAGACCTGAAATTTAGAGATGAGTGGAGAGGTTTTTGTAGAATCCATCATTTTTTAGTTTGGATCTTGAAGAAGTTTCGAATGGGTTTGAAAATCTAAAAATTTTGGCTTGTAATTGAGGGTTAAAGAGTATTAGGGATTGTTTCTCATATCAAATAGAGCCTAGATTTTAAATTTCATTGAATTCCGAGCTAAAATGAAGAAGATATGAAATTTTGAAGTTCACCATATTCTTGGTGTTCTTCATGACATTTATATTTTGTTAAAGAGGAATATTCAAAAAGTGTTGTTTTATCCAAGAAAATAAAGAAAAAGGAAATAAAAGTTATTAGTACAAAGGAATATTCAAAAGGAAAAAGAAATATTCTAGGAAAGAGAATGCAAAAGTGCCCACAAAAAAGAGAAAAGTTAAATTTCCGGGGTTCTGTCTGGCCGACCTGTGCCCACACCTGTACACACAGGTGGGCACCAGCATCCGCATGTGGCCAACGCAAGTCACCTGCCCAGTTCACTGATTTCACCTGCGTTCCCTCACCTGCGAGGGCATGTCGTCACCTGCATCCGCATGTCATTTGGACGCACCTTAACAATGCCAAAACCCATTTTACTCAGGTTCCATAGTCTTAGTTTCATTTTTTGATTCCTTATTTCATTTCTTGATTTCTAAACTAATTATCAACGGGTAATTGTCCTTACTTAGTTGATTGATTAGTCTTAGAGTCCGTTTTCTTTCTTAGTCCGTTTTCTGTGAGTTCTTTACTAGTTTTATTTCCTAGTTAACTTCTTGATTCAAGTCCTTTTTTTTTTATAATTGAGTCGTCCATCTTTCTTTAAACAAGAATCTATTTCGGCCAAGAGTAGCAATCGACACCTTGTGTACCACCGAAGTACAGACAATCTTCAACATTAGCCAATAAAATTGTGAGACAATCAAAGGTGTGTAAACACGAGTGATTGTGAGATTTATTTTTCTAACTCTAACGTTGTTGTTGTCTTTGTTGAGTGTTTGAAATTGCTAGGTATAATGTCTTCGTAGAAAGAAACTCAAAAACCCATGAGAAGTGACACGTTGAAATCTATATGGGAAAAGATTAAGGGCATGAACCGTACAATGGGAGTGATAGAAGGTCAACTAACCTCCATTAGAGGTGACATGTAAAGCATGGAAGGTAGAGTGACAAACATTGAGGAGTCCTTTGACTCCATGGATTCTACTTTCTAAACCAACTCACAAGTATCACTAAGTGAACAAGACCAAAGTTCCCCAACTCATAAATGTAATTTGGTGATCTTGGAAAGAGATGATGAGCAATTGGAGTTAGATTGGAGTTTATCCTGCGCATTAAGGCACTTAGTGTGGGAACCTTTGAAAGAGAAACTTGACCAATGGAAGAACCTATGTCATACAAGGTTTGAGATGATGGGAAATACATGTTCCTTGGTCATTGATGAGAAGAGAAGCATTAATGTCGTGTCATGTACACTTGTTGATCAAATGAAACTCCCCACTCAAAGGCACCCTAAGCCTTACAAGCTCCAATGGTGCGATGAGAGTGGTTCAATTGAGGTGACCGAGCAAGCAATCATTAACTTTAGGGTGGGCAAGTATCAAGATAAAGTACTATGTAATGTAATGCCCTTGAGAGCATGTCATATGTTGCTTGGTAAGCCATGGAAAGATGATAGGTCAGTCCAATATAGAGAGAAGTCCAACAAATGCGTACTTGTATTTGGAGGACAAAAGCACATTCTTGAACCCTTGACACCCGAGCAAGTGAGTAGGGACTATGAGATCATGAAAGGATTCTGGGAAGTATTGAAAAAGGAGGAAGTTGAGAAGAAGGAAAGGTAATTATCCCTTGTATAAGGAAAGAAATGCTTGGCTCAAAGAGAAGAGTTGAGTAAGATTAATGAGCCAAGTAGTTATTTGAAATAAGTGGACAAAAAACACTCAATTGTGGGACTTTTCAACACTAATCCCATGTTACCCACTGACCATGATACTAGCATTTTACCTAGTATCACCCCTTCTCTTGTGCAGGTTCAAGAACAAATACTTCCAAGAAAGGATCCAAGGATAGTTCCTTACGAACATATGCTTAAAGACCTAATGGAGTTGTTGGCTAAGAATTCCAACTTTGGGAAAAGTGATGAGGACTTACCAAAGAAGCAAATGAGCTCCGATGTTGAACACCAAGGTGAAGACCATACTTTGTATGTGCTACAAGGTAACAATGCTAACCCTTGCACTTCTCTAAACTTGAAATGTCTTGATGTGGCTAGTATCTAACAAAGTGTAATTGATGGCTTGTCTAATGAAAAGTCCCATGAGTCTTCCCTTTGTGATACTCTTGGTAGTGCTATGTTGTATGATGATCAAGTTCTTATTGTGAGTTTGCAAAAACTAGTTGGTCCTATAGATGACGAAATTGACTCTTCTAGCAAGATCTATTTGTGTCCACCTAGTGCTAGCACCTGTAACATGAATAAGGTCCCATTTCTATGTGATAATAGTATTCACACACTAGTTGACCCTTGCAAAAATCAAGGTGAGTCTAAGTTGGCATGTGAATTTCCATTAACTAGTAAAGGTGTGTGTATTGATCAACTTACTTGTGAATCTAATCCACTACTTAAGCATGTTTGTGGTGTGCTTGATGAGTCTCAAGTTAGTAATGATGTTGATAGAGTTGATCATGAGAATGGAAATGATTCTTTGAGCATATCATGTGATGAAGATCCTATTATTAGTTTTGCTCATAGATATCATGTGAATGAAAATGATGTAAAAAATGACATGTATCTTTTTGAGAGTGAACTTGCATGCTTTAACTCCTTACCTTTGGTTGTAGATCCTCTATCACAGAAAAATGTTTTGTTAGAAAATAGTAAGATCACTCCTTGCTTGACACCTAGTGATGTACCTCTTGGTGTGCTTAAAAAGAGGGATAGTATGCTTAAGATTTACATGTTATCCTATTTCTTAAAATCCATTAAGAGTATAGGATTGAGTGAAGATTGTACTAACTATCCAATTCTTGATAGTGATCTCACACTTATGAAAAAGAATGATCAATTGGGTGATGATAAATTTGATTTGCTTGAATATTTGAGAAACCCAAATAATGATTGTTCTTGTGAAAATGATTTTGGTTGTGATCCGTAGTATGACACCCCACCTTTGTTTGATGAATATGACAATGAATTGTTTGATTCTTGTGGTAACTTGAGTCATGATCTCCTTGATGTTGGTGGTGGTTTGTGTCTACTTGAGGATTCTTCCCTTCAAAATGAAGGTGTTATTTGTTTAGAAATTGCTTCTACTTCTTCTTTGTATGCTTCCTTAATCGAGGATAATTATGGTAATGATCTTGAATCTAACAGTAAGTACATGCATGAGGACACCTTAGTTGAAGTTAACTTGCATGACACATTTTTCTACCCTCTCTTTTGCTTATAGAATTATCAATGGTAGTATAGAGGGTATATCTATTTGTGAGGGCGGCACCTTTGGGGAAAATGGGTATTGCCTTGACCCTTGTTCTTGGATACTTCTCCCATTTGACCTCAGTGACCTCTTGAAGTGTGGTGATTTTATACACCCAACTTGGTGCTTGGTCAAGACGACAAGCGAAGTTTGAATGAGGTTGTTGGTATACTTCCCTACAATAGAAAGTCTTTCTCAAAGATTTACAATTCACTTGATAGCCTCAAGTTGTGCATGGGATACATTTCCAACAAATATGAGTATTCTTTAAAGAAGGGTAACAATGAAATGGTCCAAAAGAATTCTCCATTGCGTGTTTCCATTTATGACCAAGGCTTTATTGCTTGTAGGTCAAAAAATGAGTCTTTTCTTGAAAACACTTTGGGTGAATTCCACTTATGTGATATCTTTATTTATTACTTGTTTGCCATTGATGACCCCTTACTCAAAGGTGTTATCATTCTTGGGAACCCTAGGGAAAATATGACATTGCCTCTTTTGGGTGTTGCTTATATACTTGCATCCTTATTTGACACACTTGTGCTTAAGTTGTGTGGACCACAACTTGTGGATGCTAAGTTGATTACTTATTTATGGGAGAATCCTTGGTTTTTAAAGACTTCTTGTCACCTTCATAGGGTTGGGCAATTTGAAGTGTTAAGTGGGACTCTTGGGAGCATGTCTAACATCATTAATAGAGGGAACTAAATTTCTTGGGAGAACCACTTGTCTTGAATTTATTTGTTGTATAATAGGTTCTCCATTGTCCCTAGTAGCATGACTTCATGGATGAACTCCCTTCTCTTGGGAAGTTACTTGAAAAGGAGAGGTTTTATGTGCTTGAAATGTCTCTTTCTCACTTTGTGTGTTCCTACTCATGAGCGCACCTTGGATGAGAATAGTGTCCTTAGAACCTTTCTTTATTACCTTTTTTCATATGATGTTATTCATAACCATGTTTAATCAACATCTTATATGGGCATGAATTGCTTAGAGAGGAAAAGTATTGTGTGCCTAAATGCTTTAACTCCATCCTTGAGTGCATTGTTTGCTAAATCTCTTGAGCCTAGTGGTATTGTCATAGATGGTAGAACCTTGGATGAGACTTTTATGCTTGATTCTTTTATATACTACCTCTTTGCCTATGATGATGTCCATGCTAATTGTAGAATTGTTTTATCTAGCTGTAGGGTCCTTCTCAATGAACTTTTCATGTCAAACACAAGGGATCCTTGGTCATATATTAAGTGTGTGCAACCTTGGCATGGTGCTATGATTGATTTTGCTAACACTAACCCTCATGCCATGAGAAAATTATTGTTGTTTGTTTTCCCTATGATTTTGCAAGGTTTGGATTCGAGGTCGAATCCTTTTCAAGAAGGGGAGCATCATATAAGCCAAATCGGCGTCAACTTTTCTTGGCTTGTATTTCAAGGGCAACAACAAGGGATCCAAGACACAAAGAGCTTAAGTCCACAAGAACGTGGGTGGAGGGTCCATTTTGTACTTCAAGTAGAGCAATATCGCTTATAGAAGATAGCTTGGAGTCAAATGAGCCATTGGAGAGGTCGTTGGGCAACAAAGAAGAGCTAAACGTCACCTTGAGAGCACGTGTGAGCTCACCTGCACCCGCAAGTCCCTCACCTGCGCCAGCAGGTGACCAAAACAGCCCATTCAGAGGTATCTGTGCCCAGACCTGCATGGGCAAATGGTCCACCTACATGGGCAGGTCAGTCTAGACGGCCAACTTGCTCCATTTTGTGAATTGGGTCACTTTTAGGCTCATAAATGTAATAATAGGCTCAAGGCTATAAATATTAGTTCCTTCTTTTATTTCCTTAGTTTTTTTATGATATTGATATTGTGAGACTCCTTATGGAGTATGAGAGCTTGGATAAGCTTTTGTTGAACACTTTTTAGAAACGTTGGTTGATTGGGTGATTGATTCTCTCTCAGTCTTCGTAAGAGGTAGGTGTTTGTAAGTATTTGAAAGGAAGGTTGTTGAATTTGATATACTCATCGATCTCCCTTTCTCTTATCTTATTGTGTCTATCTGTCTATCTATCCATTGCTTTTCGTATGTCAATTCTATCCTTTCTTTAGTTTTCATGTTTGTTTCGTCTTTTCATATTTTGGGGTTATCACCTGCCTTTTAGGACTTTCCACACTCAATTCCCCCCACTATTCTCACTATATGTTATTTGAGGTGGCTATTCTGCATATTCAATCAAATTTCTAGCTCTGGAGACATCCATCTATAAAGGCTGGTGATATTTTGCCTCTGATAGAGCCTACATCATTTGAGTTTCAGTAAGCACTCCCCCCCCCCCCCCATCATTCCTTCTATCTATTATTTGATTTTCATCTTCATTTTTAAATATTGGCATTATTTGTATGTCTGATTGTATATCAGATTTCAGCTCCTTCTCCAAACATTATTGATTGTCCCTTATACTGAGTTGTGGATGATGTATAGATGTACTGGTAAACCTTTCAACCTTCTTTGGCTCATCCCCCACTGTTTTCATTTCACCTTAGCTTTCAACTATTTGACATATCTGAAGAATATCCCTCTATAATTGTTCCACATATTCTTGTTCTTCTTGCTCTTCCATCTCTCTTTCTACTCAGTCTCCCTATTTAGGACTATGGAATGTCTTTTGTACCCAGATCTTGGTGTAACTGTTGTGTTGTTTCCCCTTGCTAGATTTGTTAACACTTTGATGCTACACCTGAGTATTATCCTCTTCTCCTTCTTTCATCTCCTCTTGCAGTGATTCAAACTTATTGGATGTGATCATGTTTTCCTTTGTTGGACTATGCATCCCTTTGCTGATTACTCTTCTTTCCTTTGCATATTTTTTGCTTTCAACTATAGCCCAGGTATCTGGATCCCCTACTACCTTGCCACTGGAAAGAGTTCTCGGAGGGAAAGCATTATTGCTTGCTTACTTTCTTTCCTATCACCGTTAGTCTCTTCTTCTTTGTAATAATTTCTTAAGTTAGGAATTAGTTTCCTACACCCTACTTCATTATGGCCTTGTAATTTACACTCCTTACAATACTTTGGCAATGCATCATATTGTATCGTAATATTGGTTGTACATTTTGCTCCAGTGGATTCATCTACTACGACCATATGTACAAACTTTGGTAGATCTGCGGCAAAGTCTACTTGATCCTTCACCCTTGCACAGTTGGGCCTGGTTTTGTGAATTATAGCCATATCCAGGTGAAGGGCTTCCCAACAGCAGATGCCAAGGAAAACAATGATTCATTAACAAAATAAGTAGGTAGTAGATTGGGAAAAGATACCCATGTTACAGCTTGAGTAGTTTCAGCATCTACTCTAAAACTTGGATCGTAAATGCGGGATCTCATAGGAAAGGCTACCCCATTTTTGTTCTTCACGTAGTACACACTCTTAGACAGTATATTGATAAAGTCTTCAACCAACGCACACCTTATCAAAATGTGTTTATATCTCAATAAACCAATCTTACAATAGTCTTTGATACCACACTGTGAAGGTAAGTTCTTCCTTAAATCATCCAAATCTGGCCACCCCTTGAACAAACTTGCCTATAATTGCATATTGTAGAAATTCAATTTTATTCATTCATGTAACATAAGCTTCCGTCCATTCCAGCGTAGGCACTCCATTGTCGTATTGAATCGACTTCACAGGGATTGGTTCGATATCCTTAGGTAAAACAAACTTTGATTCTAATGCTTTTGCACTGAACACCTTACCATAATCCCATGGCTTGGTGATTGGTTCATTAGCATCAGAAATTAAAGGAAAAGAAAAGTCTGTTATAGGAGGGGGTTGGGAGGGAGATGATTGACCAGCCACCATTGTTGGCCGGCCGTTGGCCTGTGTGGCGGTCATGTTCAAACGGACCCTAGGGTTCGCATGAGAGAGAGAGAGAGAGAAAATAAGATAAGTTGAGACCTATAAGAAGTAGAGAATTTCTTAATCAAATTGTACTTACATGTGAAAGAATATTTTTATTTACCTAATAATCCTTATGAAAAACATCTACTACAAGCTGAGCTATAAAACAAAAAGGTCACTTCTGGTAACATTTAGAGGAGATCGCATCACCATTGGCATACTGCGAGAAATTCAAATATTCCAAATGAAAATGTGGCTAACTAAAGAGACTAGAATTATCAATCATCCAAAGAAAGACAATCCTCAGTCACACCCCATCGCGCTTACGGCTAGGGGTGTGCATCAATTGATTCGGTTCGGTTTTGTATATTATTGGTTCGATTTATTGATTTTTGGTGCTTAACGGTTCGGTTTAACCGATAAGAAATGCTCCTCTAATTATTTTTTCCTTCTTTTTTTATTTTCATATGTTCATATATAAACCACCTTCATGCATAAAAGCCTACACAAATTACAAGTAGAAGCAAATTCAAATACATTATTACTAAAACAAACTTGTTTTCTTTTTGGTTAAGTAGTGAAGTTGATTGCACTAGCAATCGATAGCGATCTCTAAAAAAAGAAAATCAATGTAGGTTTATAGTTTATACTAATGGGTAGAACCCCACCAAGCCAATGACTTTAGAAAGAAAATAACAGCACTAAGACAATAACTATAAAATGCAAAAAATAATAGGGTATGTATTTAAAATATAAAACCACTATTATATAACTAGGGATTCAATATAATTTCAATATTCTTATTGGGTTATCGGTTTAACCGTTAACTAAAATCTTAAAACCGAAAATCTATCTGATAGCCTAGTAAAATAATAACCAAAATCGTTTAAAAATCGTTAACCCAATAACCCGATATCAATAAACCAATAACGTTTTTTGTTTTTTGTTCGGTTTATCGGTTAATTCAATTTTTGCACACCCCTACTTATGGCTCTTTAGCTTTAGCTTACTAGGAAGCTTTGTCAAACTTAGAAAAGGAAGGTTCTAAAGTAGGTGTCAAGTGAAATAGATTCATTCAGTAACTTTCACAACAATCGGAATTTGAAGCGGTGACGTCCATCCTAAAGTTCCAAATCTACATATGTACCATACTATACAAAGGTCGATGAACAATAGTGAACACAATTTGAATTTTACCTAACTGTAGCGATATGTGAAAACATGTAAGTTGCTAACCTAGCTCGTTGATTATTTATTCCAGAAGGGCTGACGACCACAAGCCAAATGTATGTAATCACGCTAATGCACCACACATATTATTCGAGTCGTGGTCTACATTTAATGCCTCCAGCACTACGTAATATGCACCAACTCCAATAAGTTTACCGCAATCACTAGAAAATGAAAGAAAAAACGCTTAAAAATCAATTACTAAAAGGGAACAAATGTCTTTTCTCCTTTGGTGCAAAGACGGTACTAGTTTGCTTTTAATCGAGAACAAAGAAGAAAATTTCAATTTGTTCTAAATAGTATATTTAGTATGTTGGTCGATCGTAGAGAATAACAACAACTTAGGCACAAGTGGGTAGGGAACTGAGAAGGACTATCGTGATTTAACTAACAGTTTTTAAAATTCCAAACAATTTAACAGCTATTTTTATTTTTTTTTAGAAAAAGGTGGACAAAAAGGCCACAAGTTTAAGCATTCCCCTGCCCTACCCCGTTTAGCCTTTGCCCTACCCTGTCCCTGCCCCAATTTTCATCCCGTATAGCACCTCTTCTTAGCGAGGAACCAAAAGAAGTAAGTGATAGTCAGGCACCAAGTGAGAATATCAATTTTAAAAAAAAGGAAAACATAAAGTTGAAGTTTGATCACAAAACTGATGCTTAGAATTCAAGAATGACAAGGTAGGAAAAGAATTGGGCATTAGCTAAATAAGGAGCAACCAGTTAGAAATCAATACCAATTACCACCAACAGAGTACTGAGATAGTAAATACAATAATTCAGTTAGCTAAGATATTAACATTGTATATACGGAAAAGGGCCAAAACTATCCCTGAACTATCCGAAATGGAGCAAAAATACCCTTCGTTTATTTATTGTCTCAAATATACCCCTCCATTTATTTTTGGCTCAAAAATACCCCTCTCTCTAAAGGAATGCCATCAGGCTGCCCACGTGGATAAAAAACACCACTTGATCAGTCCACATCAGCCTCCACGTAGAAAATCACCTCATTAAATATCACTTGACCATAACAGCCCATAAAAGATCCGACCCATCCCAAAAAACGCGACCCGTCTTCATACGCTAACTTGCTTTCTTTCCTTGCTCAATTGGGGGAAGCCTAGGTGTAATGTCAAAGTAATAAAAAGGGCCAACTGTAGTTGTTGTACAACACTTGTGTAGAAGCATAAACATGCAAAATAAGCAATGTAGTTCATATTACTAAAAGTAGTTTATCATTGTTGCAAGCAGGACTTCCAGTCTCTTGTAGGTCCGTTAGGGAACAAACTACACTAAAACCAGCATTTCACACACAAAGGAAGTGACAAAGGTCATCAGATCCACCCAACTACGAGTGTGCATCATATGAGAAATTATTGTACTCCTGCTTTACTTTATCTGGACTTCGTTTACTTTAATATACTCATGAACACGGGTTGTTAATGATGGGTTGATCTATCTTTACCCTTTACTTACGAACACGGGTCAGGTTTTTTGAAGATGGGTCGGGGATGGGTCGGATCTTTCTGTTATGAGCTGATGGTTAAGTGGTATTAAATGAGGTGATTTTCCACATGGATGCTAATGTGGACTAGCCAAGTGGCGTTTTTTTATCCAAGTGGGCAACCTGGTGGCATTCAGTTAGAGAGTTGTATTTTTTAGCCAAAAAATAAACGGAGGGGTATTTTTGAGCAAAAAAACAAACGGAGAGTATTTTTGCTCCATTTCAGATAGTTCAAGGGTAGTTTTGACCTTTTTCCGTTGTATATAATACTACTTGTACTGAGATAGTAAATACAATAATTCAGTTTCTGATTTTATCCCTTTCAAGATAATATCATTTCTCTACAAAGCTTCATCTCTATGATGCCTCTTACAAGTCGCACTGAGATCAAAGGATCACAAGATCGGCCAGAAGAATGGCGAGGCAGCATGTGAAAACGCCGGCCAAAACTGACGAATGACCAATTGGAGAGGTGGGAGCTGCATTAGCTGTAGAGTCATTGCCAGCAGTAGGGGTAATCTTTGCAACAGGAGGTAGAGGTGGCTCAATCACATCACTTTCGGAAAGTATTGGGTTGGGAGCTTCAGCTGGTGGCAATAATTGACGAGTCATGAATTGTAGGAGACGTCCAGGTTCAACAGGGCTAAAATACAGTGGTTGGTCTTTGTAACCCAAACAGCGGCTCCCTATAACCAACACATAAATATATCTCACTATTGAATCACAGGGATAAGCTCAACAAAAAGCTCCACAAATCAGTACCATAAGTCATACTTGCCAAAATCAGTAGTAACTTTACTATAATACATAAGCTTCTCAATGGCGTTTACAAATTTAAATCAGTGATACCAAGCAAAAGCACCAGAAAACATGAGTGAAAATGGCAGATTGCAGCTTACTTTCACACGTAGAGGCAAAATTTATTCAGTACAACTAGTGCATGAGGTAGCAAAAAAGAAAGAGAAGTGGGGAATGGAATGTGATGGAAGTATAGACAAGCTATAGGAATTACTTACTTCTGTATCTAGCAGCTGTGCCAGGGAAATCTGTTATAACACCATCAATGCCAGCTTCAGCTACATAGTTGTTTATCTCTACAGATGAATCTGAGAAAAAATCCCATGCTTGAGACGCAAACTCATTGTTAAAGCATTGACATATACCGAGAGATTTGATGACTTCAGTTTCTGCACCACTTCTGTTTTCCCAACGAGAAATTGACTCTCACTTGGAAAAACAGATTTCTTGGTTAAAATTACAGAACCAGCAAAGCTCTTGATCTCGCATATAGTTGAGCTTTCAATATCCCTGATATTATCAGCAATTGTATAAACAAGTTCATAGCCGCTTTTCTTAAATACTTTCAGAACTGAACTGTCTTTAGATTGGATCATAACTTTCTTTGCTGCCTGATTATTATAACCAACGTTCCTTAACGCTTCACGAACAGCAGCAATTACACCAAATCCCTGATTTGCCAGGTAAGCTGCATTCTGCACAAGTGCCAGAACATTTTTAGATAAAAATGAATAGGTATGGAATTATGTTGCTTCCTTCTGGCACTAAAATTTGCTTCCTAAAACAAACTAAAAAAATCTGTCGTTTATTTCGACAACATTTAAATATAAAATACAACTTTATTACTCCCTCGGTCTCAATTTATGTGGCACTATTTGACTTGACACAAAGTTTAAGAAAAAATGAAGACTTTTGAAATTTGTAGTCTGAATCAAACCTTAGACATTTATGTGGCTATAAATCATTTTATTAAGGATAAAAGGCAAATTTTAAAGTTAAGTTATTTTTATTATAAAAAGGTAACATTCTTTTATAGGACAGACTACAAAGGAAAAGGTGTCACATAAATTGGGACAAAGGGAGTATTTATTAGCCTTCATATAGTTAACAGAGTTTAAAATTTCCTTTTGATAGGTAAACTGAAAAGAAGTAACCAATAATAGGTCTCCCAAAGCACAAAACTAGTGAGAGAGCAGATATGTTCACTGGGTAAGCAAGCAACTGAACTACATTTTGTAATTGTAAGGTAAGAGTGTATTGGCATTTAGGTGTAATATGGACTTTATGTTTGCTGATACATAATGTTGGTGGTATAAACAATGCACAACAGAACTAGCGATACATAAACTCTCCTCTATGCTGATCATGACACCAGATACAGTTGTGACATTTTTTGCATATGTCAAAAAGTCCAGCAATGACACAGAGTTTCCGTCGTTTCTAGCTTTTGGATTTCGGTACAATGCTAACTCTGACCATGGGCTTGATATTGCCGCTACAAGAAATTAGAGTATGTTGAGAACAGCATTGACATCGAGAAATCAACTGTTATCTGAAATCTTAACATATAAGTTTTTTTAATTTGGGCGGGGGGGGGGGGGGGGGGGGGGGGGGGGGCTCTCCAAAATATTATAGATACCAGAAACTCACTCTTAGGCATATCGATATAATTTAATGCTTGATGGATTTAAATGGAGACACGCGGTAAGTGAGGATTCATATCACTGACCTAACTTGTTTGGGATTGAGGTGTTATTGCTGTTGCTGTTGTGCAATACAATTATTGAACAATTTGATGGTTAACATTCATGTTAAACCTTACAAATGTTAAGAGGACGGAATAGCCTTTGTCACCAACTTACTTAGCAGACCAGTATCAAAAATATGAACACCTACATTATTCAACCATTAACTTGAAGATGCATCAACAGCTATTGTCTTTAAACATACTATCTTCAGCATCCAGAAAACTTGAAGGCAGTATGTGTTTAAACATAAGAAAGTTGGTTCAACTTACGTTTCAGGCTCTTAATCTCGTCCCAATTAAGGTCAAAGGTGCCTATTCCAATAGTTGGGTTAAGCTCTGGGACAGTCCTAGCAATATTGCTGAATGGCGACTGAGAAACTGTAATCTTATCTATCAAATAAATAGAACCCAGGCAGAAGGGTATTCCATCTTTTGTCATTTGAACAGGACAGTCAAGAGCATCTGCACCATCTAAAGCAGCTTTTTATATGCCAAATCAGTACAACCCGGGTAATCTCCACACCACTTGCTCCTTCAGATGTGATAATCAGAAGCTTTTCTGTAGGCCAACAGGAAATTGGGAAAAAGTGAGATATAATGTCTTGTACAAACTGTAGCGAGAAGCCGAGAACATAAAATACACAGTATGAAAACTAAAGCAGTAGAGGGGACCTATTAATAAGAGAATCTTGGTATGACTCAAACTTTGTCTTATCTACAGAAGAACAACCTAGTCCAACTCAAGATATGAGAATGGTCATATCGTTGCACCAAGCTGTAGAAGTTACAGTCATTGGCTTCACATGACTCAATGAAATGTTATAGTTGAGAAATTAGAGGGAGAAGAGAAGAGAGTTTACGAATTAGTGTCTTGATTATTCCCTCAAGCTAGTGAGATTAAATAGTGTTACAGAGAATGTAAATAAGGAAAGAAACTAATCAGAATATTACACAATATTAAGTGCCTAATTATGGGGATTTGAGGATATTCTCATATCTACGCTATCTAATTATTGAGATATTCTCATATCTACACTATCTCATAATGATATCATATTTAACACTCCCCCTCAAGCTGGAGCGTATAAGTCATATGCTCCTAGCTTGCCACAAATATAGTCACTTCTGGATCTTCGGATTGATTTTGTGAAAATATCCACCAGTTGATCTTTCGAGTTGACAAAACTTGTGGAGATATATCCAGACTCAATCTTCTCTCGAATGAAGTGACAATCTATCTCAATGTGCTTCGTTCTTTCATGAATCACAGCATTAGAAGCGATATGTAGTGCAGCTTGGTTATCACAAATCCATTTCATTGTTTCAACTCCTTCCATCTTCAATTCTTGGAGAAGTTGTTTCAACCATATAAGCTCACACGTAGCTAATGTCATAGCTCGATACTCCACCTCTGCGCTTGATATAGCCACGGCATCTTGCTTTTTACTTTTCCAGGATATTAGATTACCTCCTATTAGAACACAATAACCTAAAATGGACCGTCTATCAGAAGGAGATCCAGCCTAATCTGCATCTGAATACCCAATAATGTGTGTGTGTCCCATGTCTTCATACAATAAACCTTGTCCTAGATAGATTTTGATATGTCACAGAATGCGAATCACTGTATTCCAGTGACTATCACAAGGTGATTGCAGAAACTGGCTAACTACACTAACAGCAAATGAGATGTCTGGTCGTGTGATCGTAAGGTAGTTGAGTTTGCCAACAAGTCTCCGATATCTGCTAGGATCTTTTAGAGCCTCCCACTGTCCTGGAAAAAGCTTAGTATTTGGATCCATGGGAGTGTCCACATGTTTGAAATCCAACATACCAGCGTTTTCCAAAATGTCTAAGGCATATTTTCTTTGTGTATAGCAATACCATTGCCAGACTGTGCCACTTCAATGCCTAGAAAGTATTTCAGCTTGCCCAAATCCTTAGTCTGAAAGTGACTTGAAAGGTGTTATTTGAGTTGAGAAATACCTTCATGATCATCACCTGTGATAACAATATCATCAACATAAACAATTAAAAAGATACGTTTGCCATAAGATGAATGCCTATAAAATACGGAGTGATCAGCTTCTAATCGTATCATTCCAAACTCTTGGACAATAGCTCAAAAACAACCAAACCATGCTCTAGGAGATTTCTTGAGACCATAAAGGGATCGGCGAAGTCTACATATCAGTCCACATTCCCCCTGAGCAACAAACCCTGGTGGTTGCTCCATATAAACCTCTTCAGCAAGTTCTCCGTGAAGAAATGTATTTTTTATGTCGAGCTGGAAAAGAGGCCAATGTTTCATTGCTACCATAGATATGAGGAGACGAACAGAAGTCATCTTGGCAACTGGTGAGAAAGTATCTCTATAGTCAATTCCATAAATCTGAGTGTATTCCTTAGCAACCACTCTCACTTTGAGACGATCAATAGCTCTATCTGAACCTACCTTAACTGTGAATACCCAACAATAGCCAACAGTGGTTTTGCCTTTCGGTAAAAGAACAAGCTCCCAAGTACCATTGTCATGCAAAGCAGTCATTTCTTCAATCATAGCCTGACGCCAACCTGGATGAACTAATGCTTCCGTCACAGTCTTAGGAACTTTGATAATGGATAAGCTAGTAATGAAGGCATGATATGAAGGTGATAAACGATGATAACTTAAATAAGTATAAATGGGAGCTTGATTGGCAGTAGTTCTAGTACCTTTGCAAAGAGCAATGGAAAGATCATCTAATGAGTGCTCAATCGGAGCAGGTAATGAGTCACCAAGAGTGCTTTGTGTACATGTATCAGAGTTAGAAATACTAGTTGAATTAGCAGGCTCGGAAGGAGGCTGAGGTCGTCGGGAATAGACCTTAAGAGAAGGAGGTGAAGCTGGGGGTGGAATAGTTGGAATTGGAAGGACTATTGATATGGTCTTTTGATTTTTCGTATTAGGAGAAAAATATGGAGAACATCTGCTGAGATCAAGTGCTTATTAGTAGAGGGGTCAAAGCATTTGTAACCTTTTTGTAGACGAGAATACCCAAGAAAGACACATTAAAAGCCTTATGATGTAGTTTATTTTTTCCAGGAGTAAGGTTATGAACAAAACAGATGCAACCAAACACACATGGAGGAAGGGGAAACAATTATATTCTGGATATAGGATTGAATGTGGACTCTTGTACTGCAAAACAGAAGAAGGCATACGATTGATTAAATAACAGGCAGTAATAACGACATCACCCCAAAAACGTAAAGGGACATGATTGTGAATGAGTAATGTTCGAGTTGTTTCAATTAGATGTTTGTTCTTACGCTCAGCGACTCTATTTTATTGAGGAGTATGTGCACAAGAAGACAAGTGCAATATGCCATGAGATGACATAAAAGAAGACAAAGAGATGTAAAAATATTCTGGCACTATCACTGATTAACTTCTTAATGGAAATGATTGCGAATTTCAGCGCAAAATTTCTGAAAGATAGAGAATAACTCAGATCTATTTTTCATTAAGAATAACTACGTGCACCGAGAATAGTCATTAATGAAAGTCACAAAATAATGAAACCTAAGAAAGAACTGACACGACTTGGACCCCATATGTCTGAATGAATAATTTCAAACATAGAGGTGGCCTATTATTGACGCTTTTTGGGAAAGAGGAACGAGTGTGTTTCTCAAGCTGACACGACTCACATTCTAACAAAGATAAACCAGATAACCTGGGAACCATCTTCTGTAGTTTCAAGAGACTCAAATGACCTAGTTGATTATGGAGCAATTCAGAGGAAGTAGTGGAGGTGAAAGCAACATGTGGTTGTGGGGTGGATAGCAGGTACAATCCCTGTGACTCATGTCCTTTTCTAATTATCCGTCTCGTATTCCGATCCTGCAGAAGAACAAAATCATCAAAGAATGCTACAGCACATTTCTGGGTTTTGATTAATTTGCTAATGGAAATAAGATTATATGGTCAGGTGCAAAACGAACTGATTTTAAAGGTATGGAAGGCAGAGGGTGAGCTATACCTATCCCTTTTACAAGAGTCTTTGATCCATTAGCCAAAGTCACAGTAGAGAGGATAGAAGGGGTAGTAAGAGAAGAGAGAGTATTTTTGTTACCAGAAATATGGTCAGAAGCACCAGAATCAAGAATCCATTGTTACTGAGATGAAGACTGTGTGACATAAGCAAAAGAGTTACCAGGTTGCATTGTGCAAGCAGCTGATGAAGTTGATGACTGCCTTTATGCTTTGTACTATAGGTAGTTAATATAGTCTGTTGCAGTTAAAGTGATAGATATAGATGATCCATCTGAAATCAGGTGTGGACAAAATACCATTTCCGTTATGAGACACATTTGTTGTGTATTTTGGATGGTCATTATCGTGTGGAGGCATGATTTATCACGAAAAAGATGTAGAAACCAGATGTAACAAAAACTTCCAGAGTTTTTTTTTTCTGCTTTGCAGAATCTGTTTCTGTGGTTTTGTTTTGCAGAATCTGCTTTGAGAAAAAGAAGGAAAATTATAGAAAGGAGGGCTCTGATACCATGAGAAATTAGAGGGAGAAGATAAGAGAGTTTGGAAATTAGTGTCTTGATTATTCCCTCAAGCTAGTGGGATTAAATAGGGTTACAGAGAATGTAAATAAGGAAGGAAACTAATAAGAATATTACACAATATTCTAAGGGCCTAATTATGGGGATTTGGGGATATTCTCATATCTACGCTACCTAATTATTGAGATATTCTCATATCTACATTATCTCATAATGATATCATATTTAACAATAGTTATTTTTTCTTGAAAAGCTAAAGTATCTCCATGACAATATAATTCTCTAATCTTTGCTTACTCTTTCATAGAAGAGTCTCTCTGGGATAGTAATTTGAAACTAAGCTCCACCTAGATAGTAATTTGATCACAAACTCAAAATTTAACGAATCAAACCTTTTTCAGTCCACTTCAAATTTGAGTATAGTACTAACTCAAAAGTTTTGTAGGATGATGGTTTGCATTTTCATATTTCGCGAAGAGACGCCATCTACTGAGCAAAACAAAATTCACCGATCTCACAAAAATAAGAGCATATATAGGTAGCTTACCATGAGATTTATCTTTCTTGTCCACATGAGTGAAGCAATCTGCAATATTACAGCAAGTATAGGAATAATGATGAGTATCACGGTAGAAAGCGAAATAGCACAAGGCTTCAAGACCAACTAAAAATATCCATGAAAGTTAAATTAATTTATGAAAAAAAAAAAAAAGGAAATAATTGTTGAGAAATGCATGAAATTCTGAGACTGCACAAAATTGAAGATATCTTCAACAAGTCTAACACTATTCACAGTCAAGTAATTTACCAGAATGAGTAACTACAATTATGAAAGCAACAATAAGAACACAAAGATTCTGTTATACATCAATTGTAGCGTGGTTACCTATTGTTGCTGATGGAGTTACTGGGAAATCAGACAGTACTCCATCCACAGAAAAGGCACCATTGTCAACAAAGGATAAATAATTGTAAGCTAAAGGTACATCATTTGCAAACTCCGATGCAAAAATCTGAAGACTTTCTTTATGAGCATCTAAGAGAAGCGGCGTATATGGTTGTAAGTAGAGTGAGTTGTCCACTGGCCAGATATAAGATTTGGGAACAAGGATTCCAGAGGCAAAGGTTTTGATAAATGTGAGGTTCTTCAATAAAGAACCATATGTTTGATTTGCTGAAGGTTCAACATCCTCCTGTCCAAGAAACAGGAAAGCGAGTTTCGTAACTCATGGATTGAGTCGTGCCACAATACTTCTGAGGAAATTCACCTCAGGCGATGAAATGTAGTTGATGAGAACACATACTCAGATTATGCTGGCTGAAGAAGTTGTCATGCTGCAAAAAGGATTTGCAAAACACAGGATCACTAAAAGCAGTACTGATACAAACTCAAGGCAACATTTTAGCAAGATCCAATGATTATATGTTGTAACAACACATTCATTAATAAATTTAAATGAAAAGAAACTGAAATAAATTAAAACCAGACAACTATATCTTTATAAGTGGAAACGTTTCACCACTAAATAATTACCTGGATGTTCAATCATAACTTCGGAGGGTTGACTTGGTTTACCACATCCTGGACAGTAAGAATTCTCTGCTGAGTTCCATCAAATCTTTGAGTTCGTGAATAAACTCCTTGCCTCACTGTCCAAAAAAAACAGAAGTAATATTTGTGTAGAAACTTCAGTCACCGGAAGTAACTGCTACAAGCAAAGCAATAGGTTCAGCTTCCCTAAAAAGGCTATGGTTCTCTAGATTGTACGACCAACATAATTTTCCATACCAATTTTAACATTTTACCGCAGGTATTTATCTAAAAGCCGAGTTACAGACATCATTACTTATTTAAACATAAAAATCATGTGAAGAATCAAAAGTGTATTTCAATTTACTTATGCTAGATTACAAATACTAGCACAATATTCTCGATTATAACTATGTCTATTCACACTTCACCAAAACAGTCAACTTTAGAAAGACGTGGCCACATTCAGTCCTAATAAATCTAGAAATGACTCTAATTTCTTTTGCATTTCATCAAGGAGTTATTGAACTTACAGGTGACAGGCGCGAGATACTTGAAATTGAAATCTATAGAGAACCATCCTTGTGTTGGAACTCCATTCACTAAGTATTTACTTTTCTTGTTTTTGAAGTAAACATCAACGTCAGAAGCATTGTCAAGCTTGAGGTCAGGAAAACAGATGCCAACCCCACCTTTGGTGAGTTGCAGATCACACCAAATAATGACATTGGCCAAGCTAGCTTCCCTTGCCATCACATAGGCATCATAGCTTGAATCGGGAAACAATCCAAAAAATCCACCACGGGCTATAACTAATGGTGCATCTGTTAGGGGTTTTGCCTGATTTTCTTACCAAATTTAAGTTTTACTTTTCTTAAAAGTAATATCATAATTACTTTTATTTTTCTTAAAAGGAAAATATAAAACTCTTTCATATTTGGCTAACCTCTTTATTGTAGGAAAGGTTTTGAAACTCTATAAATAGAAGACTCCTCTTCTCATACCATAACACAACAGAATCCACAATGTAGTCCTTAAAGAGTCTTGTTTAAGGGGGGAATTTCTCCCAATAGATTTTTATGCTTTTTTCAATATTAGGTCTTCATATGTAGGTCAATTAGCCAAACCCTATCAATAATATGTTTTTAGTATGCTTTTATTTGTCATCTGATTATTGTCTACATGGTTTGCAATTATAAGCTTCCGCATGACGCCCTCTCGATTTCGAACCCAACAAGTGGTATCAGAGCCTATGGTTCAGATTGGAGACATGTTATGATGAAAGTTGCAACCAATTTGACGATAGTAAAGATATTTTGCCAAAAAAAAAAACTACATGTGGATACAATTGTAAACCATATTTTCAACAATCCTGATGTTACATATTTGAAAATAAAGCTCACTTTTAACCCTATAAAGGGCTCCAATATTTTTAACCCAAAAGGGCTCATATATTTTTAACCCCAAAAGCTCCATTTTTAAGCATGTCAAGCAGCAGTGATGAAGATTATGTGAAGAATGAAGATTATGCATGTGAAGGAGGCGGATCATGTTTTGTCAAGAAAATCCATCCAAAAAGAGGAGATTTGTTAGGGGTTTTGCCCTGATTTTCTTACCAAATTTAAGTTTTACTTTTCTTGAAAGGAAAATAAAAGTAATACCATAATTACTTTTACTTTTCTTAAAAGGAAAATATAAAATTCTTTCATATTTGGCTAACCTCTTTATTGTAGGAAAGGTTTTGAAACTCTATAAATAGAAGACCTCTCTTCTCATATCATAACACAACAGAATTCACAATGTAGTCCTTAAAGAGTCTTGTTTAGGGGGGGTTCTCCCAATAGATTTTTATGCTTTTTTCAATATTAGGTTTTTATTTGTAGGCCAATTGGTCAAACCAACAACAACAACAACATACCCAGTGTATTCCCACAATTAGTCAAACCCTATCAATAATATATTTTTAGTATGTTTTTATTTGTCATCCAATTTATCGTCTACATAATTTGCAATTATAAGCTTCCGCATGACGCCCTCTCGATTTCGAACCCAACAGCATCTCCTGCGAAGCACAAATAAATACAAGCATTATAATAACTACGATGCGGAAGGCAAACTGATGAATTAACTTTTCAATCCCCCCTTCCCAAGTACAGTGGATGGCTTCAAATGAATAAATCATCTAATTTATTTGCATCTACATCAACTATCATCACCATCTTTTTGGCAAAAAATCTGGACTACTAAAGCAAACTTCGGATTTAATAAAAAATTCATAACTTTTACACTCTCCGAAAATTCTTCAATATAGTGCACGTTTGGATGGGCTTTTGGCTTTTGGCAAAGTCATAAGTTAGAAATCCTAGCTTTTGGCTTTTGGCTTATTGTTTAGCATTTTAAGCCAAAAAATTTCCTAACTTATGGCTTTTGACTTATTTTAAGCATTTTAGTCAAAAATCAAGTGCTTATAAACACTTTTTAAATTTATCCAAACACTTCAAAAGTACTTAAAAGCTATTTTTAGCTTAAAAGCACCTAAAATAAGTCAATTCAAACGGGCCCATACTCAAAGTTGACAAAAAATAAAAAAAGCTGTAAACTTGAGGAAGTAAGTGAAAAGTTTCCAATTCTTGAAAGTAAGCAACGAAAAGAAGTTACCGCTTAGTGTTAGCCATTATTCGTGGTGGAGAGCTGCTGGAAACCGAGTGACGAGGGCACATTGGGGAAAGTGGCAGTGGCAGCGGCAGCGGAGATGAAGAGAGAAATGAGAATCCGAAGGAAACCGTGAGTTGTGATCGACATTGTGTGCTCGAGAGAGAGTAGGTGTGAAAAAGAATGGGTGAAGAGGGTGGGTATGCAGGTCTACTATATGTAGCAGTAGCAACTTGAGGAAGTAAATGAAAACTTCCCAATTTCGTAGTTAAGTAGAAGAAGTTACAGCTTAGTTGGCTGCATTGTTAAAATATTGAGCAGCAACTATTGTAACGGAGAAGGAGCTGAGGAGCAATACTAAGCATATGAGAAACCGGAGATTCCACAATAATTAACTGATTAACCTTTTCAATTTCCCTTCCCCATACTCAAAGGTCTCATTTTAGTAACTCATTGCATCTATATCATGACAACTTTTTTGGGTGAAAAAAATCTAGACTACTAAAGTGAACTTCGGGGAGTACCGTAAAAAGTTGACGGAAGTAAGTGAAAAGTTTCCAATTCTGGAAAGTAAGTAACGAAAAAGAAGTTAATTACCGTTTAGTGTTAGCCATTTAGTGGTTGCATTGTTAGATCCATGAGCAGCAACTGAGAAACAGCTGAGGATCACTAATAAGCATGAGTGATTCAACATTGCCGGCCGTAAGGAGATCCTTGTGCCAGTGAAGATTGCTTTCAGTGATCGGGAGAATAGCAGGAGAAAGTGTTACAATTTCTTAAGAAATTCTACCAAAAGGCTGTTGATGAAAGAAAAGCTTATCATTGCATTTTTTTTTAACAACATTGATCATAAAATCAAACCCCAAGAAATTCGTGCAGGAAAATATTAGATATGAATAGTTTACCAACAGAATTATAAACTTTCAAAGGACGAGAGATGCTTTTGTAATTTTTGTGTGGTTTTTGCCTCAGTTAGTGCAGTTGGCTAATAGACAGCTACTAAATCAAAATATGACCGTCCCTTCTTTTTCTATTTTTGAGTACCTTGCTAAGTTTGGGACTAAATTTCTCTTTTTTGAAAAGTAAATATTCTAGGCTTTGTTGAGTTGCTGATTAAAGGAAAGCTTATCAGAAAGAAAGCTCACTAGCATGGTACCCAACAACCAGTTAAGAAAGCACGTGGCTCCTATTTTACATTCACATTATTGCAAATGATTCTTAGCTATAAAAGTTTGAAGTGCAGAGAGTTTAGCTATTTAAAGAACTGTTAAAGGAAGGAGGTGGAGGAAGAAAGAGGTTTTAAAAAAATGGAAAAAGCCCTAAATTGCCCCACTTGTTAGAAATGATACAAAAATACTCTTCAATTCACTTTTTAGCTCCATTATACCCTCCACCTTGCGCTTCATATTGTCATCTATTTTAATAGCCCCAAATTCAATTTAAAAAAGTTCATTTATTTATCTTTTTTGGAAGAAAAAGTTTATTATTTATCAAAGAAAAAATAAAATTTATATACTCTATAGAACTTGTGAAATGTCGATGAAGTGAAAATGCGATGGGTAAGGAATGGGATTCGGGTATATACGGGTTAAGTCTAATGAATTTGGTTAAATTAATTTAATTAATGTATAAATAACATAAATCCCAGGAGTGCTACGTAATTACACTCTCTCCCGACATTTTCCATAATTACATCTAATCCCGTATGTTTTGACCTCAGATACATAAATTCAAATCGCGATACATAACTTACATATACATAAGTAATAAACTGATTAACGATATAAAAGAAAAATAACGGCTAACGTGAATGCAGAGCAATCAACGTGATCATGATTGTCTGTTGAATCCCTTGATTTTAGTAACAGCTTCAAATTTTCAAATTTTGAATTACCAAATCAAGCTCCTTTGATCAAATACTCTCAATTTCTTAGATCAAAAATTCTCAAATTTCAGTAGCTCTGTTTTTTTCTTTTCATTTTTTTCAGTTCCGATACAAGATGAATATCCTAATTTTGTTGAGACATTCTGGTGTTTGGCAATCTGAAATAGAGTATGAATTATACAAAAGTGATGGAATTGTAGTTGCAGAAAGTATTACGTATGTGAGATTGGTTTCAACAATTGAAGCAGAATTAGAGATTGAGGAGTCAAGGAAAAAAATTGATGTCCGATATGTAGTTGAAGGAAATTCATCACCAATGGTGATTCGGAACGATAATGGAGTGAAGCTTTATGTTGAGTTGAAGAAAAGTTTTCCAGGATTTGTAATGTATCCTTTATGCATAACTACTACGGATAAATCTACAGAAGAGGTAATATTCGATGGTGAAGCTGGAGCAGTAGTAGAAGGAATCGAATCGGATGTACTAGCACTCTCTGTTGTTGAGTCGAAAAATGAGTACTCATTATATATACCTGAATTGGAAATTGAAAACTTCATAAGTGATTGTAAGAATAAAGAAGTGATTGTAATGGCGAAGTATGTGTTAGATCATTGCTTTAATTTCAGAGCTAAGAGATCCGACAAAGAGAGGTATGATTCGAACGTATAAATCTATAATATAGTTTCGTACTTTTAATGGTGCTTATATTTTTTGAAATTGAATAACTGTAGCATATTTTGATAAGATACATTACTATCTACATATCTTATCTATAGTTTTATGTTGTTTAATTATAGCATATTTTTATGAACTTTTATATTGTTTATACTTTTTGAAATCGAATAATTGTAGCATATTTTGATAAGATACATTATTACTTATGTATCTTATATATAGTTGTTGATTCATGTTGCATAAATGAATGCTAAAATTCATTTGAAAAATTCTTGTATTTGCATTACGTACAGTCAGTTTTCAAACATGTATTATTGGGAATTCGATACATTATTTGTTAATGTGTTTGTATGTAATATTCTTTGCTTGAGATATATTACAAAACTGGGATTTGTGATTGCATAAGTTGTTGTCATTTATGCTGAATACACTTTTCTTGTTTCAGCTATGTCCTGATTTGTTATAATGAAGAATGTAATTGGATCATGAAAGCATCTTGCCTGAATAATTCCGATGTGTTTATGGTTCGTACATTCAACAATGAGCATATATGTCTACTGAGTGATAGGGTTCTATTCTAAAACAATTGCAAGCTATGACAACCATTGTTAGTGACTTTACAGCCCCGAAGTTGGTTAATCATAAGAGAAAACACACTCCGGGAGACATAATTGAAGAAATGAAAGATTTTTATGGAGTGGGTATTAATTATATGAAGACATGGAGATCTAAGAAACATGCTATTGAGATGCTAAGGGGTGGACTGGTTGATGGTTACAGAAAAATGCCGAGATACATTCATATGCTAAACACTGTGTATCTTAACTCACACATTAGGATGCATAAGTTAGCAGAAAATGAATTCATGTATTTGTTTATAGCACTACATCCGATGAGAAGTGGTTTCAAGTTTTGCAGACCAGTAGTTATGGTTGATGTGGCTCATTTGGATGGACCATACAAAGGAACTTTTCTTTCGGCAAGCACTCTAGATGGTGCAGGTATGACAACTGATGTTAGATCAATTAACTAGGTGCAAAATATTTCATAACATTATATTTTGATATGTTGTATCGTTTAGTTAATAATTGAAATAGTAACGTCAAGCTTACTCATTGACTAACTGGTTGATTTTTGATTTAGGATGCATTTTGCTGATAACTTATGGGGTGGTAAATATAGAGAATGATTGTTCCAGGACATGGTTTTTTCAGCAGTTTAGAGATGCTTATGGAGAACGTGAGAATATGTGTGTTGTATCGGATCTCCACGAAAGCATAATCAAAAGTGTAAGCATTGTGTATCCTAATATCCCTCATTTTGCATGCATTTGGCATCTCTGGAAGAATGTTTGCAGTTACTTCCGCAATAGTAAGACCAGACTTACTTGTACTATTCTATGGTGAAGGCTTATAGAAAAGAGGATTTCGATTACCTTATGGCTAAGGTGGGTAAGGTGGATTATAGGGTAAAGGATTACCTATATGATGTCGGTTATGAAAAATGGTCAAGAGTTCATGCACCTATAAACAGAGGTAGAATGATGACATCTAATATTGCCGAATGTATAAACGGTTGTTTGTTAGAGGCGAGGGAACTGCCTATCTTAGGATTTCTGGAAGAAGCAAGAATATTGTTTGGATCATGGAACTGCAAAAACAAAGAAATAACATCGTATACAAAAACTACATTAGGAAGAAGGTTCGAAGAAATTCTAACTCTTAATGGAGCCAAATCTTCTTGCATGACGGTATGTTCTACAAGATACATATATTAATTTTTCTTTATGTATATTTCAGTACTTTGATTGTTTTTTGATAAAAGTTTATATTTACATATCAGATATTTTTCATTGCTATATTTTTCGTAGGTTAAGGCTTCATCAAACTATGTGTATGTTGTATACGAATCTGGTAGAAGGTACATTGTGGACCTTGAGAGACAAACTTGCAACTGTGGACGGTTTCAACTTGATGAGATACCGTGTTCTCATGCAATTGCAGTTTTGAAGAGCAAAAATGTAGATGATATGAGTCTGTACTGCTCTGATTATTATAAGCCTGCAACATTGGTGAGGACGTATGAAGTTTCAATTATTCTGATGTCCGATATGAAGGATTGGCATGTGCCTAAATGTGTTGATGAGGAATTGATCTTACCACCAAAATATCGTAGACCACATGGAAGACCACAGAAAGGGAGGCATAAGAAATTCAGTGAAGCTCTGTCATCAAGCACAAATCGTTGTGGCAGATGCGGTCGTGCAGGTCACAACAGACGCAATTGTGATTTTTTCCCAAAGGAGAAGTGACAATTATGTTTCCGTATACATATCATTTTTCAAGTATAATGTTGAATCATGAAGTTGATGTTTTCTAGTTTGAATAATGTTAAATCTTCTTTAACAAGATTCCCTGTAACGACTATAAAATTTGTTGTGCAAATTTTATTATTTTAAATTTTGAGATGCATTGCTTCCAGTTTCAATTAAATTTAGGTAATAGTCACTTTATAAGGCTACTTATATATTATAAACAGGGATACATTGTTTAGGTAATTTATACATTGCATAATACTATAACATATATATTACTTTTGAATAATGTATCTAACCCATTGCTATAAACAACTGTTATAAATACCTCAGATTTAAGTGTTACATTTTAAACTCTGATACGTAGATAAAGGTTACTTATACATAAAAAAATTTTATTCTAATACATAAATAAAGATTACTTATACACTTAACAAATACATTATAAGTAGGGATTCATAGATACGATTTCTTATATATTGCACAAATTTATAACTTATACATTGCTTTTCAGTATACACTACATGAAACCTGAAGTTATATTGCAATGTTACATTATATTATAAGATACATTATTGTTATAGAATTATATCATATACATTGTAATGTATATGATATCTTATACATTGCAGTGTATATGATATCTTATACATTGAGGTGACATTATAGCAGGTTACATTGTTTAGGAATTGTATCATATAGATAGAAATATATAAGAGAGATTATACACTACAATGTATAAGATAACATATACATTGCAATGTATAATATTCCATATACATTGCAGGTTATGCTATAAGATACATTATTGTTCAATAATTATATCTTACACACTGCAATGTATAAGATAGCTTATATCAGGAATTGTATCATATACATTACATCATATAAGCTATCTTATACATTGCAACGTATAAAATATAATATATACAAAGCAATGTATAAGATAACATATACATTGCATGTTACATTATGAAATACAGTACTGATCTGAAATGTATATGTTGTAACATATACACAGAACTGGTACAAAAATCATTAACTTATATGGTTTTGGAGGAAAACAACAAAACAATAAACCTAAGTTAATATATTATAGAAATTTTATCCAAAACAAAAAACAAATACGTACAACGAAATCTACAAGACATGTCTTGATCAGTATTTGCTAACACGGTAGTCAAAAAATTATTCAGGTAAAAACATAATAAAATTTCGAACTACTCAGTGCTAACTATCGCTGATTCATCAGGAGGTGGAATATAATTGGGCCTTGATCTTGGAGGATCTTCGTTGTCGCTAGCATAACCTTTCCTAGCCTTGACAACTCCATAATTCCATAAAAGTGATGTGTATCTCAAGCGATGTGATTCTGCTTCAAAATCAGATGAAGGGAATGACAGGCCTTCACTCAAATACTCAGCATATTGAGATATACCCCGAAGAATGTTTGGCGAAATAACTCAAGTACTTCTTCACCCACAAAAGTCTTAATATCATCCCCAAAATTACGATTACATGAACTGTCAATATGCAAAGCGTGTGGTGGAATGTTTTTAATTACATATTTCATACCCTGTAATCATATACATAGGTAGCGAAATTTTAGTCTAATCTAATACATAACTTAACACAAAAATAAGCATATTTCGGTTGTATGTATCTGTACTGCCTAATACATTCCTCTACATAAGATTAATCCAATATGTTACTTAACACACTTATGGATTTATTATCTTGTATGTATCTGCATTGTGCAAAGTTTTCTTATACATAAGTATTCTATGTATCTAATACATAACTTAACACAAAAATAAGCATCTTTCAGTTGTATGTATATGTACTGCCTAATACATTCCTATACATAAGTTTAATCCAATACATTACTTAACACACTTAAGGGTTTATTATCTTGTATGTATCTGCATTGTGCAAAGTTTTCTTATACATAAGTACTTTATGTATCAGCAATACCAAGAACAATCAGTTAAATTAGATCTATATATCAGTAAATGAAAATCCACTACAATATGTTGTTTTTCGAATCATATACATCAACAATATGTATCTCATAATATACAAAGCAATATACCTTTGGAAGACGGGGGCGTGATGTAACTTCAGATTTTTGCCTCTTTGAAGATGAAGCAACAGGCTTTTTACTTCTTGTAGCAGCAACTTCCCGTAACTTCTTCATCATAGCGGGATCGTTTCGATATTTAGATCTATTTTCACGAAAATCAAGGTCATCTTCATGAAAATTCCCAGGAACAAACCTAACTACAATATTTGTTTGAGGATTATCATCTAATTGAGTAAGTCCAATACTAAACGAAGGAACAGACTTCATTAATATGCTTATTTTGGTCAATGAACACTCACTCGACACTGTTGATTTTAGATTTAGTAAAGTGAAAAAAATTATGAAATAATACTAACCTCCAAAAGAAACTCAAGAAGAAAGTTAATGGAGTTTGTCAGTTGAGGTTGAGGAATTGGAGATGAAGACGGCTGTAATTCAAAATTGGCAAACCGCTTGATAGTTGTCTTGAAATTAGGCATTGTTTGTGGAGCATTAGGCGTTAAAAGTGGATGGGTTGAGTAAGTTGAGTAATGTATAGGCTATATGGAGAGAGAAAGTGTGAGATGAGATATTTGTAATTAGTTTTGGGAGCTGGGATTTTAAGTAATATTAGTAACTTAAGATGTAATTTTAAGTAATTTTCGCTGAATTAATTATATGGGGACCAATGGCAAGGAGTCATGTCATTAATGAAATTTCTTTATTTTGTTGTTTGTTTTTTTGTTTTTGTTTTTGTCGGCTATTGTTATCTGTTCTGAGCCGGGGGTCTATCGAAAACAGCCTCTCTACTTCATCTGAGGTAGTGGTATGGACTGCGTACACTTTACCCCCACCCCAGACCCCACCTGGTGGGATTACACTGGGTATGATGTTGTTGTTGTTTAATTTAGGGCTGTTAAAATAAAGGACAATATGAAGTCCAAAGGTGGATTTCAAGGGGATCATGGAGTTAAAAGGTGGATGGAGGATATTTATGTACTATTTCCAATAAATGAGGGGCAACGTAGGTCCTTTTATAACAAAGTTTGAAGTGCAGAAAGTTTTAAAAGGGCTGTAAAAGTTACTACTAGTTTTTTCAAGCTGGTGTTATAGCTTTTTTTGTTAAGCTTATTCTTTCTTAAAAAATGCTTATTTTTAAAAATTGAAGTGTTTGGCCAAGTTTTTGAAAGAAAATAAGTATCTTTGCGGAATAGACAAGTTGTTATTCATAAGTTAAAAAAGTAGTTTTTTTTTCGAAAAGCATTTTTTTGAAAAGCACTTTTGAAAAAATACACTTAAAAGCACTTTTTAAAAGTTTGGTCAAACACTAATTGCTACTCAAAAGTATTTTGTAGATTTATTGACCAAAAATAAAATTGCTCCTCACTTAGGTTACTTTTTTTAAAAACACTTTTGAAAGAAGTATTTTCATAAATAAGTTGATTTTGCAAGCTTGGTCAAATAGTAATATTTCCTTCGTTCATTTTTACTTGTCCACTTTAGACTTTGCACAGTTTTTAAAATAATGATGAGTACTTTATGATACCATTAATTGATGTTTAATATTAGGTCTTGAAAAATGATTTAGGTAATAAGTAATTAATGTTAAATTAAAACATGGAAAAAAATAAGGGTAAATTACATAATTCCCCAAACATCCTTACCATTAATACATATTTTCCCACATCTTTAAAATAATTACATATATTTCCATAATTTAGATTTTCTCTCTCCTTAGATATTGATACATAACACATCTCATCTATACTGCCTTCACTCCACCAAACTTGCATATTTTAATGCATATTTTTTCAAATATTTTCTTATCCAAAATATTTATCTTCTTCCTTCTTCCTTATTCTTTCTCATCTAAATTCTCTTTCTTCTTTCTCCCCCAACCACTATTTCATCATGGCTCTATCTGTTAAGTCTTTTTTTAACATTGTGTTGTACCTGTACGTAGAAGAACAAACCATTTGTAATGGTCTCATCTCCTTCGCTTGTGATTTACTTGTTTATATGTAAATTCTAGTGAAAAAGTCACCCAAGAAATCTAATAATGTGTCGTGAATAAACCGGCAAGATGGGTTGCTACTAAATATATGAAATTTAGTGTTTTTTCAAGATACATACGAATGTATCTCTGTGTATATGTAGTATAATTCAAAAAATATAATTTTTGGTTCGTGATATATATGAATGTACCTGCCGTCAATGTATCATAGTCTATTAACTCGTATGGAATATGAAGCTTAGTGTTCGCTCATCATGATACATACAAATGTATTTGTGTGCACATATATCATAGGCAAAAGAATGTAATTTTTTATTCATGATACATATGATTACATCTGAGTGTCAATGTATCATAATATACTAATTCATATGGAATATGAAGCTTAGTGTTTGTTCATGATACATACGAATGTATCTATGTGCACATATATCATAGTTCGAAAATTTGTATGTATCAAAGAGATTAATATGTGTTTATGATACATATGAATTTATTTATATCCAAAAAAAAAAATCTATCAATAAATTAATGAATTTATTATTTTAAAGAATAATAAAATGAAATTAATCAAATTACATAACCAAGATATACATGTTTTTCATCTTATATTAATGAATTTATTATTTTAAAGAGTAATAAAATGAAATTAATCAAACAAAGATACATTCCATGATTTCCTTCTTATATTAAGGGATTTAATTTAATTTTCCAATTTAATTTCTAATATATCAATGTCCCTTTTTATGGGACTTTATGTAATATTGCAAAGTTGTGGGAGAGGGAGTAATTAGCTCCTATACATATGGAATTTATGTAAGTTACCCAAAAAATAATTATTTTTCTTGATATTTAAAATTGACGAGGAGTTTGAATGAAATCTCGTAAGTAAAGGATTAAAAAAACGCTCTGACCTCTCTTCTCATGCACCACCCTAACCCTAGCTAATTTTTTTGATTTGTCTGTCTATATTGGTTACTCCGGCCACTGATCAATCATTGATGGCAATGATTGACCAGTCACCCCTAACTGCACCATCCAAAATATCTATGACTACCAATTCTCTTGCTACTTCGAGCCTTGATTACTCGAAGACTTTAAAATCAACCACTCTGAATAACTTGCTAATGGGTCCTAAGAAAGATTTGTCTTCGATTGCAGCCAAACCAATTACTATGTTAAATGGTGAACCTTACATTAAGTGGTTCGAATCTGAAGTTGCTACAATGAATATCATTGAAAATTTACAACATGCTATTGTTAAGAAGTTTTCACAAGATTGACCTGATTTGGAGGAGTTGCGTACCACGATCGTTGTTCAATGTAACATCAAAGGTGATTGTCAAATAGATTACTTCATAAATATACATATTCTAATTAGGCTTTCATTGAGAGAAGATTTCATTAATCTAACTTTGAAGGCTGCCTTTTATATCAAATCAAAGGATGAGCTTCTTATCAAATGAGACCTTTAATTTATGACTCTAAATTCACTGTGGAGGAAAATAACTACGGCAATGTCTTGAATCTCATTCCCCAATTTGCTACCAACTTATTCTGGTAGGAGTCTCTATTATCCTTAGCATCTGTTGTAGGCACTCCTATTCATTTAGATTTGGCTACAATTAATAAAACTAGACCTAGTTGTGCAAAAGTTAAGGTTCTAGTCGATTCAATGATCAATCTATCAGATCATGTGACAATAAATATTGAAAATAAAAATACGGGAGCAATAAGAACGTTGAATGTGAATATTTAATAAGACTACCTGCCCAAATATTACAGAGAATATAAATTACAAGGCCACAATATATATGAATGTCTAGTGATACATCCAGAATTAGCAACACAGTAGGATGAGAACGAGAAAATTCATGAATCATACAAGGGGCCAGATGGTAGAAACAAGGATGATGGAGATGAGAAAAATAAAAAAGGTGCAATCAAAAAGGCAAATAAAGAGAAAGAGGGCAATACACCAACATAATCAACTTACTGGGTCCTTTTCAAGGAGGCTTACAAGTAAGAAAATTATTGGAAATCCTGAAGCTTGGAATGAAGTAGCAAATAAAAAAGGGAAGAAAAAAGTGAATAATCAGATTACACATGCAAAAGGAAGTAATAAAGAACCCTCAGTTGGGTCTCTCAATCAATATGCAGCTTTGGATTCCATTGATGAGGAGGTGGGAAAGAAAGATAGAGATGAAGAAAGTGCAAGCAATTCAAGTAATGATAGAACAACAATACTACAAGGAGGATCTCAGATAATGACAAACTCAGATAAGATTGAAAAGGAAATAACTCAAAAGAGAGGGCATTCAGAATGTTCTTACAGATTCCATGGAGAAGGAGCATAATAATAATCTTGATGTGACAGATCTGGTTGTTCAAAATAAGGAGAAAGATGGAGATACTAGTGAGTGGGTGGAAAAATCTTTCCCCACCTCTAACACAGTTGGCATTCTGGAAAAACAAACACAAGAGTTAGTGCATGATTTTTCTAACTGTAACAGTGAACCTAGTGACAAGGTTCACAATGCAGTTGCGGATAAGCAGGTGAATGCGTGTGAAATGGAATTGGACAGTGGTGACATGTAGAATCAGTTGAATAATAAGTTGAATTTAATAGAAAAGGATCATCCTTTGAATAAACATGAACTCTTTATTCAGCAACAGGGTCAACCATTCGCTATGATGGATACTATTAATTACCAGGCAATTGTATCATATAGCATATGTTTTCCTAATAAGGTATTACATGACATTGTAACTCATCAAATTCAAGAGAAAAAAAATGCAGCAGACAAGGATGATAACAATGCAATCCACTAAGAAGATAAAAAAGAAAGGGCAAGTAATCAAATGTTGAATCAAGTAATGAGGGAAGTTGATTTGTCCCCAACATCTCAAAATAAAGGCAGAAAAGTTAAAGGCAAAGGAAGTGATAATGTGCTTTCTACTAGAATTGTACCAAAAAGGGGTGCTAAATCTATCTCTAGATGATGTCAAAAACATTTGTGTGGAACATCAGGTCCATCAAAACTCAGTAGGACTTTCATAGAGTTTAGTTGTTGCATAGATATTACAAGTTCTTTCTTAGTGCATTATTAGAACCCTTTCAAGAAGCAAGACATATTCAGAATATAAGGGAAGATTGGGCGTGCATTATGCTAACTATAATCTGAATGGCATGATTTGGGTCTTTGTTCAAAATGAGATTAATATGGAGGTGTTGCTAGACTCAGACCAGCAAATTTCTTTAAAGTTAAAGTTTCTAGACTCTAGCTAATTTTTGATTGTTACTCTAGTTTATGCTAAGTCTGATGACCTAGAAAGATTAAGTCTTTGGGATAACATTTACAACATAGCTAATAACATGAGGCATTCTTGACTGATAGAATGAGATTTCAATGTTATTTTTAATGAGGAGGAGAAGATAAGTGGTCTTCTTGTTCATCCTCCAAAATATGAAGACTTTACATTTTGTCTCAACTATTGTGAATTATTTGATATCAACTTCAAGGATAGTCCATTCGTTTGGTGGAATGGTAATCATATGATGAGTGTATTTTCAAAAGTCTTCACAGAATGGTGGTAAATCAAGAGTTTCAGGACTGTTTTGACATGTCAGAGGTAGAACATTTGTCTAGAATTGATTCACATCATGCTCCCTTAATTTTGTCTTGTGGGGTGCATGCTCCTATGATTATAAAATCCTTTAAGTTTATCAAGTTCTGAACAGAGAAAAAAGAGTTCATGGAGGTGATTATAGATAACTAGGTAGTTAACATAGAGGTTGATTTTTTTATCCAGCTCAAACAAAAGATAAAGAATATCAAGATTGCTCTATCTATATGGAGTAGATCTTGCTTTGGTGACATCTTCAAGCAGTTGATCATCATGAAGGATATTGTTAAAATCAAGGAAGATTTATTTGACTAACTCCTTACGTGCTCTAACAGGGAAGTTTCTCAAAAGACTCAGGAAAAAAATGAAGAAATATATGCATTATAAAGAGGAATATTGGAGACAAAAAGCAGGCAAAATGAAGAAATATATGTATTATTAAGAGGAATATTGGAAACAGAAAGCAAGCATTGACTGATTTACTGAAGGGGATAGAAATATTATTGAGAATGTGTTGCTATCTTAAGAGATCATAACTGATATTAGGAAAAGGGGCAAGCCTGCCAATGTTATCATTTAGCTTGACATGGCCAAAAGTTATAATAAAGTGTCTTGGCAGTTCCTAAAAAAGTTCTTCAGAAGGTGTGTTTTAATAATATTTTTGTGGACATGATTTGGAGGTTGATTCAACAATTGATACTCTGTATTGATAAAGGGGCAAGCTACATGCTTTTTCCACTCCACCGAGGGTGAAACAAGGGGATGCCTTATGCCCAGCTTTGTTTATTGTTACTACAAAGATACTATCTAGAGCCTTGAATGCTTTATTCCTTAGAAATGGCTTTAAAGGGTATGGTATGCCTAGATAGAGTTCTGATCTTAACTACTTAGCCTATGCTGATAATACTATCAAATTTTCTTCTGCAGATATTGAGTCTTTGCAAATGATTATAAATATTATAGGAAAATATGAAGGGCAATCTGATCAGAAAATCAACAAAGAAAAAAGCTTCATCTATGTATATCACAAAAATGCCAGACAAATTTGCCCGCAGGTTAAGGAAACTACTGATTTTAATAAAGAAAATTTTCTTTTTACTTATCTGGGGTGTCCTATTGGTCATTCAAGGAAGAAGAAGTCTCATTTTTTTAATCTCATCAAAAAAGTAAAGAAAAAATTGCAAGCTTGGAAAGGAAGAATTCTATCCTTTGGTGGTAAGGCTGTTATAATAAATAAGCCCTGTAAAGTATTATTATTTATCTACTATCATCTATTACTTCTCCTAAATGTGTTATTCATAAAATTCACAAATTGTTTGCTAGATTATTCTGGAGTAACAATAAGGAAAAAGGCACAAGCATTGGGTTTCTTGGATAAACATCTGTTTGCCCAAAGAAGAAGGTGATCTTGACTTTAGATCACTGTTTGATGTTTCTAAAGCTCTTTAAAGTTGTGGTGGATTTTCAGAACCACAAAATTCATGTAGATCAACTTTATATGAAATAAATACTGCAAGAGGTTTAGCCCTCAAGTAGTAGAATAGTAGGGAGGGTCACAACTGTGGAAGTACATGATTGAAGCTAGATACAATTTTGATCAGATGATATGGTGGGAATATAAATGTGATCACTCAAGTATTTGGTATGATAATTTGACAAAGTTGGGTGCTTTACATTATGTCTTTCCTCCATCTAGTAATTTGTATTCTTCAGAAAGAGAGATTAGTGAATTCATGGAGAGGGGGTACCTAGAATGAGGAAAGATTACAGCTTCTATTGCCTCAACAAATCATTAGTCAGATTCACAAGTGTG
Source organism: Capsicum rhomboideum (assembly GCA_031232105.1). NCBI lineage: Eukaryota > Viridiplantae > Streptophyta > Magnoliopsida > Solanales > Solanaceae > Capsicum > Capsicum rhomboideum. Next base: position 124,913,669 of record CP124716.1, read on the forward strand.
TTGTTTAGAGATTACTGAAGAATGGAATAAACTAATTTGGTGAATACTATCTAATTTCAAAAAGTTCATAGTTAGTAGTGCTTAGGAAAAGGTGAGACTGTAACACCTCGTACGTTCCTAACCCTACTTGACGACATTGAACAATGATTATATAGGTGTCGAGAGCCATATGTGTGTATTTTGTAATGCTAAGGATGAGAAAAATTAAATTTGGCCTCTTATATGGGATTAAACCTTTGTGGAAGTGTTTTGTGATTTTCATGGGACAGTTGTGGGGTTCAAAACGAGGTTAAGCGGACCTCTAAACAAAGGATATTAAGGTTAAGAAGTGAGTTAAAGAATAGGACTTGAAGTATCTAACCGAACCGGCAAAAAAAAGTCAAAAAATGTAATTTTTGACAAATTTGAAGGAGGGGCGCGTTTGGGACCGTGCCACGCCGCTCTGGGCTAAAATTTTTAGCCCAGATGCAGTGGGTTGGCGCTCCCAGGGGCGTGCCACCTTGGGATTTCCACTTTTTCGAAAGTTGGAAATTTTTAAGTCCCAAGGGTATCCGGGGACGTACCGAGCCGATTTTTGCTATGTTTCTTATACAACCAAGAGTATATACATGAAATGAATGACATATTACATTAGTATGATAAAATTACTCGAGAACGAATTTGGGGTCAAAATGACAGTTTTGCCCCTAAGGTCAAAATAGGCCATACGTGGCTAGAATCGTTTGTTCTTGGGATCGAGGCTACGGATATGAATAACATGAGTGGTAATATTGCTGTAACACGTATGAGATGACTTGAATACGATAAATTATTGATTTTACTGGGTTAAGTGAATTGGGCCCAAAAAGGGCCCAAAAATGAAAAGAATGCATGGCCCAAAATGGGTCAAATGACCCATTCTTTCAAGACCTTCTAGAAAAAGCATTTAATGCTTTAGAAGTGGATAAGGATGGACATAAATGCTTATAAAAGGGACCAAAAATCTGATTTTTTGGTCATTTGGAAGCTCATGCCTTTTGGTCTATTTTTCAATTTATTTTCTCTCAAACCCTAGAAGCTCAAAGACAACTCTTAAAGCAAGATCATCCTATTACAAGCCTTGGTAAGTATTTATTCTCATGGATTAACATATTATATGCATGGTAGATTATGTATATCATGATAGTTGTGTTGGCAAGGTGGTGAATGGTGTATTGTTGCTTTTGGTGGAAGATGTGCCATCTTTGTGAATTGAAGGTGAAAAGAGACTTGATGTCTTAATGAAAAAGCATGGTATGGATAAAATATGAACATTTATGGTGTTATTTTGTTGTTAAACATGCTATTTTCATATAAGTGTCAATTAGGGTATTTTGGCCGATTTGTTGTTGTGAGGTGTGTTGAAGGAAATTGATGGCATAAGTATGATGTGGTGATAATGGAGAGTGGAAAGTGTGAACTTGGCATGACATGCTATTGGTTATCATGTGTTGGTCAATGTTGGGAATATTGTGGGATTTTTGGAATAATACTTTCATGAATGGTTGTGTCAAGTGGGACATGGCATGTTTAAAGGCAAACATGAGAATGTTACTTATTATATGTATTAAGTAGTTGGTGGTTAATGTTGGCTCCGTTGTGTATTTTTGTTGTAGAGTGGAACATAAGGAAGGAACGGAACGATTGTATACGCATTTAAGATTGTGTGTTGGTATTGAGAATACAAGTTATCTAAGGTTACTTTGTTCGTCTCTTTTTGCGGTACGTCGTATTCACATTGGCATTATGCTAGTCCTATCCCGAAATGTGCTAAGGTATTCTATATCCATTTAGAAATAGTTATTATTACATATTCCCTACTCATTGATCACTTGGGAATTGTATGTCTCATATTCGTTAGTCCATGTTCCAAAAGACCAAAAAGGTTATGTTCCAAAGTGCCAATAGTGGCTATACACATACCTCTTGTTCATTGACTTGTGTTGCATGATTCCAATAATGTTATCTATTGTTGAGTCCTATACTCCTCATTCATGAGTTATAGTGGTTCACGGGTTACATAATTATGGACATGTTCCAAAAGTCCTAATCATATTGTGTTCTTGAGTTTCCAAGAATGTTGTGGCTATGTACATACGTTAATCTCTCATCACTGATTGTATCACTCTCTCATAAGAGGATGAATCAATTCCTCATAAGTATCACTCAATCAAAAGTAAGAATAAAGTAATACACATTTGTTGTTGGTTATGATTTATGGGTGGCAAGTCTAGGGGCATAAGCCTAGCTCGACTCGATCCCGATGTGTTGATTTATGGGTGGCAAGTCTAGGGGAATAAGCCTAGCTTGACTCGATCCCGATGTGTTGATTTATGGGTGGCAAGTCTAGGGGCATAAGACTAGCTCAACTCGATCCCGATGTGTTGATTTATGGGTGGCAAGTCTAGGGGCATAAGCCTAGCTCGACTCGATCCCGATGGGTGGCAGGTCTAGGGGCATAAGCCTAGCTCGACCCGATCCCAACATCACATGATGTTATGTTAAGACCCACTGATCAGTCGGGGCCCGGGTACGTTATGATATGAGCAATGAGGAATAAGTCATAAAGAGAAGAACTTAATTTATGTAAGCTACACTGTTCCACATATGCAAATCGATGAGTTGTTCATGTTGCCTATCCTATTACATTTTGATTCTATTGATGTCTTTATAACAAGTTTCTTATGGCCTTACATACTCAGTACATTCTCCGTACTGACCCCTCTCGGGGGATTTACCTTACTTGCTGCAGGCGCAGGTACTAGTAGGCCTCCACTGTAGGTTACAGATCTTTTGCCGACTTTTGTTGAGCTTCAGTTGGTTCGGGGCTTCCTTAGTTCCTATGTACATTCATTTTGGTATTGTATATGCGTATAGAGCGGGGTGTGGTCCCGACTCTAGGATTGTCATAGTCATGTATCTGTAGAGGTTTTGTAGACTTATGTGGGAACAGAATGTAAGATATGTATGCTCATTTTGGTTTGTTGGCCCCAACGGCTAAGTTGATATATATATATATATATATATATATATATATATATGGCATATGTTTCCATATCCGTTTCCATATCTTTTGCATAGTTGCATAGGGTTTCATAAGGTCCATATGAGGAGATGCATGCAAGTATTCATAAGCAAAGATTGGTTCTCTCGGGCCATGTCGGCTTCGGGTGCCAGTCCGGCCCGAATGGGATTTTGGTTCGTGACAAAAGTGGTATCAGAGTAGTTCGTTCTAAGGGTGTCTACAAAGCCGTGTCTGAGTAGAGTCTTACTTATCAATGTGTTGTGCACCACATTTATAAGTAGGAGGCTACGGGACATTTAGGATGTTGTTCCTTTTCTTCATTCCTAGATCGTGCAGTAGAGCCAGTGTTGTAAGTTAGATTATATCTGACCATGGCGATTGGTTTTCTGTGATATAGAAACTGTCGATGACAAGAAGAGATAAAGGCAAGGGTAAGCAGGTTGACATACAGGAGCGAGTGGATCACCACCTGACTCAGCTAGTCAAGGTGGTGCTGATACAGAATTTGCATCGCGGGTCTCTCCTACTTTTCCAGCTCCAGAAGAGTGGGGAAAGAGAGTAGTATCTTCGGGACTGCCCGACAATACCATTGAGCAGGACTTGATGAGTGCAGTACAAATATTGACCCGTGTAGTTGCTGCACAAGCTCAAAGACAAGCTCTTATGCAGCAGAAGGGGGGACAGAGGCAGAGAGAGAGGATGAAAGAAGTGGAAGAAAGATCGCCAAAAAAGGCTAAACCCATGGGACAAAACATGACGTCCCAAGGAGGATTTGGGCATAGGACTTTTCACAAACCACTTAGGCCATCGTTTCCCCATACCACCACAATTACTCCTCCTCTATTCCAAGGATTTTGAAGCAACCAGTTTGGGTAAGGAGGTGAGATTCAGGGTTTACGTACAGTGGGGTACCAAGCACAAGACAGTATGAATCGCCCGAGGTTTCTTCGTCGGTTGTGTCAGCGCTGCGGGAGGTTTCATGCCGGTGAATGTCGATTTAGACAGAATGTTTGCTATTATTGCGGCATGCCAGGGCATGTGGCAAGGGGGTGTCCACGAAGGAACACAGGTGGCATGGCACGACCCACGGGACCAACCTTCGCATCGACATCATATGTGCCTCCTCTAGGTAGAGGTGCACAAGTTGCTGGTCATGCCAAGGGTGCTAGAGGAGAAGCTAGTTCTAGTCACATCCAGGGCAGTACCTACGCCGTGGTGGATCGGCAGAAATTTGAGGCTTCTCCTGATGATGCAGCAGGTATATGCTCTATTTTTATTTGTTAACGTATTTACATTGATTGATTTGGGGATTTACCCTATCCTATGTTATTCCATTGATTGTTGAAAAAAAAAAAAGAAACTTTGTGAAAGGATAGTAGAAAGTTTAGTTCATCCATTTGAAACAACTCTACACCAAAAGGGAAAATTATTGTGGCTAAAAGAAATGTGTCATGATTATGGGGTAACGACGTGGGGTTATACTACATTAGCTAATCTTATGAATTGCAAATGGTGGATGTTCATGTGATCATGGGAATGGATTAGTTGGTTTCTTGTTATACCACGGTGACTTGCCAAGGTATATTTTCACTATCCATACGAACATGTTCCTGAATGGAAGAGCAATGTGGGGGCACCAAGAAAATATTTTACTGTCTATTGTAAAGTGACGAAATTGATAGCCAAGGGGTATGTATGCCAGTTAATCCGAGAGTGAGCGATTGAGGCGAAACCACCAAGTCCTCGATAGGTTTCGGTGGTCAAATGACTCTCTTGATATCATGCCTGACAAATTTCCAGGCTTACCCCCGAAACAGGAAGTAGAGCTTAATATTGATGTGATTTCAGACCCTCCGCTTATCTCTCTTCTTCTATATACCATGGCCCCACTAACGCTATCGGAATAAAACAGAACAATTAAGAGAGCTCATCTATGTGCATGTGGACAAAAAAAAAATTGAAATGGGACTTGAGAACGTGCATTGACTATTAGCAGTTGTGTAAAGTCTCGATTAAGAACAACTATCCCCTCTTAAGAATTGACGATTGGTTGATCAGTTACAGGGTGCCAAGTGTGTTGTTCCTTTTTTGCACCAAATGTCTCGGAAACAAAAGTAACTTGGGCTTGGGTTATCACCAAGTCAAAGTTAAAAACAAAGATGTACCCAAGACAGACTTGCGACCACGTTCTGACTGTAATGGTTCTTAAGTTGTGTCATTGGGACTAACAAATGTACCAGCTACTGTTCTGGAGCGGATGAATAGGGTGTGCAAACTATTGTTCGATGTATTTGTACCTGTGTTCATGGTTGATATTCTGGTTTAATCAAGATCACGAGAGGACCATGTCAATTATGTACGGCAGGTGTTACAAGATGGGATCGTCAGTGGAATGCAAAGTTCTCCAAGTATGCATTTTGGATAAAATCCATAGCGTTTAGGGTCACATTGTATAGGATGACAGAATGAAGGTCGATACGCTAAAGATAGAAACAGTGCAAAACAAAAATTGGCTAAGGCCTACGATGCTTACAAAGATTCTTCGTTTCTTTGGGTTGGTTGGTGATCGAGGAGCATGACTAAAGGAGTTTCATCTATCCCTGGACCCTTACCAGCGCTAATATACAAAGAAACTCAGTGTCAGCGGAGTGATGCATATGGGACAAGTTTCAAAGAGTTAGAAGTTAAATTGGCTTCTACAACAGTTTTCTATTTCTCGAAGGCACAAAGGTTCTGAAATGTATTGTGATGCTTCCAGGGTTGACCTAGGATGTGTGTTAATGCAGTATGATAGGATAGAAGCGTATGCCTCACAGCAGTTGTGGCCATATGAGAGTAACTATATCACACATGATCTTGAGGTAACAGGTGTGGTAGTTATTTGACAGATATGAGATATGAAACTATGATACTACTACTTAGGGTTCATATTGAGATATGAATATTGCTCATAGGAGCTTGCATACACTTTAAAAAGAGGGACTCAAATTTGAGGTAGGGAAGACGACTCAAATTATTAAGAGATTAAGATAAGATACTGAGATCGCATTCGGGAAAAGCAAATGCAGTAGGCCGCAAAGCACTAGGAAGTACTGATGGTCGGTCCATGGGGACACAAGGTATAGGAAGAATCTATATATGAGACTGCAGTTACTCGAAACTCCAGATCAAAGGGTTGTAGCGCAAAATGCGGTAAAGTCCTTATTCGTAGAGGTGAAGGAAAAGCAACATGCGAATCCTATGTTTGATTCGGCAAAAAGAACGTACTACAAGGGTCGATGAGATTTGACCTTACGCACGAGGGAAATGAAGTAGAACCGAAGCACATCATTCACAAAATTCTATTGTCATTGGGAGAGAAACAAAAACGTACCATGGTTTGGTAAGAAGACATTGGCGAGGCAATATAAAGAAAAAGAACAAGCAAGTGTAACTCCTTGACCGAATTATCAATAGGTAATAGCAGAGCATCAGAAAACCTGGAGGTCATATGCCATGTATATGTTGGCCAGGTTAAAATAAGATATGGTTAACATGGGTTTTATTGCAAGTTTGCCTCATACACATAAGGGTTGCCTTATATATATTTTGGGAATTTTGATTCCACATGAGAGCTAATTGACAGGTTTACCTACATAACACATGTTGCCTTTCAAGACCACTTACATGGTTGACGAATATGCGAGGTTAGTTATTAAAGAGGAAGTACAACTATACGGAGTTCTGAAATGCTCAATTTACTACATAGTTTTGGAAGTTGTCACATACGTGAATTTGAGTGTAACTTTTCACCCTCATATGAACGGACAGATAAAGTGGACTATCCAAACATTTGACAGTATACTACGAGTCTGTGCGAGAGACTCAAACGGTAGTTGGGATGAACATTTACCCTTTATTGAATGTGCTTATCATGATAGCTATTGTTCAAGTATCATCATGGTATCTGCGAGGGTCGGTTTATACAGAAGAAAATGTAAATCGTCAATTGGGCGAGTTAAACCGAGTGGAATTGCCTTATTTGGGGATAGATTTTGTTCACTACGCTACGGAGAAGGTTAAGATGGTAAAACAGTAACTACAGGATAACACAAGTCATATGCTGAGATTCATTAGTTTATTACATGGACAAGCTATGCGGGATGTCCCTTATGAAGGGATACGATGGAGAAATCGAATCACATAGGGAGCCAAAGAAATCATGAAGTCAAAGTACCCGCGGGGGAAAGTTCAAGGTATGGAGTTAGAACAATAACAAGAAAGTATGCATGAGTATTGTGATTATATGCGTATATATGCTAAGAGAGAGATGCATGGGATGTACATGAGACGATGTTACTAACATTCGAGGACGAATGTTCCTAAAGGGGGAAGAATGTAACACCTCGTACATTCCTAAACCTACTTGACGACATTGAACAATGATTATGTAGGTATCGAGAGCCATATGTGTGTATTTTGTAATGCTAAGGATGAGAAAAATTGAATTTGGCCTCTTATATGGGATTAAACCTTTGTGGAAGTGTTTTGTGATTTTCATGGGACAGTTGTGAGGTTCAAAATGAGGTTAAGCATACCTCTAAACAAAGTATATTAAGGTTAAGAAGTGAGTTAAAGAATAGGGCTTGAAGTATCTAATCGAACCCGCGAAAAAAAGTCGAAAAATGTAATTTTTGATAAATTTGAAGGAGGGGCGCGTTTGGGACCGTGCCATGCCGCTCTGGGCTAAAATTTTTAGCCCATAGGCAGTGGGTTGGCGCGCCCAGGGGCGTGCCACCTTGGGATTTCCACTTTTTCGAAAGTTGGAAATTTTTAAGTCCCAAGGGTATCCGGGGACGTACCGAGCCAATTTTTGCAACGTTTATTCTACAACCAAGAGTATATACATGAAATGAATGACATATTACATTAGTATGATAAAATTACTCGAGAACGAATTTGGAGTCAAAATGACAGTTTTGCCCCTAAGGTCAAAATAGGCCATACGTGGCTAGAATCGCTTGTTCTTGGGATCAAGGCTACGGATATGAATAACATGAGTGGTAATATTGTTGTAACACGTATGAGATGACTTGAATACGATAAATTATTGATTTTACTGGGTTAAGTGAATTGGGCCCAAAAAGGGCCCAAAAATGAAAAGAATGCATGGCCCAAAATGGGTCAAATGACCCATTCTTTCAAGACCTTCTAGAAAAAGCATTTAATGCTTTAGAAGTGGATAAAGATGGACATAAATGCTTATAAAAGGGACCAAAAATCTGTTTTTTGGTCATTTGGAAGCTCATGCCTTTTGGTCTATTTTTCAATTTATTTTCTCTCAAACCCTAGAAGCTCAAAGACAACTCTTGAAGCAAGATCATCCTATTCCAAACCTTGGTAAGTATTTATTCTCATGGATTAACATATTATATGCATGGTAGATTATGTATATCATGATAGTTGTGTTGGCAAGGTGGTGAATGGTGTATTGTTGCTTTTGGTGGAAGATGTGCCATCTTTATGAATTGAAGGTGAAAAGAGACTTGATGTCTTAATGAAAAAGCATGGTATGGATAAAATATGAACATGTATGGTGTTATTTTGTTGTTAAACATGTTATTTTCATATAAGTGTCAATTAGGGTATTTTGGCCGATTTGTTGTTGTGAGGTGTGTTGAAGGAAATTGATGGCATAAGTATGATATGGTGATAATGGAGAGTGCAAAGTGTGAACTTGGCATGACATGCTATTGGTTATCATGTGTTGGTCAATGTTGGGAATATTGTGGGATTTTTGGAATAATACTTTCATGAATGGTTGTGTCAAGTGGGACATGGCATGTTTAAAGGCAAACATGAGAATGTTACTTATTATATGTATTAAGTAGTTGGTGGTTATGTTGGCTCCGTTGTGTATTTTTGTTGTAGAGTGGAACATAAGGAAGGAACGGAACGATTGTATACGCATTTAAGATTGTGTGTTGGTATTGAGAATACAAGTTATCTAAGGTTACTTTGTTCGTCTCTTTTTGCGGTACGTCGTATTCACATTGGCATTATGCTAGTCCTATCCCGAAATGTGCTAAGGTATTCTATATCCGTTTAGAAATGGTTATTATTACATATTCCCTACTCATTGATCACTTGGGAATTGTATGTCTCATATTCGTTAGTCCATGTTCCAAAAGCCCAAAAAGGTTATGTTCCAAAGTGCCAATAGGCTATACATATACCTCTTGTTCATTGACTTGTGTTGCATGATTCCAATAATGTTATCTATTGTTGAGTCCTATACTCCTCATTCATGAGTTATTGTGGTTCATGGGTTACATAATTATGGACATGTTCCAAAAGTCCCAATCATGTTGTGTTCTTGAGTTTCCAAGAATGTTGTGGCTATGTACATACGTTAATCTCTCATCACTGATTGTATCACTCTCTCATAAGAGGATGAATCAATTCCTCATAAGTATCACTCAATCAAAAGTAAGAATAAAGTAATACACATTTGTTGTTGGTTATGATTTATGGGTGGCAAGTCTAGGGGCATAAGCCTAGCTCGACTCGATCCCGATGTGTTGATTTATGGGTGGCAAGTCTAGGGGCATAAGCCTAGCTCGACTCGATCTCGATGTGTTGATTTATGGGTGGCAAGTCTAGGGGCATAAGCCTAGCTCGACTCGATCCCGATGGGTGGCAGGTCTAGGGGCATAAGCCTAGCTCGACCCGATCCCAACATCACATGATGTTATGTTAAGACCCACTGATCAGTCGGGGCCCGGGTACGTTATGATATGAGCAATGAGGAATAAGTCATAAAGAGAAGAACTTAATTTATGTAAGCTACACTGTTCCACATATGCAAATCGATGAGTTGTTCATGTTGCCTATCCTATTACATTTTGATTCTATTGATGTCTTTATAACAAGTTTCTTATGGCCTTACATACTCAGTACATTCTCCGTACTGACCCCTCTTGGGGGATTTACCTTACTTGCTGCAGGCGCAGGTACTAGTAGGCCTCCACTGTAGGTTGCGGATCTTTTGCCGACTTTTGTTGAGCTTCAGTTGGTTCGGGGCTTCCTTAGTTGCTATGTACATTCATTTTGGTATTGTATATGCGTATAGAGCGGGGTGTGGTCCCGACTCTAGGATTGTCATAGTCATGTATCTGTAGAGGTTTTGTAGACTTATGTGGGAACAGAATGTAAGATATGTATGCTCATTTTGGTTTGTTGGCCCCAACGGCTAAGTTGATATATATATATATATATATATATATATATATATATATATATGGCATATGTTTCCATATCCGTTTCCATATCTTTTGCATAGTTGCATGGGGTTTCATAAGGTCCATATGAGGAGATGCATGCAAGTATTCATAAGCAAAGATTGGTTCTCTCGGGCCATGTCGGCTTCGGGTGCCAGTCCTGTCCGAATGGGATTTCGGGTCGTGACAGAGACAAAGAGAGGAAATACAAGTTGTGTATTCACGTCTCTGGTTAAAAGGATTACCTTTTAAGGTACCCTTTTGTTGTGGAGAGTGTTGAAGCAAAGAATACCAATTAGGGAAGTACTAGTCAGAATTAAGGTGGTGGAGGAAGCTTTTTGATATTGTTATAGTAACCCTCAAGTTGAGTCGATAGACCATGTCTTCCTTACATCACCTTTTGCTAAAAAGGTATGGCAAAAATTTGCATCTGCTGCAGCAGTATAAATTGTTGGATTCCAATTGAGTGTTGTTCTTAATAATTGGTGGAATATGGATGCTCCTCCTAAGAGTAAGCTAATTTTGAAGGTATTACCTTTTTTTTATTATTTGATAATTTTGAAAGAGAAGAAATGTTCAAAAACATAGGAAAAAGATGTTTTCTTACAGGATAATGGAGGAAATTAATAGGTAGATTTGATTTTGGACAAGGAGTAGATATCCTTGGTTGCTTTTCATTCCTTCTCATTGGCCTTTTTTAGTTAAATTCTTAGAGGAATATATACCCACTATAGTTACTAAGGTAGTGCTTTAAAAAAAAACTGGGATAGATTTCTTTAAATGCAATATTGATGGGGCTTTAAAAGATAATCCTAGGCCGAATTCTAGGAGTTGGGTTGGGCTACGATTTTTGAGCTCATTTAAAACTAGGGCTTATAATCCTAACCCAATTCAACCCGCTGGCCCTTGAGGCTTGATTGAGGTTGGGCTGGGCCGGGCCGTGGGCCAAAAAAATTATTTAATTTAAATTAAAAATATGAAGATTGTGAAAAAAGAAGCAAAAGTTAAGAATAGTACTTACTGAATTTGTCTTAATATCTTATATAATATTTTACTTATTTAGCATTAAATATTAATCATCAATTATAGAAGTTTCATTCATGATTGCTATTCAATGGAAAACTTAAAATTTCAAAGAAAATTGTGAACATTAAAAATATAATTAGTGATTACTGAATAAGTTCTAGCTACTATTTAACACAATATTCTATTCATTTAGCATTAAATCTCAAATACTAAAATTCCTAACCACCAATATAAAGATTGCATCCATCATGAAACGTTCAAATGCTTGTTGCTACTCGAAATTGATTGCACGACAACTTTACCCAAATTCAAAGCGATGATATTTTTAAGTGAATTTAAATATTATTATTTTTTTATATATAGTTTTTTGATAATGGTTAACTTATTAAATTTACACATGAATTTAGATGAAGGTGATGTTAACTTAGATAATTTTATCAACAAATTCAAATGTATTTTGACGATGTATTGGTGTTGAATATGTTATAAGTTATTGTAGAATTATGTACTTTCATATAATCATATGTTAGAAATATTAACAAATTGGCATACCTATGTTAACAAATTGGCATACCTATAAGTTCAAATATAAATTGCAAAAGAAAATTTTAATTTAAAAAAAAATCGGTAAAAATGAAGGGCTAGCTTACTCCAACCCGCGACCCTTTTAGGGCCGGGTTGGGCCATACATTTTAAGGCCCTTTAAAATGAAGGGTCGGCCCGTCCTAGCCCATCAAATGCTTTGGCCCGTGAGGCTTGGATTGGGTTGGACCAGCCCGTTTTGACATCTTTAGTTTTTTGTGTAACAGATTCAGCTGGTAATTTAATTAAATTAAATTTACGTCCCGGCACAGCTTTGGTCCGTCACTTTCCTAATCGAGGGTTCAGATCTTTCTGTCGGTTTTTCTTTCCTTTTGTTTTACTTATTAGGTTTTGTTCTTCATGGGCTTTTGGACCAATTTCTTTTAGTTTATCAAGCACTTTTATCCTGTTAAACTTTATGTAAGACTTGTTTATTTGTTTTATTATATTGGTGGCTTTGCCATCCTTAATTTTATTTTATTTTTAAAAAAAAAAGTGATAAGAAAAAGTGAAAATATATTTTTGAAATACTGCATAAGTAAAAGTGAACAGAGAACTATAAATTAAGCAACCTAATTAAATGAATATTGTAGTAATGGAAGCTGTTTCACTACTCCACATAGCTTAGGACCCGTTTGGCCATAGATATCCCAAGTAGTTTTTGATAAAAATTTTGATAAAATTTATTTGGCCATAATATTTGTCAATTTTTGACAAAAAAATTCAAGATCCCAAAATCTTAAAAAAAAAAAAAAAAAAAAAGAAGAAGAAGAAGAAGAAGAAGGTGATTTTGGGGCCAAATTTTAGTTTTTGGGTTCCTTAAAAATTTAAAACTTAACCCAAATTTTTATATTAAATAAAAAGAACCCACTAATTTACTCCAACTATAGTTGGGAACAAGTGAAGTTGAACAATTTTTTTTTTTTTTTACGGCTCTTCTTGTGACTTTGTTTATTCTTGAAAAGAATTCAGTAGGACTAGTGCTGCTTAAACTTTTTTTGGTTGGTTGGTGAGTGAGGTAATTGTGTTATTAGTAGTTTTTATTAAATACTATGTTATAATTTTTGAATAATGTATTATCTAAATTTTTATAAAATAATAATTTTATATCAAACTTATGGATACTTTTAATAGTTTTTAGAATTTATGGGTATAAATCATATTTCACGTCTTTTAATATATATATATGATTCTCAAAAATTATAGTCAAACACATGTTGAAATTTTACCGAAAACTGACTTGCCAAAATATTTGAAAATTTGTGGTCAAACACTAGCTTAAGTTGTCTTTAGCTCGTGGCTTCACATGAATTTATTATGGTTACTTGTGAGTTGTGACTAGGGGTGGGTAGGATATTTGAAACTTCAGTTCGGTAACTTTAATTTTTAATTTTAAAATTTATCAATATTTTAAAGTTTGATTTTGATATTTTACAGTAGGGTAGATCGATAATCATATTTTTGCTGACTCCGATTTACATATACTAATATAATAAAAAAATTAGACTAACTACCTAGATATCTCCTTAAATTTAGCACAATTTATAAAATAGATACTTTAACTTAGTTAATGATCAAATAAACACCTCAACAATTGGTAGAAATATGTCGCCTAAATAATCAAGTCAACAAATCCAATGGCGTGAGATGATGTGTCAAAGAACTAATAAGACAAAGTCACGGGTCATAAGAAGACTTCAGCTTTAAAGATCCGATCTTGTCTTCACTCACCGATTCCTTTAATAAGAGGAATGCCTGAAAAAACCCACCTAGAATTTTTCTTTAATAGTAGTAACTAGTTATTCTTTAATATAATCCTTTCATATGGTACAAACAATCTCTTCACGTCGATCATGAGTATTTTTTTTTCTACTAAATTTAAAATGATGGGTCTTTTTTTTACGAAATATAAACTTTTAGGTCAAGTTTTACATTTTAAAAAATTTTAAAAACATGATTTGAAGGAATTTCAAATCATGTATTTTTATTTTTTTTTGAAAGAAACTAAGACGCTTAAACTGAAACACAGAATACAATACTACAATGATCACTATTTTCCATTTACTACTGTCAATGGCTATTTCCATAGATATTTTGATTGAATCTGTAAGAAAAGAAATATATTAGTTTTTCACAAAAAAAAATTAAGAAGTTTCTCAGTATTTAAATGAGAATTTATTTTCCACCATGAGTTTTCTTGATTCAGTGAAAATGGGATAAGAAAACAATTTTTTGTAAACACAAATTTCTCATTAATTCACGGTGAGAAAAGTCTCTGTCTCTAGCAGTAGGTTAAATAAGAGAGGGCCTAGAACACATTGACAACTCTCCAAGGCAACTGCGGATGTAAGTTACTACTTACGGTCAAATATATATTAAGAAAATCTTAATTTAAGATCAAAGCTAAGAACTTCAAATTAAGATTATCTGTTGGGTCCGCCTTTGCCAAACAACTCTTTGGACAATACTCCCTCCGTTTTATTTTACTTGGCTCATATTAACTTGATATTTTGCCTTAAAAAAATATTTATTAGGAATTTATTTTACCAAACTAACTTTATTAATTATGCTTTGAAAATCTAAATTTGACTATTAATATTTCATTTAGTCATTAAATAATAGAGGTTGATGAGACCCGTGGTGGAGTAAATGTTAAGTTGGAGGTTTGGAGGCAAACACTAGAGTCTAAAGGGTTTAGGTTGAGTAGGTCCAAGACGGAGTATTTAGAGTGCAAATTCAGCGAGGTAACGCATGAGGCTGATGTGGTTGTCCAGCTTGATACTTAGGCCATCCAAAAGAGAAACAGTTTCAAGTATCTTGGTTCTATGATCCAGGGGAATGGAGATATTAATGAGGATGTCACTCATCATATTAGGGCAAGGTGGATGAAATGGAGGCTCGCTTCCGGAATTTTGTGTGATAAGAAGGTGCCTCCTAAACTCAAAGGCAAGTTCTACCGAGTGGTGGTTAGACCAGCTATGTTGTATGGGGCGGAGTGTTAGCCAGTCAAGAACTCTCACATCCAAAAGATGAAGGCGGCGGAGATGAGAATGTTACGATGGATGTGTGGGTTTACTAGGAAAGATAGGATTAGAAATGAGGTTATTCGAGATAAGGTAAGAGTGACTTCGGTGAAGGTCAAGATGTGGGAAGTGAGGTTGAGATAGTTCTGGCATGTGATGAGGAGGTGCACAGATGCCCCAGTGCGGAGGTGTGAAAGGTTGGCTAGAGATGGTTTCAAGCAAGGTAGAAGTAGACCGAAGAAATATTGGAGGGAGGTGATTAGGCATGACATGGAGCAGCTTCAGCTTATCGAAGACATGACCCTAGGTCGGAAGGTGTGGAGGAGGCGGATTAGGGTAGACAGGTAGTAGGAAGGAGTGTGTCATTGCTAGTAGATATGAGGACTTTGTTTTGTTATCCGTTCTAGGGGTCGTAGTTCTAGGTTTGTTTCAGAGTGTGGTATCATTTGTTGTATTACTTAGTGATAGTCTTGTTTATGTTATCATTTAATGTGTTAATACCTATTGTTTCTTGTTTCCTTTATCTTTTTCTGGACTGTTTTGTTTTGAGCCGGGGGTCTTTCGAAAACAGTCTCTCTATCTCACCTCTGAGGTAGTGGTATGGACTGCGTACACTTACCTCCCCAGATCCCACTTTGTGGGAATATACTGAGTTTGTTGTTGTATTAAATAATAGAAGTAATATTGGAAGAACCTGATGAACTTTTCTTGATTTCATAAATTGGACAAGTAAACTGAAACAACTATATTAAGTAAGGCGACCAAATAAAATGGAACGGAGAGAGTAGTATTTTAAGCTCTACCCCTCAATAACAAGATCACAATTAAGACAAACAGGTGATTTCCTAATTGGCTCCATTAGAAGAAGAAAAAATACTAACCCAGTACTGCGATCATGAAGGTTGGAATGTACTGGCAACTTGCAACTCAACCTCGTCTTTCATTGATATTCACATGCACATATATATTTGAACTGAAAAGGTTATTATCTAACTGCAATACACTGCAGTTCCTATCAAATAAGATTATTAAAATTATTCGCGGAGAGTGTTAAAACGAATCAACAACAAATGGATGAGAGCTGATAGAGAATCAACTGCAACATAGTTTCTTACACAATAAAGATTAAAACAAAGAGCTTATACAAATCTGCAAGGAGAATAGAATCAGAAAATTCAATACTTATTTTTGGCGGATCCTAGGTTGGTGTCCCTGTTGTTTCATACTAGTAAATCAAAAAGGATGTCGAATACAATCTGAGAGAAAAACAAATCCCAGATAAAAGAACTACGAGAAAAAACAACAGCAGCTTTGCCAGTCACTAAACCGGACAAAAAAGTTTTTTTAAAAAAAACTCTACCTCTCGACATAGTCCAATGGTACTCGCTTTGTTGTGGATGCACAACGCATGAACTACAATGGATGGTGTCAAGTATGATCGGATATACATCTTGATTAAATGCTGATACAGGAGCCTAAATTGCTTTCGAAAAATGAAACTCAAACCATAACACAAAATCTCTGTAAAAACTGCTCTCTCTGAATATGTATACTTTTTCATACAGGCCCATTGTTAGCTCTATACGATCAGCTATAGCTGAAATGGATATTATGTTGAATATGTATTAACATTCACAGCCCACTTAATTTTCTTAACACACTTCTAAGAATCTTCAGATATCCAAATAAAGAAATATCCTATGCTGCAATTCCTGGAAAAATTCAAGAACGAAAGATTGAGCAGCTTCAGTATCTGGACAACTTTCCATAGAGTAACATATAACATTAATTCAAAAAACCAGGTAATCTCGGAGAAAGATAATGCACAAAAGGCAACATTTTGCATTTACTCAATAGCAAGTTTGATGGAAGCAAAATAACATCATTTATATATGACAGATTTTTAGTGAAGGAGATCATTGTATACTAGAACACTGCAACTATGAGCAGAACAGGTTTGTCTACTCCCTACATTTGAATAAGGGCATCCTTTTGGTATTAAACTGTTACCAGGAGCTACAACTCAAAGCTTCAGAGTTCTTTCTCGTGGGTCCAAAAGACGTGATTGTTATTCTCTTAAAGCAAACACAAAGTAATGTCAACATTTTCGGACAGATGAACAAGACAATGTTGTCTATTCTGGTGTCCACTGTTATTTTATCTGTCCACTACAAATTCATCATTCATCAGTAAGGGCCGAAAAACCAGAGCTCCTGAATATAGACCTCCTGTAGCTCTGCAAGACCCTAGGGAAGGTAAGAAATAAAAATTTTGAACCATTTTTCCGGGGGAAGCAGGGGCGAGGAGGAGAAGCCCCACACATTCAGCCTTTCATTAGGCACTCTAGCTCACCGCAGTCACTAATCTTTATTTTCCCTTCCCTTTTTAGTATGCAATTGATTACAATTCCGGAAGAAGCAAAATGTAGCTAAGAGAAGTCACGATCATAAGGTCATACGACTCAAGCAGCTATGGCGGCGGATGGACAAAGGAAGGAAGAACCTAATTCATCTCCCATCTAACCACCATTCCTGTTCCCCTGGGCACTATCCGATGCTAAATCAAGAACCTTTTTCTCGTTGTTGCATATATAGTGATGTGTATGCAACTTGGCCATGTTAACTTGAAAACAACGTTGTGCTGCAGAGCGCAAAGTCATAATTACAAAGGTAATTTGAAAATTTTAACATCCAATACTGTATGACAGTAAACCAATAGGACAGCTCTTTTTGAAAGTTGTCAAAACCTTATAAAGTACATGATTAGCTCCTGCATTAACTATCAGGAGGAAAAAATAACATAAACATACACCTAACTTACCATATTTACACAAAACCCCACCCTTACAAAGTAATTGCAAAAATCCCAACTATCCCTTTCTCTCTAAAAAACCGATACATAACACTACCCCCAAATCCCAATCCAATTCATTTTTTTCCTCCATACCAGCTGCCCCAAATCCCAAATCCAATTCAAACACCCTTTTCCTCCTCTGCCAAAATATTTGTTTTCAGTTTCTAAAGAATTTTTAGCAAGATTTCTTGAACGGAGGTTCGTAGGAACCGATACAAGGTTCCGTCGACGCTGAGGAAGGCCGCCACCTCCGCCGCCGAGAGGACAATATGGTTGAGATCCGCAAGAGCAAGAGAGAAGAGAGCTTGCTTAAGAAGTGTCGTGAAGGTCTTCAAGCCCAACAACAACAGTTCCCTTCTAATCTTCAAACTTCCACCATTGAAAAGAAGTTGGAAAGTCTTTCAGTGGAGGTTGAAGATGATGATGTTAATGGAGATACATATGAATGATGTATCTGATAAGGTAGTTTTGAAGATGATGATGTTAATGGAGATACATACGAATGATGTATCTGTTAAGGTAGTTTGGAGATGCATAAGAATGATGTATATAGTTGAAAAGGATAAAAAGATACATCACGCGACCCTCCACCAAATGTACAAAGTTATGTATCTTATTGAATATTAGATTACAGATACATAAGACTTATGTATCTAAATGTATCTCTGTGATATTAATACATAAGAGTTATGTATCGGTACTTATGTATCAATTGGTGATGTATCGCGAGTCTTAGCTATGTATCGCGACAATGAATGAAAAACTGGAATTTTAAGTAAATATGAAAACAGTCGGGATTTTATGTAATTAGGCACTAAACAGTCGGGATTTATGAAAATTGCCCAAAATGTTTTACCCCATTCCTCATTCGAAACCTCAACTCCCATACCATTTGGGGTGGACTTACACAGATCCCTAGTTCCTTAACCCTCATTACCATAACAGCAAAGCTTTACTATCTTATGAAAGCTCATGAAAACCGTTTCTGGTTTACTAAAGTGATTAAACTAATGCTTATGTAACTCGAAAAAACTTTTTTAGTAGAAGTAACGGCTACAAGCTGTCATCATTGTAATCTTAAATTTAAGAACAATTTCCAAGAACATAACTGTTAAAGCCTATTTATTTTGTCTTTGAGAGATAGGGAAGTTTCACTTTTAGGATCAAATTGTAGACTTCGAAAAAAAACAAAAAAATCAAATGTGAGATTGCCAAGGACCTTAGGAAAAACTGCATGCCCACAGTTCTACAAATATTTCAACTACAATTGCTTGAACAGCATATCGTATTTTGCCTAGGAGAAAAAGGTCGGTGAAGATATCCTTAAGTTTCTTTTCTAATAAGGTATCTTCATGTCTCATATGAGGCATAATAAGGGTGTTTCAATCACGTGTGTTACTCCAGATAAAGAAAACTATAATTCACCCCACTATAAATTAATTCAAATGACCATATCACGTCAATTTGAACGACGATGGGGACAAAAGTTTCGTGTTGGGGGACTTGGAGCACCCAGAGAGGTGTCGCGATTATGGTTATTGTAGGCGTATCAAGGTTGAAGAGGTCAAGGGTGCTATTCATAGGATGCGTAAGGGTAGGGCGACTGGGCCCGACGAGATTCCGATGGATTTTTGGAAGTACACTGACGGGGCAAGTATGGAGTGGCTGACAAGGTTGTTTAACATCATTTTTGGGGCGGCGAAGATGCCGAAGCTTGGAGATAGAGTACAATGATTCCATTATATAAGAACAAGGGGGCATTCAGAGTTGCAAAAACTATAGGGGTATCAAGTTGTTGAGTCATACTATTAAGGTTTGGGAAAGGGTGGTAGAGTTGAGGCTAAGGAGGATCGTGACTATTTTCGAGAATCAGTTCGGTTTCATGTCAAGTCGCTCAACTACTGAGGCCATTCACCTAGTGAGGAGATTAGTGGAGCAGTTTAGGGAGAGGAAGAAGGACTTGCACATGGTGTTCATCGATCCTGAGAAGGCGTACGACAAAGTCCCCAGGGAGATTCTGTGGAGATGCTTGGAGGCTAAAGGTGTGCCCGTGGCGTACACTAGGTCGATTCAGGACATGTACGACGGTGCAAAGACGCAGGTGAGGACGGTATAAGGGGATTCAGAGCACTTTCCTGTTTTGACAGGGTTGCACCAGGGATCAACTCTTAATCCGTTTTTATTTGTTTTGGTGATGGATGTTTTGACGCGGCGTATTCAAGGGGAGGTGCCTAGGTGTATCTTATTTGTTGATGATGTGGTACTGATTGACGAGACCCAGGGAGGAGTTAATGATAATTTGGAGGTTTGGAGACAAACCTTGAGTCTAAAGGGTTTAGGTTGAGCAGGACTACGACGGAGTACTTGGAATGTAAGTATAGTGAAATGACGCATGAGGTTGATGAGGTAGTGAAGCTGGATTTTCAGGCCATTTAAAAGAGGGGTAGTTTCAAGTATCTAGGGTTTATGATTCAGGGGAATGAAGAGATTGACGAGGATGTCACGCACCGTATTGGTGCAGGGTGGCTGAAATGGAGGCTCGCTTCGGGAGTTTTGTGTGATAAGAAGGTGCCTCCAAAGCTTAAAGGTAAGTTCTACAGAGTGGCCGTCCGTCCGGCTATGTTGTATGGAGCGGAGTGTTGGCCAGTTAAAAACTTCCACATCCAAAAGTTGAAGGTAGCGGAGATGAGAATGTTGTGATGGATGTGTGGACTTACCAGGAGTGATAGGATTAGAAATGAGATTATTCAAGAAAAGTTGGGAGTGGCTTCGGTGGAAGACAAGATGCGGGAAGTAAGGTTGTGATGGGGAGGTGCACGAATGCTCCAGTACGGAGGTGTGAAAGGCTGGCTGTAGATGGTTTTAGGCGGGGCAAACGTAGGCCGAAGAAATATTGGAGGGAGGTGATTAGGCATGACGTGGAGCAGTTACAGCTTACAGAGGACATGACCCTTGATAGGATGGTGTGGAGGACGCGGATTAAGGTAGAGGGTTAGTGGGTAGGAAGGTGTCCATATTAGTAGGAAGGAGTGTTTGTTTGTATCTGTGCTTGTTGTTTTTTTTT
The DNA here is from genome assembly GCA_031232105.1 of Capsicum rhomboideum. Taxonomy (NCBI): domain Eukaryota; kingdom Viridiplantae; phylum Streptophyta; class Magnoliopsida; order Solanales; family Solanaceae; genus Capsicum; species Capsicum rhomboideum. The sequence continues at coordinate 124,934,519 of CP124716.1, forward strand.
GGCAGATTCTTGTTCGTGTTGTTTTGGTGATGTTTGTGATTTCGAATAAATAGTCTATAGTATTACACTGGGGGTGTCTTGCTTCTTTTATTATCTAGCGATGTGTTATCTCTTTTTTGTTGTTTGTTTTTATGATTTTTGTTTGTTATTGTTATTTGTTCTAAGCCGGGGGTCCATCGAAAATAGTCTCTCTACTTCATCTGGGGTAGTGGTATGGACTGCATACACTTTACACCCCCAGACCCCACCTGGTGGGAATACACTGGGTATGTTGTTGTTGTTGTTGTTGAGCATATCACGTCAATGTAATAAACAGAAAATTAGGGGCGTGGAACAATAGTTTATTACGTTTTGAATCCTTTTAACGTATCTCTCTCCAAATCTTCCCGTCAAAACTATGACAATGAAGTTACCATAATGTATAGAATGCCAACTCAAATTTAAACTTAGACCAGCTTCTAACTAAAATGAGATCAAATCTACAAGCGCCATTTTGCAAATATTAATGATCTTTCAAGTTTAAGAGTCAACTAATCACAAAAGTAAGGTGTCCTCCTTGCAAATGAAAAATCAAGTCCCTCCAAAAAGAAGCATACCAAATCCAAAGGGGGAAAAGCCGGTTATTATCTACTTGACCAATATTGGTAATATGACAGATGTGTGTCAAGAATCAAGAAAAATACTTCAAAAGGGAAGGTAGAATACCAGGAAAGGCACAATATGCAGTTGGAAGAGTATCCGTACCTCTATTTGATTGTCTATTTGCAATACTATAATTTCCAATATAATTCTCGGAGTCTTTAGCTGAATCATCTGCTGGATTTTCGAGTCCATATCCAAATGTATTAGAGCCATCCATATCAGAAGACACAGCTTGCCAAGTTGGATCACCATACATTGAGCCACTGCGATATACATCTCCATAAGACCCCTCATAAGCAACACTTGATGAAGCAAATGAAGCTGGGACAGCACCTGCTGCATTGCTTCTTGCAAGTCCTCCAGATCCCAGCCCATAACTGTTTCCACCACTCCTGAACCCAACATTCCGACCACCATATCCAGAAGCACTACCAACTGGAGCAGAAACAGCAGACGAGCCCCAATTGGCACCATTATTCCCAAAGACTCCATAATTACCAGTTCCGGAGCCCAAAAATGAACCAGAGCTACCAGGACCTGGAGAACTGTTAAGACCACCATTTCCCCATACATTCCTCGTCGGTGAGCTAAGCAAAGAATTACCTCGACTGCTGCCTGTGTTATATCCAATGGGTGTAGTGTATCTGCTTGAGTTGCCAGAGAAATATGGGTTCAGAACCCGCCCATAACCAAGATTATTGCTAAAATTGGAAGCTCCTGTAAAGGTGGGGCTCAAAGGTGGATCCAAATTGACACCCATTCCATAAGCGGGAGAAGAAAACTGAGAGAAACTTGTACGTCCACTAGCAACTGGACTAAATCTACCATCCATCCTGACCCCATATCCTCCAACCGAACCTAAACTATACCCTTGCGCATAGTTGTTGAGAAAGTTGTTTGCTCTACCAAGTCCATAGTTGTATCCGGTGAAAGGGCTCCGGTTGGGCCCTGGAGACGGCTCTTTTGGAACGGCGCGCTTCACCTCAATCATTTTACCATTTAGATCGTGAAAGGTCTTATACAATGCCCTATCCACTGCATCCTCTGAATCATAAGTAATAAATCCAAAGCCTCTTGGCCTCTGAGTGTTGTGGTCATACATCACCACAACATCTGTAATTGTACCAAACTGATCAAAGTATGTCTTGAAGTCACTCTCAGTAACAGTAGATGCTAAACCTCCTACAAATATCTTTCTTGTGCGTCCAGGACCTGGTGATCCTTGAATGCTGCTGTTGTTTCTATTTATTATCTGTTGGTCATCCCTAGGAACAGCCTTCTTCGCCTCAACCTGAAAATTGGAGTCCAATGAAGAATTTGGAGAAACACAGATGATTATTGATCTATCCTAATCAGCACAATCCCGCGTGGGTTAATCTTTAACTGAAACTTTTCGTAAACATTTCAGGCATTTTTCCAACAGTTATGTGTAGTAAATTGTGAACAGAAAACTTGCTAAATTTGTCCCAAACTTGCTGAATCCATGTTACTCCCTCTGTCCATCTTTACTTCCCAGTATACTAAAAAAAATCTATGTTGCTCGGACTCTTCAAGAATGTCATCGGGTGCGTGTCAGATCCTACAAAAGTAGGGAGTTTTGGAGGATCCGACACGGGTGTGGCGACATTTTTGAAGAGTCCGAGAAACTTTGATAGAGACAGTTGTTCACCTTTACTTGTCTAATTTGGAAAACCAAGAGATAATTTACCATTGTGTCTATTTTGCCCTTGTTATTAAATAATACATTCATTTCTCAAACATTTAAACAACTTGTATTCAATAGGGGTGATATAATAAAATTACTCTTATTTATTGTTTCTTAAGGAGTGTGCCAAATCAAACATGAACAAGTAAAAATGGACGAATGGAGTACCTTTGAAGCAAAAAATTCACATAGGCGATACCAACTAGTTGAGTATCATGATGACACACTGAGAACCTCTAGCATTAGCGAATTCAAAATTATTGACTATTGGGATGAAGCAGGTCCGAATATATAGTGAGAATTCATATAACCGACCCAACTAAACACGTAATTTTTGCTGTTTATATTGTAACCAGACAAGTAATGTTTAAAAAAAAAAAACAGACCGCTCTGCCATCGATGATGTGCTTGTCGTTAACAACTCGTTCAGCAACAGCAGGATTGGCAAAGACAACAAAACCAAAACCACGAGCACGACCAGTGTTACGATCTCTCATGATCACAGCTTCAACTACTTCTCCATATGAACTAAAATATTCTTTAAGACGTTCTTCATCTGTGTCCCAAGATATTCCACCTATAAATAGCTTACCGAGATCTGTTTCCATCATTTTTTTCTGCTGTCAAAATAATTCAATGAATAACAGTTACATCTAGATGCAAAATCAAAAATCCTTCCGTTTCAATTTGTTTGGCATATTTTAACTTGACATGAAGTTTACCAAAGTAAAGAAGAGTTGGTTCTCAATTTTGTGATTTTTAAATTATACAAAAATGTCCTCTAATCTTATGATCTTAAATGTCAAACAAATTGAAACTGAGGGAGTAACAAACAGCCATCATGAAAACAAAGTATACAGATCCAGATGTGGATAAGAAAAGTAATCACAAATTAACAAAACCTTTTATGAAGAAAATCAGGCAGACCCCAGTGGAAGTTTTGGATTCAATCAGATCTTTCTGAAAATCCACAATTCAGATAGATCAAAAACTTATAACAAAAGCTTTATAAAATAAATAAAGATGAAAAGAAAATGCAACATTTGGGTACAAACCAGAGATCTATGAAAAGGGATATAACAAAATGAAAACAGAGGATGTGGTAATCATCCTCTTTTCTTTTCATTGCTCTTTGGTTATTCCAAAGTTTTTTTTTCTATTTTTTTATATATAAAAATGGAAATGGAAATGGAAATGGCAATGCCGAACAAATAATTTGGGTTAGAAAAAATTATATATACATACAAGAAAGAGGTGGAAAGGAGGGATGTTTGTGCGTATATGGGTGAGGTGAGGCAGCAAAGAATATTTGGAGTGAACAACATGGCACAGGAACGACTAGCCTTTTGTTTAACCCAAAGGCCTACAATACTATGTACTACCGTATCTATTTCCTTTTCTGGTTATTATGAAAAAATAATATAAACATATGTCTTAACTTATTATATTTATATAAATTTTTATTCTTATAAAATAATTATAAAAATATTATCTAATTATGTATCTTTATTGAATGTATCAAAAGCTAATTATATATCACCCAAAATTGAAAAAAAATGTATCGGAAGCTAATTATGTATTTTTACAAAAGAAAAAATGTATCTTCATCGAATATATTATGTATCGGGAGCTAATTATATATCTCAACAGACCCAAAATTAAGATTTTCAGTAATTATACAAAATATCAAAATTTTCTGTAGTTAAACTTCAAACTGTCAGGATTTATATTGTTTAACCTTTTCTTTTTTAGTTTTTACAACTAGCTTAGTACTATTAGATATTACGTTCTCCGTTTCAATTTATTTATTTGATTTTAATTTAACACCAAATTTAAGAAAGCAAGTAAGTAGGCATTTGGCCATGAAAAGTCACAATTTTTTGGAGTTGGAGTTGAAGTTGGTTATGAATATAAATTGGAGTTGTTTTTGAAATTTTGTGAGAGAATTAGGAGTGAAAAAAGTAAAAACAAATTTCACTTGTTTTCAATTTTCCAAATACAACTCCAAGTTGTATTCGGAATTCTTATGGCCAAACACCCTTCTTGGAATAAAGTGAAAAAAAATCCGAAAAAAAAATAAATTCTTATGGTCAAACGGGGGCTAAGACTTTTTAATCTCGTGTCTTAAATTAAAAATATGAATAATGTATCAAAATATTCTTTAATCTTATGCTCTTATACATATCACGTGAAAAGTTATAATTAAAAAGTTAATAAAAAAGCAAAGAGATCTCTTTTTGAACAAACTAATACAATACAATGTCATATCTTTTTCTTTTTTTTTGGTTTTCCATCTAATGTTTCGTGCTCATACTGGAGTTCGATTAATTTGGATTTGTGTTGATTAGGGCTCATTTGGAAGAAGGCTCCTTATCAAGGATTTTTTTTCCATATTCAATGCTCAAAAATGAAATTTTTGATTAAGAAAAGAGCAATTTTATCTGCTTCACCGTATCTTTTCAGGCTAACGTACTACCATATCTATTTCCTTTCTGTTTTTCCTTTTCATTTTTAACAAAACTAGTTTAGTACCTAGTATTACAATAATGGAAAACAACTGTTAAAATTACGTTATAATGCAAATAAAATTGTCATCAAGAAAGAGGACGAGTACAAGTAACACAAATTTTTGCTAAATAATTTCCTTAGTTCTCTTGCATTGAAACTAATTTTTTTTGTTCGTATACTATTTTTCATCATATTAATATGAGGAGAAAAAGAGAAAAGAAGACACTTTTGTTTTACCAACTTTTGTCCCTACGAATGGCAAGTGGTTACGTCAAATAATGTTTACCTGATTGGTATGTGCTTTCTTTGGCAAATACAAATGATGGTCTGTCTACAAATAAAGACATTCTGCTTGTAAACTAACAACTTATAGGTAAATAAGAGTAATTCGGTTCACAACTTTAGTATTAACATGTATTTTAGGAAGTGAGAATACATGTTAATCAACCATGATTAAATATTAAAAATCTCGATATGCCTATATATTATATATTTATTGCTTGATGTAAACACCTAATATGGATAAATTTTGACCCAAAAGTTATACCGTAGAGGTATTTATGTGGTAATAACTAATTATTATGCAAGAACTATTATGCAGTTAATAATAATGCAAAATATTATTGTGCTTTGAATATCCATGCAAAGATTGTCATGTAGGGATGACCTAATTTAGGTACATTTTCTCATAAATTTTTATTCACTTATTGCTAATATATGTATTGGTAAAAATATATCGAAAGCAAAAACTATTTGATCAAACATAACGAGAATTGGACTTAACCGTCAAGTCAGTCAATGTCAATCAAATCAAAGACTTATTTAACTATTCGTGAATCAGCTTTCAAATCCATTTTATTCACACATGGCAACACAATTCTGAATGATTCATCCTAGAAGGTTTATTCGCACATGACAACAGAGTTCTGGACGATTCATCCTAGAAGGTTCTGAGCGCCCGAACAGAAAATAACCTAAATAATAGTCAGATTCTGAAATATCTGGTATATAATCTTATAGCCTGTTTGGCCAAAATTCTAAAATCAGCTTATTTTTAGAAGTGCTTTTTTCAAAAGTGTTTTTCAAAAAAGTACTTTTGGTGAGAAGCAGTTTGTGTTTGGCCAATACAACTAAAAAAACACTTTTGAGCAGCAATTAGTGTTTGACCAAGCTTTTAAAAGTATTTTTAAGTATATTTTTCTCATAAGTGCTTTTTTCAAAAGTGCTTTTGGAGAGAAGCTACTTTTTTTAGCTTATGAAAAACTGTTTTTTTTACTCCCCAGAAGCACTTGTTTTCTTCCATAAGCTTGGCCAAACACCTCAATTTTTTAAAATAAACACTTTTGAGAAAAAATAAGCATTTTGGGGGGAAAATAAGCTTGGCCAAACAGGCTATTAATACCATTTAATGGCACAATCTCAGCAATGTGACCGTCAAAATAAACGAAGATCACGAAAGTAATTACCACTAGTTTATTCAATAAATTTCCTCACATTTTCACTATTGTACATGTCTAAATACATATGTTACCAGTGTTTTAAAAGGTGTTTGTGGGGCGAATCTCGGGGCGGGACGTAGTAAAATACTCTGGAGTGATCTGTTGGGGCGAAAGTATCGTGAGGCATAAGTCCTGCAGTCTAGGCGTACGCTTAGGCGTTAGCAAATTTTTATTTTGGGGCATAAGCCCAAAAAAAATTCTCCTAATTAAAACTAAATTGCTAAATAAATATTTAAATTGATACAAAAGTACATAAAAATCAACTTGTTAATAAATTTTAAGAAGTTAAAAAGCTTAAAATCTATATATTTTAGTTTTAAGTTTTATTCTATCTCTTCGTCTCTCATAGGGTAAAGGGAAAAATGATCAAACTGCACGCTACAAAGTAAAAATGCATCATGCTTCATCACTTGTCCTGTTTGATGTCTCTAATTGTATGTTCCTTCTTAAGATTTCCTTTTTCACAAGTTGATTTATAAATTTTTACTCATTTTTTTCAAAGTCTAATTAGTCTTTTGAGATGAGTAGTTTTGATTATTTTCTAATCAATTTTATTTTTTAATCAATTCTTGAATTTTTTTTATAGTTTCTATGTAATTTTATTTTTTCTTATTTTAATTTATAAAATATTAAAAATTAAAGTTGCATGGGGCTTATGCCCCATCACCTTGAGGCTTATCCCTTACCTCGCATCAGGTAAAATATCTCGCCTAGCGCACACGCCTATTAAGCACTGCATGTTACTATACTTGCTTTCTAGTTAAATTTTTTGAGTATTGTTGTTTTTAAAAGTTGGTCGTCATATATCGGCTAGATGACACAATTAATAAGAATCTCTTTACCTCCTCTTTTTCTCAATCATTTACATTTAGTTACTAATTTGTTATTTTAATAACGTTATTTCAATTACATTCGCATTATTACTAAGCTCAAATATATATATATATATATATATATATATATATATATAAGATGATATAACAAAGTCATAGTCATATAATAGCCCAACATGACTAGCGATCTTAATTTCTATCTCATAAGGTTGAAAGTTTTAGATTGATTTAAACTACTAAATACAGCTATGTTGATTAGGTTGTAAAAAACAATGATTAAAGAACAATGTTGTGTCCTTTTCTATAGACTATAGTGTTCTGGGTTTTCATGCAAACATTGATGATGGGTTGTTCTAGATATGCACTTCATCTCTATAACATATTACCGAATATTTTTCAATAGTTGAATAATATATCTCTTAATGATTTTTTTTAAATACACAAGAATTATTTATCACGATCCGAGTCTACATTCTGAAAGCGACACGGTACTTAGAACCAAAAGTGGTTCCAAGCTAACTGTCATGACCCGAGACTACCCCCTAGTCGTAACGCGGTGCTTAGAGCCACAAGTGACCCCAAGCTAACCCATGACCTGGCATGACACTATGAATATTGAAATAATCTGAAAATCACTAATTGCAGAAGTTAATAATCTGAATAATAAGTTTGGCAAAACGCCCAAGGAACAATATCTGAATAAAACTCATAAAGGTGAAATCATAATCTAACTGACTGTCTGACATAAATAATATGTTGAAAATCTAACTATCTGTCTTAAAGCCTCTACATCATATGAGTTATTGGGACAAACCCCCAACTAACTCCAACTGTCTGAAACTAAATAGTACTAAAAAGAAAGACTAATGATTGGCCCTCAAATGATGAGGACTCACCAACACTGCCGCTGATATGGTATGGAATCGTACTAAGTGTGGTCTGGATGCTGAACGTCTGCACCTATATTGTAAAACAATATAGCGTAAAAGAAGGCATGTGATCAGTACTTTGAATGTACTAAGTATATGAGATGGAAAAATACTGATATAGGCTGAACATGATGCATGTGACATGGTAAACTGATGCAAGACCGAGTAATAAACATGTAGTGTATGATAAGCTGAACAACTGAATATAAGGTCATGCAAGTATCTGAATCTGAACTATAAACTGTGGACTGTGGGACCTACTGATAACCGACATACCCCAATCTGAGCTAATCGGGGTCCAACCTGTAACCCCCAACTGGAAGGGTGTTCAGTACCTTGCCAAGAGTACGAACACTGACTGACGTGGATCCATTACACTGATGTCCAAAAGGACTAAGGTATCAAGCCTGGTCTGACAGGTGACCCTTCTGATCCTATAGTGGCGTCGTATTTCTGGGACTTAGGAAATTCTACTAAAGGTCTCAGCCTAACTGACGGGTGATCCTTCATTCCCGCGTCCGCTTGATGTTAAGTACTACTCCCAACGAAATGACACTGATACTGAGATGCTCAATAAAGATAATAATCTAAAAACTGTAAGTAAATGCAGTATCTAAAAGCATTCAAACATGTAAGCTGGAGGATTCAATACTCATAAACCTATGCATGAAATCCTAGATCATCGGGTGTTCATAACTCACTATCTCTGAAGAATGCAACTATCATGATAATACCATAAATTGAGTGAATTAAGGAATTTAATAACTCAAATCTAAAAATCATGATTTTCACAATATAATTAGGTCTTATAATATTGAACATGTAATGATACTGAAATTCATGCTAAAACATGAGTTTATAACTTATTAAGATCAAGGAACTGGAATATCAAGAAATTCACAACATTCATAAACCCTAAGCTCCGGGGAAGGATTAAACTGAGGATTTGAGTTAACTTTGGGACTCAATGGGTGAAAGGATACCCATTGATGAAATCCCACATACCTGGAGATGAAAAACCTTGGAGAAATCTTTGGAATTGGAAGCTTGAAGAAGATGAACCCTAGTTGCCTGAAGAGGAGAGAAATCGCCTCTTTTCTCTTGTCTTTGCTAAGTGTCGATTATTTTTCTGAGTAATGAGGGCTTAGGGTAATATTAACCTTAGTAATCAGCTTTGAGAAGGCTTAAAAAACATAATTTTGATGTTAAAAGAGTGGAAAAAGACTGAGGTGCCCTTATAAAACGTACTGGAAAAACTGTTGGCAGGAACCCACGAGACCTTCCCACAATCGTGGGTCCTACCTACGATCGTGGGTTGTGATCGTAGTATGGACTGGAATTTTGGGTTCTCTGAACATGATCAGACAAGCCATGGTATTATTGTGGGTCCCACCACGATCGTGCCTTGGTTCATAGCTTGAGAGTTCAAGCCAGATCAAGTTTTGAAGCCACGATCATGCCTTTAATAGTGGTTTCAAAGCATGGTCGTGGTTCCCTCTCCTGGTTGGAAGGTATACATGTCAACTTTCAGGTTTTTGGGGTTGATTTGATCAGACGGGAGCATGGTATGATCGTACGTTGTAACAATGATCGTACCTTTGCTCGTAGGTTCTTACTGTTGTACAGTGCTTCACTAAAATGGCCATAACTCTTAATTCCGACATTGGATTAAGGTGAATCTGGATGAGTAAAATGGCCATAACTCTTAATTCCGACATCGGATTAAGGTGAATCTGGATGAGTTGGAAAAGTAATTCAAATATCTATCATTTGGTGGGTCTTGAGATCAAAAATACCCCAGGACCTAAGAGTTATACTCATTTTAAGTTGACTATTGCAAGATTCTTCACATGAAAACCACCGGTAAGGAAGGTTTCAACTTGGCTATGAGCTAGAAGTTACTTGTGGCATGAATACATGTCTAAATCACTTATAATACAGCTGAAACATGTAGTTTAATTTTTACATGTACTTGAAGCATGTTTCTAATCTTAGCGTTGGATTTTTGGGGTGTTACAATATCTCTACCTTGGAAAACTAACTAAGCTAAAGAGTTAGGGAAAGAGCTGCTATCCCAACACTAAATTTCTAAGGGCTGAATACAAACATGATAACTGAAACATGGACTGAATTTGAACTCGTGAATGCATGACATGACATGAGAGTAACTAGGTGACATGGAATAGAAAGAATTAATTATGGGAAAACTACTACCTTGAGCTGGAGTAGAGTTCGAAGAGTAAAGATGGGGGTACTTGGTCATCATATCTGTCTCTGCTTCCCAAGTAGCTCCCTTAACTAGCTAATTTCGCCAAAGAACCTTTACTGAAGCGACCTCTTTATTCCTCAACTTTCGAACCTGACGATCAAGGATCTCAACTGGGACCTTCTCACAAGAGAGGCACCCATACTGTCTAAAGGTACAATCGATGCAGGATCACTAATGCATTTCTTCAACTGAGACACATGAAAGAATGGATGTACTGACGCTAAGTCTGTGGGCAAATCCAACTCATAGGCTACATTGCCAAAACGACCCACAATCTTATAAGGACCAACATAACGGGGACTGAGTTTCCCTTTCTTGCCAAATCTCTTCACCCCTTTCATGGGTGAAACTTTCAAGTAAACCAAATCACCAATAGCAAACTCAAGTTCCCTTCTCCTCACATCTGCATAAGACTTCTAATGACTCTGAGCTATTTTCAGTCTTACTCTAATAAACTAAACTTTCTTTATTGCCTCATGGACCGAATCTGGCCCTATCAAGGGAGCTTCACCAACTTCAAACCAACCAATAAGAGACCGATACCTCCGACTATAAAGTGCTTCGAACGGGGCCATCCGAATACTCGAATGATAACTGTTATTATAAGTAAACTCAATCAAAGGCAAATGATCATCCCAACTACCATTGAAATCAATCACATATGCCCTCAATATATCCTCTAAAGTCTGAATGGTTCACTCTGCCTGACCATCTATCTGCGGGTGAAAAGCTGTACTGAGGTGAACTTGGGTACCAAAACCCTTCTGGAATGTCTTCCAGAACTGAGAGAAAAACTGAGTACCCTATCTGAAATGATGGTCAGAGGGACACCATGTAACTTCACTAACTCCCTAAGATAGAGTCTAGCATAATCCTCGGCTAAGTCTGAGGTGTTAACTAGCAGAAAATGGGCTGACTTAGTCATTCGATCTACAATAACCCAAATAGAATCATATTGTCGGCGAGTACGAGGCAACCTCGTAAGGAAGTCCATATTCACTACTTCCCACTTTCAAGTAGGAATACTGATATCCTGAAGCTTACCACTAGGTCTCTGATGCTCAACCTTAACCTTTTGGCAATTTGGACACTTAGCCACAAATTTCGTGATATCCTTCTTCATGTCATTCCACCAATAGACTTCCCGTAAGTCACGGTACATCTTAGTGGCTTCTGAGTGAATAAAATACCGAGAACTGTGAGCTTCAGTTAGCATCCGTTGTCTCAAGTCATCAACATCTGAAACACATAATCTACCCTGACAATGAAGAACACCATCTCCCCCTTGGGAGAAAACCTCAACCTTCTGACTCTGGACCGCTTCTTTCAACTTAAGCAAAATGGGATCACTATCTTGCTTTTCTTTTACCTCAGCAATTAAGGAAGATTATGAACTATTTTGAATCAAGGTATTACCTTTGGCTGAATCAACCAATCGAACCCCCAATCTAGCAAGCTAGTGAACCTCACGAACTAACTCCTTCTTCTCATCCTCAATATGAGCAACACTCCCCATATAAAATCTACTAAGAGCGTCAGTCACAATATTGGCTTTACCCGGATGGTACAAGACACTCATATTATACTCCTTCAACAACTCTAGCCACCTTCTCTAATGAAGATTTAGATCCTTCTGGCTGAATACATACTGAAGGCTCTTGAGATCAGTGAACATATCAATATGAAGCCTATAAAGATAGTGCCTCCAAATATTTAAGGCAAAAACAACTGCTGCCAATTCAAGATCATGAGTTGGGTAATTCTTCTCATGAGGCTTGAGCTGTCTAAAGGCATAGACTATAACCTTTCCATGCTGCATCAATACACACTTAAGTCCAACTCTGGATGCATCACAAAAAACTAAAAAACCATCTAAACCCTCTGTCGCGTCCCATTTTTCTAGCGAAAAGCGGGATTCGATATGACAAACTCTCTTTAGAGGGTTTAAAGAAGAAGAGTCGCCACCTAACGAATTAAGGTGCGTTAGGGCACCATTCTAAACTAATTACGATTAATTAATTAGTCTACGTCAACCAGAGATTCGGGTAAGGGTTCAGGTAACCTCGAAAGGAAGGTGTTAGGCACCTTTCGAGGTCCACAACTGTGGGTCCCGGCCGAACTCATATATTATGTGAGAAAATTCTGTGTGATAAGCAAAGGGTCTATCATTTTATTAACCTAATATTAGCTGAGTGTTTAAATAGGAAAAATATAATAAACAAAAACATACAACTTAGTTATTATCTAATTAATAATTAACTACGTGATAAAGCAATAAAATGTATAAATAACTAAAGAAATGAATGAGATAAGCGAGAAGATAGAAAAAGACATGATTTATTATGAAAAAAAATAATTATTAAGTTATACCTAGACTACCCCAAACAAAAGACATACAAAAAATAAATAAAATTCAATCGAATTTGGGCAAAGATTAATTTTTTATTTTATTCGGATCAACGCCCGACTTATTAACGGAAGACAATGTCGTATGTTGCATTGTCGTATGTTGCTCGGGTCAACTTCCATCATTTCCGAATGTTCTACCCACCCCACCTAATTGGTTATTAATCTTAAATGTGTTCTAAAGGAAACGACAAAACTAACATTTACTAAAATGCCTATCCATCCCAACTTAATGTCCACGAGCCGTTGTACTTACTATTTTGGAATTTGGTTCAAGACAAGAAGAAACCTATGCTGCCTAATTAGACTCAAGGTTCACGTCAAGCAAAACACATAAGACTTGAACAAGTAACACATAAAGGTTTTCAAATAAACCTCTTGATTAACTAGAGTTGATTAGGTGATAGACAACTATTCGTTTGACGTTGTAATTAGAACCTATAGGCATGATGTCTAAGCGAGGGGTCCTAATTAACGTACCAAAAATTAAATTAATATGCTAAAGATTAATTTATATGTTGTGAATTTATTTAAATATGTAAGGTTTTAATCTAAATGTGCGAGAAATTGATTTCGAATATGCTGAACTTTGAATATGTAGAAAATTTATTAAAATATGCAGGAACTTTATTAAATATGCAAGAGTTTAGTTTGATTGTGCAGGAAATTATTAGATGTGCAAAATTTAAATAAAGTGTGCAGAAATTATTTTAATTTGCAGGAAATTATCAAATGTGCAGAAAAGTTAAGTAAAAGTGTACAGAAATTTATTTTAATTTGCAGAAAAATTAAATAAAGTGTGCAAAAATTATTTTAATTTGCAGAGAGTTACTAAATGTGCAGAAAAATTAAATGAAGTGTGCAGAAAGTTCGTTAAAGTATGCAGAAAATTTATTAAAATGTGCAGGAAATTAATTGAAAAGTGTAGAAAATTTAAAAAATATGCAGAGAATTTGATCAAAGATTTGCAGGAAATTATTTTAAAGTACAGAAAATTGATGAAAAATGCACAGAAAACTCATTAAAGTATGCAGAAAATTAATGATAATGTGCGGAAAATTCATTAAAACATGTAGGAAGTTGATTAAAAATATGCAGGAAACTGGTCAAAGATGTGCAGGAAATTATTTTAAAATGCAGAAAATTATTTCGACTGTGCAGAAAACGTGCCAAAATTTGTTAGATATGCAAAAAATTAATTAAGGCGCTAACAATTAAATGGACATAATCGACACTTATTTTTAAATAGGTTGAGAGTTTAATCGCATGTCCTAAAACATATTTCTAGGTGATAAAACAGTTAGATTAGTAATCCTAAAATGTTTGCCTAAGTGATAAAAATAATTTAATTAACATGTTTAAAAGTTGCTAAATAATCCTATAGACATGGTATCTAAGTGATAAAAATTTAACACATAGAATCCCCGCCCCCGTAGCATCCCAATATTTCAATATATAGGAGTGTTTACACTTAGAATATTACAGACCAAAACAATAATCAAACTAAAAATATATATAGAGCTAAATCTTCTAGCTCCCTCCCCATAGGCGAACTCTTCGAACCCCGACATATTCGTATCCAATCTGTTGAAAACAAAATATCCCAGCTATACTAACATCCAAAATGGCCTTGGACAACCCATCTTGACGCTGTCGAGATCCCAAAGACCTCATGGATCTCGGGCAAGCGCACGTCAAAGGGGTTATGGGATGCACCAAGGTCCCTTTGGATAACCACGAAAGAATACAAGACAGGTTTTCCAATATTTAACAAGACAATTAGTGAGGACATATATAAGCAAACACACATCGAATATAGTCACACAAGTCAGACAGCATGTGGATACATCATTATTTATACTAATGTAGAAAGCCCATCCATAACGAACTACCACATAGAAAAAATAAGAGAAGCACTTTCAAAGAGAACTAACCAGTAAAGGATAAACAAAAAATCAGCACTTTTCAAAGTGAGGGACTAGTGACAATTAGCAACCAAGATTGTTTCTCCAAAACCAAAGGCAGAAAATTTTTAAAGTCGATAGAGTAGTCCTTTTTTTTCGTGTAGAGAGAATAGGTGTTCCCAGGGGGTTTCCAATGAATGAAAAGAGAGTATTTATATAGGCAGGGCTGTGTAGGATTAGGGGGAAAGAAAAAATCAATTTAAAAAATTATTTTCCTTAAATAAAGAGACTGAATCAATTAGTGTAAAGAGAGATTTCATTTACCATAAACGATAAGTAAGAATATATATTTCTTGAATTAAGAGAGAAGCAAATAAATAAAATAAGGGATAGTACCATAATTAAACAGGTAAGAATCAGTCCAAACAAAATAAGGATAGGAGAATAAGTAAAGAGATCATGAAATCATGGAGTTTACCAAATATAGCCAAGCAATAATGCTACCACATAATTTCTAATGGAATCTTATTAATTGCCACAATCCCACAAGCAGCTACTTAATCAAAATATACCATGATTAGCCGAGTACCACAATGGAGACAGGATAGAATTAGAGAGTAAATAATTTTAAGATGACCAAACTTTACTGAGGATGAGCAAGTGTCAATAACCTTTATGAAATTTGAATTAATACACCGTAGAAGAATTGACAAATAGTCATTTTATCACACCAATTCTGTCATGAATCAAATTGAGCAAAGAGAAGTATCAAGATTGTAATTCCATCCTAATAAGTAAAAATCGCAACACCAAAATGACTTCAATTAATGACCAAGGGAACATGAATTTCAATATTGAGTAAAATTGATACCCAAAACATGAAGAATCAAAAGTTCACCAAATTAGGGGAGTTTTCATAATCAAACTCAAAAAGCACAGCCACGTTTCTGCGGGTTTCAAATCCAGAAATCAAGCAATGCTAACAACAACAAACCAAAATGGAAAGAAATCAAACCCGGAACATCCATTATAATCTGCTATATTTTTGAAATCTCAAAGTCCGGCAAAACGAACGGCTGAGGAACGGAAGAGGAGGCTGCGGGCATGGTGGTTTACCACTGGTGCCCCCATCGAAAATGATGGAGGTGCGGCAGTGGTGCTGGCTGGTCGGGGTTGTGAGTGGTTTCATCGGAAGCTCGCCGGTGATTAAATTCGACGAGACAGGGCAGATATAGAATGGGGAAAAGAGAAGGAGTGGAGAGAAGGTGAGAGGAATGGAAGGGGGTGGCGCTGAGGTGGTCGTTCGTCGGTGGGTCGGTTCTGCCGACGTGGGTTCATCGTCAGGGACTTGCCGGTGGTGGAACACGATGAAGAAAGTGGGGTGAGGGAGAGAGAGAGAGAGAAACGATCGGGAGAGGGGTGTGAGGGAGAGGAGAGGCGATTTGGTGGTGGTCAGACTGAGAGGTTGAGGGAAAGGAGAGGTGGCGGTGGTCGCCGATTGGGTTTCACGGTGGCCGAAAAATGATGGGGCGGCACTGGTCCGGTGATTTTTTGGAGAATTGAGAGAGAGGAGAGAGAAGGAGGGTGGTGGCTATTTTAGAGAGAGGGAGATTAGGGTTTTGATTTGGGGTTATTTGGTTAAAAGGGAAAGAAAGTGGAGAGTTAATCTCAGCCGTTGGATCAATCTTAATCAACGAATGGGATTTAAAATTACAAAAAGGGGTCAAAATTTGAGTTATTCAAATTGGGTTCAATTGAGATAGAATTGGGGTTTAAAATTGGGCCAAGTTAAGCTTAATTTAGGCTAAGATTGACATTATTTGAATAAAATCAGACTAGAAATTAAATAAATTGCAAGAGTTGAATTGAAATAGGCTGCTATTTTGTAAATATAGTAATAAGTCGATAAAAATGTAAAAATACCAAACGAAATTAATCGAATGTCATAAAATAATTATTCTCCAATTAATTATAAACTTTATAATAAAAATTAATGACACATAATATATTATTTGAAATCGACGATAATAATAATTTGAAATAAATTAGGCACCGATAAATTACGAATATGAATTTTAAGGAAATTCTATAATAGTAATAATAAAAAAAAAAAAAAAATTAAAAAACCAAAAAAAACCATGTGTTTGTAAATCATGGGTATGCATATTTGCGGAAATAATTTAATAAATATTTTACAAAATTATGTAAAATATTATATTTAAATTAGTAAATTATATATATTATATAAGAATATTAAATTAAATGCTAAAAATAAATTGCATGCCTTAAAATCATGAATACGAAATGTTAGAATTTATTTGATACCAAAATAGTAGTTAAAAATTCAAAACTAATATTTTTTGATAAAATAGCAGTCTAGGAGGATATCGAGAGGTCAAAATTGGGTGTCAACAGCTGCCCCTTCGTTGCTTGGGAATGATAGAAGAATTGTCGAGCAACGAACGTTGACGTAGTAGCCAATTTTGTCCGACCGAAAGGATGGTTCACTGGAATCGAAAAGCGAGAGAGATTTGTTATAATGATGTGGCCGAAACTTTGGTTTTAAGTCGCCTACATATCTCGGGTTCACAAGAATCAGGCCATGTGTAGTTCTAGACTTAGGAACGAATGAGATTCCTAAAAAAATTGACGAATTTGGATTTTGAATGAAGATATCACAAGTTGACGAGATTGGAGTATGAGTAGTTTTGAAAGGTGGAATGTGAATATGATTTAGGTTAGGTTGTGAGATATAGGGATAAAGAATCATGTTTCGAAGACGGGAGGAAAATAATTCTCAAATGTCTTTCCTTGTGCTTTTTAAAGAGCTTACCTGCAGTTTCTAACATAACTAGATAAAATGGTTAGCCCATAAGCATAGAAAATGTTAAATAATGCGGAAACAAGGAATAGCAATAGATAACAATAATGATAATAGGAGATAAGGAAGCATATCTATTTGACGTTGTGCTTGTTGTCTTCCTCAAAAATCTGGCCCAGTTTCGACTTTTAAGGAGAAATGTGATCAAGTTGACTATATGCCTGCAAAATCAATTGTCCTTATTTTAGGGCGGACGAGCCCAACTGTCTTATTTTAGGGCAGTCAAAACCTGGCATATACTTTTTAGGGTGGATAACCCAGCATATCCTATTTTAGGGCAGAAAAGCCCACCGTATCCTATTTTAGGGCGGATAACCCAGCACATCCCAATTTTAAGGCAGAATGAGCCCGGCACATCCTTTTTTAGGGCGGATAAACCGACATATCCTATTTTTAGGGCGGATAACCCAGCATATCCTATTTAAGACGGATAGCCCAGCATATCCTATTTAGGGTGGATAACCCAGCATATACTATTTTAGGGCGGAAAAGCCCACCGTATCCTATTTTAGGATGGATGAACCCTGCATATCCTATTTTAGGGTGGACCAGAATATCCTCTGCGTTTTCTGTAGCTTCTTGTCATTTTCCTGCCATTGTGATGAAATTTTTGAGTGTCCCACAAAAATTTCTGCCCCAGTTTATAATATGTTTCACACTTTCTTGCGAATCAAAATATTGTCTGCTGGTAGAATTTTTGAGGTAATCTCAAAAATTCTGCCCTCTGCCCCAGTGTTACTTGTGAAGTCTTATATTCCTACATCACTCAAAGAAAATTGTTAGTTCAAAAGAAACGGTTGTCTTATATTCGAACATCAAGGTTCGACTTCGAGTCTGCAATTGTCATTTGAAGTCATGGAATGGACCAAAATAACTCAGATTTGTTTGAATAGAATTTTGTCAAAAGCTAACATGATTTGAATATGAAGGGAAAAGAAAATTTTATTAGATTGATACTGTACCCGAGAATGGGCTGCCTACGTATCTAGATGGAAGTCAGGTCAAACTTAGTTCGTGAGTACAGAGAAAAACATAAACAAAAGCAGGAAATTTTATTCATTGGAAAGAGAATTGGTACTTTGCTCGTGATGGTTTTGTCCTTTTTAGTTCCTTTGATGTGCTTTACACTTCCTTGTCAAATGTCTCGGGGCAATCTTTATCGGGTCACCTTGGACAATAATTGTGCCTGTGGTAGAGTCATAGATGTTGTTTAGTGGCCCTTGTCGTACTATAATCCTATCTTTCTCAATCAAATCTTGGATCTTGTACCTCAATGTTGAACATTCCTCAGTATCATGCCCTTGGATATTTGAATGATATGCACACCTTTTGGACAAGTCAAAGTTAGAAGGCGCGAATTTAGGGATCCATCCCTTCCTTGGTTTCAGAACTCCTTGAGCAAACAATCTTTGAAATATGTTGGATAAAGTTTCAGTCAAAGGGGTAAAGATACGAGGTTTCATTTTCTTTGGTTGATGAGAATTGGACGGTATTGGATCAAGTTGGTGAGAATATGGGTATTGAAAACCTTATGGGTTGTAGGTGTCAAGAATAGTGTATGCCTGCTGGGTATATGGATAGTATCGTTCTTGAGGTGTGATGGTTGAGATATCTTCTTCTTTTTCTTCTATTGGCGAAGCTTTCAGTGCTTGAAAAGTAGCTTGTTTTGCGGAAACATCAATAACTTTTCCTGCCCGAATACCATATTCTAATCTTTTCCCAATTAAGATCAGATCGTCGAAGTTTTGAATACATAAGCCAAATAATTTTTGATGGTATATACCATCTAGCGACCTGACGAAAATTTTGATCAACTCTTCTTCAGGCACAGGAGGACGTATCTTAGAAGCTTCCAATCTCCATCGTCTTGCATATTCCTCAAAAGATTCATGAGTCATTCTTTTTACTTCAAGCAAGTCCAGTATCGTTGGATCAACCTTGACATTAAACTTATATTGTCTCACAAAGTCTTGAGCCATGTGTTCCCATGTATGCCACTTGTCAAAGTCTTGTTTGACATACCAAGTGAGTGTTATTCCTAACAAGCTCTGAATGAAGAGTTTCATTAGTGAAGCTTCGTTATGCCCAATTCCAACTAATCTGCCACAATAGTCTTTTAGATGCATGATCGGGTCTCCAAGCCCATCGAACACATTGAATTTTGGGACTTTATATCCTGGAGGCAAACCAACCCTTGGATGTAGGCACAGTTTCTCATACCTCAAGTCACAAATGTCTTTGGAACGTAGACACTCATCCAACCTCTTTTCTAAGTCAAGAAACTTTTGTTGCAGTGTAGGTGATTCCCCATCATGTATTACCATGTTTTACAAAGTACCAAAATTGACGTGTGTCAAAAATATTTGTTGAGGAGACAAATAAGAAGATAGGCAAGAAGGTATTTTGTGCTGGGGAAGAAGCAAAATTTGTGTTAGAAAAAGGATCAAGATGGTTGGGCATATATACCAAATTGCAGAATCTTAGCCGATTCAATGTTCAAATACTAGACAACATTTAAACAAAATAAATAAATCAAACAAAGTTACCACATAGCACAAATAAGTTTAAAACAATATAAAAGAAGACCTTCTAAGGTGAAGACTATGAGCGTAGAGATTTAGTCTTCAAACGCACGAGATAGACGATAGCGACAGAACTTACGCTTTGGAGAGGTTAACATGATGTTGAATTTGAAATTGTGGTGGTAAAGAAGATAGGAAAGCTAGGGGAAACAAGGTCGACTCATGTTGAACATCATAACTGTTGATTTGAAACATCTTTTGTGATTGATATCATCGTTAATCCTTCCAACTTCATACAAAATGATAAAATTAGGAGGAAAGAAAAATTTTATTATAATGAGACTGAACCCATTAAATGAGCGCCTACGTATCCCTCTTATAGGGGAATCAGGTCAAATGTAGTTCCAATTACATAAAAGGAAAGCATAAAAGAAAATCCATGTTATTCCAAGTACGTAAAGCTTAAAGTAATTTCATATGCTTGAGAGCCTGAACATGATATCCTCTTCATCAGTGCCAAACAGGTGTCAGTCATGCTTAGGAAGTTAATCAACACCGAGCTTTAATCCTGTTACAGTTATCATCTTGGTATCAATCATTGCTTGAATCTTGTCCTTCAAGGCAAAACACGCCTCTATGGGATGCCCTTTCATCCCAGAGTGGTAGGCGTAAATCTTATTAGGATTGTATCATTTAGACTGAGTGTTAACAGGTGCGGCAGGGATGGGTGTGATGTAGCCTTCTTCTCTGAGTCTTTCATACAACTGAGTTATGGGTTCAACTAGAGGGGTGTATTATCTTGGAGGATTTTTTTGAAACTTGACTTGAGGTATAGCGGATTGATTGGATCGTTGATTTGTTGGTGGATTTGGATAAGACACGGGAATGTATTTTGATGTTGGAGAAATGGATGGAAATGGGTACCAAATAGTTTGTGGATGAGGTTTTGTGGAGGATTGAGGGTAATAGGCGTAATTTGGTGTTGGAGTGATTTCTGGAGATGGATACCATATCAGTTGAGGGTGACTTTTCTTTACTATCTTCCCCTCGCTTATCAAGTTTTGTAGTTCTCCTTTCAACTGGAGGCATTCATCCGTGTCATGACCAGGCATGCCAGAATGGAAGGCACAATGCTTTTTGAGATCAAAGAAAGGAATTGAAGGGAAATAAGAACCAATAAGCTTAGGCTTCAAGATACCATGTGACCTCAACATTTCAAAAGTGATTGACGGTGGTTCGTCTAAGATAGTCATAACTTGGGATTTGCTCACTTTGGGCTTTGGAGACTTTGATGCCTCATTGATAATTGTCTTTCCCTTATCCCTGAATTGTGGCTCAACCAAACCAACCTTGTCATGTACTAGAGTTTCACCTATGAACTTCCTCTTCAGCCTATTATCGAACCGCCCAATAAAAGCACTTGCTAAATTGTCCCAAGAAACCCACTTGCTTGTATCCTTCTCTGCGTACCACATCAATGCTAGACCTGTAAGTGAACTGACAAAAAGTTTCATCTTAAGACCATCACTTTGCCCTATAACTGCTAGCTCATCTAGTTACGCTTTCAAATGGGAATGAGGATCGCCAGACCCGTCGTATAACGAAAAGTTTAAGTCCCCAACTTTATTCTTACTTTCTTCTCTTGATTTGGATAACTTATCCATCTTGAGCTGTTGAGATGACCCTGTCTTATGGTTAGAAATCTTTCCTTCTGCTTCCTTCTCGTTGCCCATATCTGTCAACCCATTAAGTACTTTTTGCAGTACGATTGAATACAAACTCGGAGATACTTGTGCATCACAATCAAGCATAAGTAAGGTTGTCAATCTAGGAGACTCCATAGTGTAGATGGGAGCAGTAAAATCACTTTCGGATAATGGCTCTGGAAAGCCTGGTGGCATATCAGATAAACCTCGAAGATTAGTCATTATTCCTCTGATTCTCTCAATTTTTCTTTCCATACTCCTGATGCTTGACTCAAAGGGAGTAAGCTTGTCTTGGTGCAAACCCAAACTCCTACGCTCAACTTCACTGTTGGCAAGATTGATAAACATTGCTTGACTGACCATTCTTGATGTTCAACTTTAGTCAACCTTAGAAGAAAGGACTTATGATTAGTAAAACGCACGACAATGGAATGTCTATGAGTAATATCATGGAGTAAAAACATTTGAGTTATGCTTATTCGAAATGAATAGGAGTTATGAGAGCTCTATATGGCTTAATAGTTGGGAAAGCTAGAGTATATCACGAATATGAAAACATTATTGTCAAGAGTTACGGTGAATACAATGGTATGTTAATATTGAAGGTGTTGATTAAGAATGTCCTAAAATAATGAGTTGCCCTAAAAGAGTAGAAACAATCTAGAACTTTCTATCGAGGAATGGATCAAACCAAGAGATGATTAGTATGTCGAAGGATACTTTAGAGTATGAACTCAATCTATGAAGATAAATGAAAGGGGGGGGGGGGGGGTTGACTAGGCCATAAGATTATATGATTTAGGCCTAAAGGAAACATAACCCGATAGAAATTTTAAGGAACTCTAAGAGTAACGGATTCTAAGAGTAAGGAATAACAAAGAATAACAAGATAAGTAAGACATTAACACAAATGTAGAAGTTAACACATAGCAAATAAAGTTATGCGCCCTTTTGGGGTTGTGAACCCCTTTGTACTTGGGACTAGGTTTCACTAATTAACATTCAGCGCATCAAGGGTGCCAAGGCATTCCAGGCTGAATGAGATGCATATTCCTTAGTAAAAGAACACGCAACCACGATCTAAAGAACAAGAATAGTTTCATGACACGGTTCCCTCAAGTGGACAACTTGAGGGTGAGAAAGCTCATGACTTTCGACGCACCGCTGATCGACCAATCCATAAGGCATTTTCCGCTAGGGGTGTTTTAGGAATGAACGTCCGTACAACCACGCAACCGTTCTTTACAAGAAAGGAGGTTCCAAGTGGAGGAAGATATAAGCGGAATAACAATTAAAATAAAGCAATAACCACATAGCATATAAATAAAGCGATAACAAGTACGCAATTTATGAAAAGCAACAATATAATAAAAATAAGTAAATAAACGATTATAAGAAAAGCAATACATGATATAAGACACATAATAAAGAAAAAGAAAATAAATTAAACATGAAAAGATATATGTATATATCAGATATTCACGAAAATGAATAAATGAAAAGGGAGGGAGATGAACATGGTACAATGAATGACTCAAAAATAAAAAAATAAAATTAAATAAGAAGTCAAATTAATCATTTAAGAAAACAAACAAAGGAAGAAGGGGAAAGGGGAGGATCATGCATAGCATGTTAGTCCTATTGCCAATTTTTTTTTAAAAAAAATGAAAATAAAACACAAAACCCCACATAAACACGAATCTGTAATGGTTAGAACCTAAGTATCCCCAGCAGAGTCGCCATGCTGTCGTGCCCCATTTTTCTAGCAAAAAGAGCGATTCGACGTGACAAACTCTCTTAAGAGGGTTTAAAGGAGAAGAGTCGCCACCTAACGAATTAAGGTGCGTTAGGGCACCATTCTAAACTAATTACGATTAATTAATTAGTCTACGTCAACCAGAGATTCGAGTAAGGGTTCAAGTTACCTCGAAAGGAAGGTGTTAGACACCTTTCAAGGTCCACAACTGTGGGTCCCGGCCGAACTCATATATTATGTGGGAAAATTCTATGTGATAAGCAAAGGGTCTATCATTTTATTAACCTAATATTAGCTGAGTGTTTAAATAGGAAAAATATAATAAACAAAAACATACAACTTAGTTATTATCTAATTAATAATTAACTACGTGATAAAGCAATAAAATGTATAAATAACTAAAGAAATGAATGAGATAAGCGAGAAGATAGAAAAAGACATGACTTATTATGATTTTTTTTTTTATTAAGTCATATCTAGACAACCCCAAACAAAAGACATACAAAAAATAAATAAAATTCAATCGAATTTGGTTAAAGATTAATTTTTATTTTATTCGGATCAGCGCCCGACTTATTAACGGAAGACAATGTCATATGTTGCATTGTCGTATTTTGCTCGGGTCAACTTCCATCATTTTTGAATGTTCTACCCACCCCACCTAATTGGTTATTAATCTTAAATGTGTTCTAAAGGAAACGACAAAACTAACATTTACTAAAATGCCTACCCGTCCCAACTTAATGTCCACGAGCCGTTGTACTTACTATTTTGGAATTTGGTTCAAGACAAGAAGAAACCTATGCTGCCTAATTAGACTCAAGGTTCACGTCAAGCAAAACACATAAGACTTGAACAAGTAACACGTAAAGGTTTTCAAATAAACCTCTTGATTAACTAGAGTTGATTAGGTGATAGACAACTATTCGTTTTACGTTGTAATTAGAACCTATAGGCATGATGTCTAAGCGAGGGGTCCTAATTAACGTACCAAAAATTAAATTAATATGCTAAAGATTAATTTAAATGTTGTGAATTTATTTAAATATGTAAGGTTTTAATCTAAATGTGCAAGAAATTGATTTAGAATATGCTGAACTTTGAATATGTAGAAAATTTATTAAAATATGCAGGAACTTTATTAAATATGCAAGAGTTTAATTTGATTGTGCAAGAAATTATTAGATGTGCAAAATTTAAATAAAGTGTGCAGAAATTATTTTAATTTGCAGGAAATTATCAAATGTGCAGAAAAGTTAAATAAAAGTGTACAGAAATTTATTTTAATTTGCAAAAAAAATTAAATAAAGTATGCAGAAATTATTTTAATTTGCAGAGAGTTATTAAATGTGCAGAAAAATTAAATGAAGTGTGCAAAAAGTTCGTTAAAGTATGCAGAAAATCAATGATAATGTGCAGAAAATTTATTAAAATGTGCAGAAAATTAATTGAAAAGTGTAAAAAATTTAAAAAATATGCAGAAAATTTGATCAAAGATGTGCAAGAAATTATTTTAAAGTAAAAAAAATTGATGAAAAATGCACAGAAAACTCATTAAAGTATGCAGAAAATTAATGATAATGTGCGGAAAATTCATTAAAACATGTAGGAAATTTATTAAAAATATGCAGGAAACTGGTCAAAGATGTGCAGGAAATTATTTTAAAATGCAGAAAATTATTTCGACTGTGCAGAAAACGTGCCAAAATTTGTTAGATATGCAAAAAATTAATTAAGGCGCTAACAATTAAATGGACATAATCGACACTTATTTTTAAATAGGTTGAGAGTTTAATCGCATGTCCTAAAACATATTTCTAGGTGATAAAACAGTTAGATTAATAATCCTAAAATGTTAGCCTAAGTGATAAAAATAATTTAATTAACATGTTTAAAAATTGCTAAATAATCCTATAGACATGGTATCTAAGTGATAAAAATTTAACACATAGAATCCCCGCCCCCGTAGCATCCCAATTTTTCAATATATAGGAGTGTTTACACTTAAAATATTACAGACCAAAAACAATAATCAAACTAAAAATATATATAGAGCTAAATCTTCTAGCTCCCTCCCCATAGGCGAATTCTTCGAACCCCGACATATTCGTCTCCAACCTGTTGAACACAAAATATCCCAACTATACTAACATCCAAAATGGCCTTGGACAACCCATAACCAACTCTTGACGCTGCCGAGATTCCAAAGACCTCATGGATCTCGGGCAGGCACACATCAAAGGGGTTATGGGATGCACCAAGGTCCTTTTGGATAACCACAAAAGAATACAAGACAGGTTTTCCAATATTTAACAAGACAATTAGTGAGGACATATATAAGCAAACACACATCGAATATAGTCACACAAGTCAGACAGCATGTGGATACATCATTATTTATACTAATGTAGAAAATTCATCCATACCGAACTACCACGTAGGAAAAATAAGAGAAGCACTTTCAAAGAGAACTAACCAGTAAAGGATAAACAAAAAATCAGCACTTTCAAAGTGAGGGGTCAGTGACAATTAGCAACCAAGACTGTTCCCAGGGGGTTTCCAATGAATGAAAAGAGAGTCTTTATATAGGCAGGGTTATGTAGGATTAGGGGGAAAGAAAAAAATCAATTTAAAAAATTATTTTCCTTAAATAAAGAGACTGAATCAATTTGTGTAAAGAGAGATTTCATTTACCATAAACAATAAGTAAGAATATATATTTCTTGAATTAAGAGAGAAGCAAATAAATAAAATAAGGGATAGTACCATAATTAAACAGGTAAGAATTTGTCCAAACCAAATAAAGATAGGAGAATAAGTAAAGAGATCATGAAATCATGGAGTTTACCAAAAATAGCTAAGCAATAATGCTACCACATAATTTCTAATGGAATCTTATTAATTGAAATAACCCCACAATCAGCTACTTAATCAAAATATACCATGATTAGTCGAGTACCACAATGGAGACAGGATAGAATTAGAGAGTAAATAATTTTAAGATGACCAAACTTTACTGAGGATGAGCAAGTGTCAATAACCTTTATGAAATTTGAATTAATACACCGTAGAAGAATTGACAAATAGTCATTTTATCACACCAATTCTGTCATGAATCAAATTGAGCAAAGAAAAGTATCAAGATTGTAATTCCATCCTAATAAGTAAAAATATCAACACCAAAATGACTTCAATTAACGACCAAGGGAACATGAATTTCAATATCGAGTAAAATTGATGCCCAAAACATGAAGAATCAAAAGTTCACCAAATTAGGGGAGTTTTCATAATCAAACTCAAAACCATAGCCACGTTTCTGCGGGTTTCAAATTTAGAAATTAAGCAATGCTAACAACAACAAACCAAAATGGAAAGAAATCAAACCTGGAACATCCATTATAATCTGCTATATTTTTGAAATCTCAAAGTCCGGCAAAACGTACGGCTGAGGAGCGGAAGAGGAGGCTGTGGGCATGGTGGTTTACCACCGATGCTCCCATCAAAAATGATAGAGGTGCGGCGGCGGTGCTCGCTGGTCGGGGTTGTGAGTGGTTTCATCGGAAGCTCGTCGGTGATTAATTCCGGCGAGACAGGGCAGATATAGAATGGGGAAAAGAGAAGGAATGGAGAGAAGGCGAGAGGAATGGAATGGGGGGGCGCTGAGGTTGTGGTTCGTCGGTAGGTCGGTTCTGCCGGCGTGGGTTCATCTTCGGGGACTCGCCGGTGGTGGAACACGATGAAGAAAGTGGGGTGAGGGAGAGAGAGAGAAACGATCGAGAGAGGGGTATGAGGGAGAGGGGAGACGGTTTGGTGGTGGTCAGACTGAGAGGTTGAGGGAGAGGAGAGGCGGCGGTGGTCGCCGATTGGGTTTCACGGTGGCCAAAAAATGATGGGGCAGCACTGGTCCAGTGATTTTTTGGAGAATTGAGAGACAGGAGGGAGAATGAGGGTGGCGGCTATTTTAGAGAGAGGGAGATTAGGGTTTTGATTTGGGGTTATTTGGTTAAAAGGGAAAGAAAGTGGAGAGTTAATCACAGCCGTTGGATCAATCTTAATCAACAGCTGGGATTTAAAATTACAAAAAGGGGTCAAAATTTGAGTTATTCAAATTGGGTTCAATTGAGATAGAATTGGGGTTTAAAATTGGGCCAAATTACGCTTAATTTAGGCTATGATTGACATTATTTGAATAAAATCAGAGTAGAAATTAAATAAATTAGAAGAGTTGAATTGAAATAGGCTTCTATTTTGTAAATATAGTAATAAATCGATACAAATGTAAAAATACCAAACGAAATTAATCGAATGTCATAAAATAATTATTCTCCAATTAATTATAAACTTTATAATAAAATTAATGACACATAATATATTATTTGAAATCGACGATAATAATAATTTGAAATAAATTAAGCACCAATAAATTACGAATACGAATTTTAAGGAAATGCTATAACAGTAATAATAATAATAATAATAATAATAATAATAATAATAATAATAATAATAATAATAATAAATAAATAAAAAAAATTAAAAAAAAACCATGTGTTTGTAAATTATGGGTATGCATATTTGCGAAAATAATTTAATAAATATTTTACAAAATTATGTAAAATATTATATTTAAATTAGTAAATTATATATATTATATAAGAATATTAAATTAAATGCTTAAAATAAATTGCAGGCCTTAAAATCATGAATACGAAATGTCAGAATTTATTTGATACCAAAATAGTAGTTAAAAATTCAAAACTACTATTTTTTGATAAAATAGCCGTCTGGGAGGATATCGGGAGGTCCAAATTGGGTGTCAACACCCTCTGGTAGAGTCAAAACTGGAGCGGAGGCGAGTCGAACTCCTAAAAACTCTTCTCGCAAGAATCGGACCACTAAAATTTGACTTTCTTCTGAGTCAATCTGTATATGGGAGAAGCAATAGATGAAAATCCTTCAACAAACTCCTGCTATCTGATGGAGAGATGGGTCTAGGCGAATTTCTCACTGCTTCAATCTTTTGAGGATCAACCCTAATACCTTCACCAGAAATGATATGACCAAGGAATGCAACTGATTTCAACCAAAATTCTCATTTACTGAACTTCGTGAATAACTGGCGATCTTTGAGAGTTTGCAAGATAATCCTCAAATGGTCTGCATGTTCATCCTCACTCCGAGAATAGACGAGGATGTCATCAATAAAGACAATGAAAAACATGTTTAAGTACTGCTTGAACACCCTGTTCATCAAGTCCATAAAAACTGCAGGAGCATTTGTTAGTCCAAAATACATAACAACAAATTCGAAGTGACTATACCGGGTTCTAAAGGTTGTCTTCGGACTGTCACTTTCTCTAACTATGAATTGATCATAGCTAGATCTGAGGTTTATCTTAGAGAAACAATTGACACCTTGAAGTTGGTCGAACAAGTCATCTACCTGGGGATGGGATACTTATTCTTGACTGTGACTTTGTTCAATTAACGGTAGTCGATGCACATTCTGAGAGAATCATCTTTCTTTCGCACGAAAAGAACTAGATCATCCCATGGAGAGATGTTGGGCCTGATGAAACCTTTGTCTAGAAGATCTTTTAACTGCTCCTTCAATTCTTTAAGCTCAGTTGGAGCCATTCTATAGGGTAGAATTGAGATAGGTTCGGTTTCTGAAAGTAGATCTATTCCGAAGTCAAGTTCCCGTTCGGGAGGAACTCCAGGTAGATCTTATGGAAACTCATTTACTACCAGAACTGACTCAAGAGTTGGGGTCTCAGACTATGAATCCTTAACCCAAACAAGATGATAGATGCACCCTTTGGAAATAATTTTTCTAGCTTTAAGGTAAGAGACAAACTAACCTATAGGCACTGAAGTATTACCCTTCCACTCAATGACTGGCTCATTTGAGAAATGAAACTGGACTAATCTCTTTCTACAATCAATAGAGGCATAGCAAGAGTAGAGCCAATCCATATGAAAAATAACATCAAAATCTAGCATGTCTAGCTCTACAAGATCAACTAAGTTGACTTTCTGAGAACTGGTGACTAGATAATTTTTGTATACTTGTCTGGCTATGACTGAATCACCAATTGGACTAGAGACTGAGAAGGGTTCTAAAAGGATTTCAAGACTGACACCAAAGTCTACAGCGATGTAAGGAGTCACGAAAGAAAGTGGGGCTCCGGGATATAATAATGTATAGACATTAATATGAAAGACCTATAACATACCATTAACTACATCATAAGAACCTTCCTGATCCTGTCGGATCTGAAGGGCATAAAACCTGTTTTGACGCTACCAGCTAGCTGTACTAGATGAGGCACCCTGCTGAGTTGGGCGATCTACTGGAGCTGCTGCAGAGTTAGACTGATTATGCTGACGAGTATCTCTACCTCTCTGTGAAGCCATTGGACACTCTCTCAATATATAGCCTGTCTTACCACACCCAAAACAAACATCACTGCCATCCATGCACTTACCCTTGTGGTTCTTACCACACTTCTTGCAAAAAGGGTTAGCACGACCACTAGTAACACTGCCTTGGGACTTAGAGCCTGGTGCCCTATCCTGATTATCCTACCTGAACTTGGGCACTGGAGCACTAGCGGATGATGAAGTGGAGCTGAAGATTTCTGGTGAAACTGAGAACGATTAGCACTATCTGACCTCTGTTGAGAGAAATTAAAATTACATATTCTAACCTTCTTATTCTCCCTTTCCATCTTCTTAACCTTTTCTTCCTCAATTTGTTGAGAATAAACCATCAACTTAGAGATGTATCTCCTTAACCAACATAGCAGTCCTACACTCTTTGACCACATCCTCGAAAACACCGGATACAAACTTACTCATACGGGACCTGAAGTTAGCAACCATGGCTGGAGCGTACTTTGCAAGTTGAGTAAACTTAAGACAATACTCTTTCACACTCATGTTACCCTGATTTAGATTAATGAACTTTTGTACCTTGGATTCCCTCAACTCAAGTGGGAAAATCTATCCATGAAAGCAACAACAAACTCATCCCACTTCGCCGGTTCTGCATCTGCACCACTATCCTCTTTTCACTACTTACACCAAGTGTGAGACACTCCTTGCAACTGATAAGCAGCCAAGTCAGCACTTTCAATTGGAGTTACACCCATGATCTCAGTAACTTACTGAATACTATCCAAGAACTGTTGAGGATCCTCTTCAGACTTAGACCCAAAGAATACTGGAGGATTCATCTAAGTGAAGTCTCAAACTCTGGTTGCTACCGTATTCACTGCTGATTTAGCTGGTTCCACAGCCTGCCGATTATTTTGGGTGTTCATGAACTGGGATAATGTTGTGAAGGTAGCCCTGAATTCAGGATGAGAGACATTTTCATTTAAAGAGTTTGTTGGAGTTAGTGGAGCTTGCTGATATCCATTCCCGTTGCCATTACCATTTCGCTTTCAGTTAGTTCTCTTGGGAGGTATTTTTTATAACATGTAGATAACGAGCTAGAAGAAAGTATTTAAATAGAGTTTGCACTCTAT
Source organism: Capsicum rhomboideum (assembly GCA_031232105.1). NCBI lineage: Eukaryota > Viridiplantae > Streptophyta > Magnoliopsida > Solanales > Solanaceae > Capsicum > Capsicum rhomboideum. Next base: position 124,965,611 of record CP124716.1, read on the forward strand.
CGCACGATATGAGCATGAAAGAAGTGAAATTTTTCCTAAAACATTTCATAGCCTCTCAATTTTAAGTGTGGCGCACTTCAAACCCATGAATAAGACTCTACTTAACACAGCTTTCAGACACCCTAGGACACTTCAAACCTTGTGCTCTGAAACCAAGTTTGTCACAACCCGAGACTAACCCTAATTGTAACACGGTGCTTAGAGCCACAAGTGACCTCAAGCTAACCCATGGCCTGGCATGACACTATGAATATTGAAATAATCTGGAAATCACTTATGCGGAAGTTAATAATCAGAATAATAAGTTTGGCAAAACGCACAAGGGATAATATCTGAATAAAACTCATAAAGCTAAAATCATAATCTAACTGACTGTCTAACATAAATAATATATTAAAAATCTAACTAACTGTCTTAAAGCCTCTACATTATATGAGTTATTGGGACAAGCCCCCAACTAACTCCAACTGTCTGAAACTAAATAGTACTAAAAAGAAAGACTAATGATTGGCCCTCGAATGATGAGGACTCACCAACACTGCCGCTGATATGGTATGGAATCGTACTAAGTGTGGTCTGGATGCTGAACGTCTGCACCTATATTGTAAAACAATATAGCGTAAAAGAAGGTATGTGATCAGTACTTTGAATGTACTAAGTATATGAGATGGAAAAATACTGATATAGGCTGAACGTGATGCATGTGACATGGTAAACTGATGCAAGACCGAATAATAAAAATGTAGTGTATGATAAGCTAAACAACTGAATATAAGGTCATGCAAGTATCTGAATTTGAACTATAAACTGTGGACTGTGGGAGCTACTAATAATCGACATACCCTAATCTGAGCTAATCGGGGTCCAACCTGTAACCCCCAGCTGGAAGGGTGTTCAGTACCTTACCAATGGTGCGAACACTGACTGACGTGGATCCACTAAACTAATGTCCAAAAGGACTAAGGTATCAAGCCTAGTCTGATGGGTGACCCTTCTGATCCTATAGTGGCGCCGTAGTTCTGGGACTTAGAAACTTCTACTAAAGGTCTCAGCCTAACTGACGGGTGATCCTTCATTCCCGCGTCCACTCGATGTTAGGTACTACTCCCAACGGAATGACACTGATACTGAGATGCTCAATAATGATAATAATCTAAAAACTGTAAGTAAATGCAGTATCTAAAAACATTCAAACATGTAAGCTGGAGGATTCAATACTCATAAACCTATGCATGAAATCCTTGATCATCGGGTGTTCATAACCCACCATCTCTGAAGAATGCAATTATCATGATAATACCATAAACTGAGTGAATTAAGGAATTTAATAACTCAGATCCAAAAATCATGGTTTTCACAATATAATTAGGAATTATAATATTGAACATGTACTGAGACTGAAATTCATGCTAAAACATGGGTTTATAACTCATTGAGATCAAGGAACTGGAATATCAAGAAATTCACAATATTCATAAATCCTAAGCTCCGAAGAAGGAATTAAACTGAGGATTTGAGTTAACTTTGGGACTCAATGGGTGAAAGGATACCCATTGATGAAATCCCACATACCTGGAGATTAAAGACCTTGGAGAAATCTTTGGAATCTGAAGCTTGAAGAAGATGAACCCTAGTTGCCTGAAGAGGAGAGAAATCATCTCTTTTCTCTTGTCTTTGCTTAGTGTTGATTGTTTTTCTGAGTAATGAGGGCTTAGTGTAATATTAAATTTAGTAATAAGCTTTAGGAAGGCTTAAATGACATAGTTTTGATGTTAAAAAAGTGGGAAAAGACTGAGGTTTACTTATAAAAATGTACTGGAAAAACTGTTGGGAGGAACCCACGAGACATTCCCACGATCGTGGGTCCTACCTATGATCATGGGTTGTGATTGTGGTATGGGATGGACTTTTAGGTTATCTGAACAAGATCAGAGAAGACATGGTATGATCGTGGGTCCCACTCATGATCGTTCCTTGGTTCGTAGCTTGGGTGTTCAAGCCAGATCAAGTTTTAAAGCCACGATCGTGCCTTTAATCATGGTTTTAAAGCACAGTCGTGGTTCCTTCTCCTAGTTTGAAGGTGTTAGACCCCCAGCTTGATGGTTCGAATGACTTGGGCTTGGCTACAGATTTACATGATCAACTTAGACAAGACCAAATGGTGAGGGCAAAGGTTAGGTTTGGTTAAGGCCAGTCTACCGGTATGGGCATGTCAGCATGGCAAGACCTTGGCAGTGGCGTGGCTAAGGCATGATGAGGGTTGGCAAGCTAAGGCGGAACAATGCTAAGGCTAATTTAGGCTAAGGCAAGTCATGTTGCAGAGGCATGGCTAAGGCAAGACAAGCTGGGCTAGACATGGCTCGAACAGGGCGGCTTGGGTGCAAACAAAGCAGTGGCATGGGCGAGTACACAGACGCCTAGGGCCCAGGTGCGAAATTGGCACAAGTACTGCCAAGGATGTGCTGGCACTGGGCATGTCCCTTGCACATGACGGCAATTGGGCAGTTACAACTGCCCTAGACATGTGGCTTGGCTTTGTTGCTGATTGCAATTTGAATTTGTAATTTGATTTTTGGATTAGGCCTATCAATTGGGGATGCCAACTGAATTAGAATAAGAGCATGTGTTATGCATGTGCCTGCCATATGACAGAAGTTGTGGCCTATAAATAGGCACAGGTAGGCTGTCTTAATGGCAAGTTTGGTTGTGTTAGTCAAATTTCGTAAGGCTGATTTGTGTGCTTCTTTGTAGCACGAGTTAAATACAAAGTTATGGTATGAAGCAAGTGACAAGGCTTTCAATTCATTAAAAAGGTCATTGCTTCTGAACCAATATTAAGGTTGCCTGATTTTGATTTGCCAGTTGAAGTTCACACCGATGCTTCTGATTATGCAGTCGGTGGTTTGCTTGTGCAAGGGGATCATCTAGTAGTATTTGAGAGCAGAAAGTTAAATCCTGCGGAGCAACGGTATTCTTCTCTTGAAAAGGAGATGGTGGCAGTCCCATATTGTCTCCAAATCTAGCGAGTGTATTTGTTGGGTACAAAGTTTGTTGTCAAGACTGACAATGTAACTAATACATACATCAAAACTCAACAGAAATTGAGTTTGAAGCAGAACCGATGGCAGGAGATTTTTGCTGAATATGACTTCATTTGGATACACAAACCAGGTAAGCATAACCAAGTAGCGGATGATTTAAGTTGCAAAGAGGTATTTGCTGCAGTTTATGTGCTCACTAGACTCGAATTTGATTTCTTAGATAAGATAAAATTTAGTGTTGTATATGATTCATTATACATCAAATTGATGGATCAAGTCAAACAGGGGACAGTTAGACGGTATTGGATCGAGGACGATCTGTTGTATTTTAAAGGAGGGGAGAATCGTTGTGCCTCAAAGTGATGGGTTGCATCGAAAACTCCTTAAAGAAACACATGATCCTGTCTATGCTGGTCATCCAGGTGTTGAAAGATGGCATTATTGTCCCGAAATTATTCTGGCTAAAAATGGAAGATGACATTGAGGCCTATGTAAAGTCTTGCCTTATTTGTCAACTTGACAAGACTGAAAGGAAGAAAAAAGCTGGGTTGCTACAACCTCTACTTGTTGCAGAATGTCCTTGGGCTTTTGTTTCTATGGATTTCATTAGCAGGTTTCCAAAGGTTGATGGCAAAGCATCAGTCATGGTGGTGGTTGACAGGTATTCAAAGTATGCTATTTTCATTGCTGCTCCTACCCTTTGTTCTTCTGAGATAGCTGCTGAATTATTCTATAAGTTTGTGGTGAAGCATTTTGGTGTTCCACTTGACATTGTGAGTGATCGAGACACTAGGTTCACAGGCCGATTTTGGACTGCATTGTTCAATATGATAGGTACCGAACTGAAATTCTCAACAACGAATCATCGACAAACAGATGTACAAACCAAAAGAATTAATTATCTGCTTGAAGAATATTTAAGGCATTATGTGACTGCAAGTCAGAAGAATTGGGTGGACAGTGTGCAGTTTTGTTATAATCTGCATAGGTCGTCAGCAACTGAGAAGAGTCCCTTTGAACTAGTGTTGGGCATGCAGTCTAACACGCAACTGAAAGTCTCTAGATCCAAAATAGAGGGCAAGTGCCCTACCGCCTATAAGTATGCACGAGACAAGCAAGAGTTGCTAGATGAAGTGCAGGATAGCTTCAGAAAGGTAGCAAAGCGAATGAAGAAGTATATTGATAGGCATCAGCGTGCTTTAGAATTCTAGGTTGGGGACAAAGTGTAACTGAAGCTTACTCCCTAAATATGGAAGAAAATCAATAGCAAGATGATTCATCATGGACTGATTTCAAAGTATGATGGACCCATTGAAGTGATAGAACTAGTGGGTAAATTATCTTACCGGTTGAATCTGCCGGAAAGGATGAAAATCCACCCTACTTTTCATGTGAGTTTTCTGAAGCCTTTTCATAAAGATACTGAAGATCTAGCAAGGTCGGCTACAAGACGTGCTCCTCCTGTTGTGCGGTAGCAATTTGAAGAGGAAATTGAAAAGATCTTAGATCAGCGGACTTTGGGACAAGGCAAGAAGAATAGGCGAACAAAATTTCTAGTTCAATAGAAGGGCAAACAAGTGTGTGATGCTACTTGGCAAAAAGGTTCATCATTGTGGTAGTTTGAAGATGAGATCAATGCCTACTTAGATTCTACCAAGTCGAGGAAGACGAGCTCATCTGGTGGGGGAAGTTTGTTAGACCCCCAGCTTGATGGTTCAAATGACTTGGGTTTGGCTAGAGATTTACATGATCAACCTAGACAAGATCAAATACTGAGGGCAAAGGTTAGGTTTGCTTAAGGCCAGTCTATCGGCATGGGCATGTCAGCATGGCATGGCGTGTGTCGGCAGGGGATGGAAATACCTTGGCAGTGGCATGGCTAAGGCATGCAAGGCGTGGCTAAGTCATGACAAGGGTTGACAAGCTAAGGCGAAACAATGCTAAGGCTGATTTAGGCTAAGACAAGTCATGTTGCGGAGGCATGGCTAAGGCAAGACAAGCTGGGCTAGACATGGCTCGAACAGGGCAGCTTGGGTGCTGACAAGGTAGTAGCATAGGCGAGTGTACAAACGCTCAAGGCCCAGGTGCAAAATTGGCACAAGTACTGCCAAGGATGTGCTGGCACTGGACATGTGCCTTGCACATGATGACAGTTGGGCAGTTACAACCGCCTTGGACATGTGGCTTGGCTTTGTTGTTGATTGTAATTTGAATTTGTAATTCGAATTTTAGATTGGACCTATCAGTTGGGGATGTCAACTGAATTAGGATAAGGGCATGTGTTGTACATATTCCTGCCATGTGACAGAAGTTGTGGCCTATAAATAGGCATAGGCAGGCTGTCTTAATGGCAAGTTTGGATGTGTTAGTCAGATTTTTGTAAGGCTGATTTGTGTGCTTCTTTGTAGCACGAGTTAAATACAAAGTTGGGACTTATTCCTGTATATGCGTATGTCATTTTAAATTCGTAAGCCTAGGCAAACTAAGTGTTGAGTGAAAAAAGTAAAGGGTTGAAGCCATAGTACGTGTGGCTGCCATAGTGGGTGCGAACAAACATGTTGACCCTCTATCAGAAGGTATATATATCAACTTTTAGGTTTTTGGGGTTGTTTCAATCAGATGGGAGCATGGTATTATCGTACGTTGTAACCACGATCGTACCTTCGCTCGTAGGTTCTCACTGTTGTACGGTGCTTCACTAAAATGACCATAACTCTTGGCTCCGTCATCGAATTAAGGTGAATCTAGATGTGTTTGAAAGGTAATTCAAATATCTATCATTTTGTTGGTCTTAAGCTCAAAAATAGCCCATATCCTAGGAGTTATACTCGTTTTAATTTGACAATAGCAAAATTCTTCACATGGAAACCACCGGTAAGGAAGGTTTCAACTTGGCTATGAGCTAGGAGTTACTTGTGGCCTGAATACATGTATAAATCACTTATAATACAACTGAAACATGTAGTTTAATTTTTACATGTACTTGAAGCATAGTTCTAATCTTAGCTTTGGATTTTTGGGGTGTTACACTAACCCATGGTACTGGCATAACACTAAACATATGTTGAAATAACTATGCGGAAGCTTAAAAATATAAATTTGAATGACTGAATAAATCTGAAATAACTGAAATAATAACATATAGTCTGAAATCAAATCTGAACTGAACTGTCTAACTCTATCTGAAAGCCTGTAAATAAACTGACGAGTTGCTGGGATAAATCCCTAGCTAACTATAAATGACTAAAACTGAAATACTAGTCTGATGATCATAAACCAAAATCAATTATCCTCGAATGATAAGGACTTACCACAATTGTAGGTGAACTTGCACTGAAGCGTATCTAACTGTGTGGCTGAGTCTGAGCATCAGAACTTATATCATAATAGGATATAGCTCAAAAAAAAAGATATGCGGTCAGTACTTCAAATGTACTAAGCATGTGAGATATGCAAGTCATAAATATTGTTTATAAATCTATTGAAACTAAAATCATGATGTCAAAATAATTTATCTGAAAAGAGTATAATTTGGTACACAATCCAAAAGTAAAATCATGTATTTATATGATGGAACAAAGATGTAAATCATGAAGAATTTCCATTTAACTGAAACTTGGGTCATGTACAAAGTCATACTAAAACAATTTTTGTGATAGGTTCTCTTAACCGATATAAACCATGTGAGCAAACATGGAGTCCAATGTATACATCTTGCTGGGGGGATACATTATACCTTGCCAGGGGTATAATGGCATGACTGATGTGGATCCACTAAATTGATGCCTTATGGGCTAAAATAGACCTACGGTTGCACGTAGTTCTGGAATTTGGGTTATCTGGAATCCTAATTCGCTCGGTACTAAATACTACTCCCAAAACTGTATATAAATGCTCATAAGTAATAACTGATGTTTGAAAATAAAACATGAACTAGTTTGATTACTATTTTACTGAGGTCTTTAATACTGAAAACTAGTCACACTAAATTTACTGAGTTCTGGGATCATGTATTAATAACATGTCAAGTTATGCTGAAGATAAACTGAAATCTTTCAAGTCATGCATCATGTTTCTTCAAATATAATAACTGATTTGGGGATTTTTGAAATCATGCATAGATACTAAAAATAAGAACTATAGCAACACACTAACTTGTAAAGACTAAAAATCTCATAATTATAGACAATTGGGTTTGAATCCTAAATCATGAAATCATGGAAATTATAATTGAAATTCTAAAAAATTTGGGCATGAGAGTGAAAGGAATACTCTATTGAAATCCCACATACCTGGACTAAAGACTTCTTTAGCAAGAGCTTGAAATTCTGGAACTTGAAGGAGAACTCTTGATCTTAGGCTTGAAGAACTTCAATCGCACTTTTCTGATGTTCTAAGTGTTAGGAGAGGAAATGAGGAAAATAATCGACTAATGATCCTTTAACCTCCCTCTTATAATACCAAAACGATGTAGTATAGGGTCTTAAAGAATAAGAAATACTAAACTACCCTTGGAAAAACCATTTTAAAAACTGTTGAACTGCATCCCACGAGTCACTAGTACGGCTCGTACCATGAACCAACGAGTCGTACATAGATTCGTGGTTCCTGGAAACATCTGGGTCGATTTTAGTTCTGGACAGACGGGTCAATAGTACGATCCATACAATAGCCCTACGAGTCGTACGTTGACTCGTGGTTCTAGGATTCAAGTTCTTCCCTAGGGGCACTATCCCATCCCACAACTTATGAGATCTATCTATGAGTCGTGGTTTGGACTCGTGATCCCTAAGAGAAAATTTCATATTTATGATCTTCATCCGTACAAGCCATCATACGATTCATACCTACATAGTACGACTCGTACCTAAGAATCGTGGTGACTTGTAGTGACCCTCATATTGAAATTTAGAAATTTCTATGTTTTGACTATTTTGCCCTTTCCAGTAGTTGCTTTATCTCGTTTATGAGTTGCGGGAATGATTGGCACGATATTTGATGCATTCAAAAGTGTTTATATGATATTTTGGTTTTGAACATCCTTAAAGGGATTAGTTTGACTTCGATCAACATTTTGCTATCCGAGCATCGGATGGTGATTCTGACATTTCCATTAGATTCTAAATGTTGAATTTGGATTAGTGGCGGGGTTGGTTCAGGTTCAGAACCTTTATTTTGCATTTCGACCCTCCGTTCGAATACTAGTTGACTATAAGGGGTTTCGAGGGTTAATTTACTGTAAACGACGTTAAGTTCAAAATATTGTTTCCAAGATATTAGCATATGTGGTTTGTGTTCGGGAGGTTCCGAATGAGTTTTTAATAAATTTTTAAATATTTTGGGTGCTTTGGTCCTGTTTAAGTAAAATCGATCGACAAAAAGGTTCATTATTAGTTTTAAAGATCGAAAAATTATTTCAAAACTTCTGAAATGTCATGCATGAATTATAGGATTAATCTGGAGAGTTTGATGTAATTTCGATAAGCGAGATCCAATTTTTATTGCGGACATGAAATAATTCTTTAACCAACAAAAATAATATCTGACTGGGCAAACGTGTATGAAATTGAGTTCCGACTGAATGACTAGATTTGTATCATTATTTAAAAATTATAGGAAAAAGAATCGGTGTATTTCGCTATGCTATGAGGGATTTATAGCTTTTTTAGTGAATGTAAAAGTTGTTGGTGCAAAAGGTTGCTAGTGCACATCATTAGCTACGGAAAAATAGACCTTTAGTTACGAAAAATGGGCTTTAGCTACGGAAATAGCACTTGAACATATATAAATTTTAGACTTCGGCCCATTTTGTATTTTTGACATTTTGGGAGCCAGGAAGCTCCATTTTTGACGATTCTCGGTGCATTTGTCTCGTAATATCATTGGGAATATGATTCTACCTTTATTTTCCCCATTTCTCAAGAACTTCTATTTTATTTTTTATGATTTCTACCCAAAGTTAAGAATCAAAACCTTATTTTCACCATTTTTGGGGCTTGGGGTTTTTTGAGGTTTCTGTTATGGGTATGTTTCTAAACCTTGTATTTATCATTTTCCCACTGATTTCATTACAAATTCATCTTCAAATCTTTAATTTTAAATTCGATTTTGAGGTTTTTATCGGTAAAGCTTTAAAATAATTTTTCTTTGATTTGAACCTTGTTTTTAACTCGTTTTTCCTTGGGTTTTCAGCTGTAGGTTCCCAATGTTATGGGGAACGTGTTTTCAGTTGTAGGTTCCTAATGTTATGGGGAACATTGATATGGGTATCCTTGGACTCCTTTTGACTTATAGATATCATTTTTGATTGGATTGGACGTGTTTGGTGTTGATTTGTGGGAGTTGAGCTTTCGATTGATGCTTTGGACTGTGTTTTGGCTTGCGAATCTTATTTAAAGGCAAGTTGAGATGAACCTTGACTTTTTTCAAAATATTTATGTGTTCTATGCTTGTTTGTTTGTATGTTGTGATTTGTTTAGGATTGGGGGTCCCACTTAGGTGAAATGACGAGCATCTTTGCGGGTATCAGAGTTTTTTGATGGGTCGTAGTTATTTAGTTGCTTATATTAGTTAGTCTTGATACTTGTGAACATACTTGGGATAGATTGTATATAGCTAGCTCTTTGATCTTTAATAATTTAGATAGTGGATACCTAAGTTAGAGTTTGAATCATTATTTAGTTGACTTTGACGTAATGATTGAGGTTAAGAGAATACTTAGAGCATAAATGAACTTGTAATAGTGGATGAGACTTATCAAATGGAATAAGCTGGGTTTGGATAGTTTCACGATATATTGTTATTAGGATTGTCATTAATTTCTTATTGCCCGTGTGGGGCTTATGTTAACTTGACTATGAACTTGAGTAATTATTTATGATCGTGTGCCTGAGTGGGGGCTTATATGCATATTGCTTTTGAATTGAGGGGATATATTATTATGATGTCCGAGTGGGGGGCTTGACTTGATGTTATTGGCCATGTTTACGTATTAAATGACTTATCTATTATTGTGTCGCCCGAATGGGGGCTTGACTTGACATTGTAGGCCTTATCTGGGAATTTAATTGCATATTCATTATAGTGATGCCCGGGAGAAGAGTTGGAAATGATAATATTGATGACTACATGACTATTTATTTTGGTGGTGCCAAGTGGAAACTGGCATCATGAATTATTGATACATTAAGTTGCTTTTGAGCTCACTTATACATGTATTGAATGGATTTTGATCTTCATACTGATTGGTTGTGAGCATTACATCTTCATATCACGCATGCATATTCATGAGACGTTGGTACCATTGAGAAATTCTGATTTTGTAAGAAAATGAGACACTTTAGAAAATGTCTATACCGATGGATGTGCCAGTAAAGTTGATTTGAGATATGAGATTGAAATTATGAAAAGTATATGGGTTGCGAAACCCCATGGGTCCTACTTTGGGAGAAGCTTTACTCAGTAGGTGTATACTGAAAGTTATGCGATAACTTTCAAAGATTCATCATCATCCCATGATCATCACTACATTGCATTGCATTGGCATTCCTTGGTATGATTTAATATTGTATTTGTATTTACTCTTGTATTGTATTACCACAACTCGTGATTTCATTGTACGACTGGTATAGTGAGTCGTACTGGTCGAAAAACTTTGGTTTTCAGTTGATTTTCTGATATAAATCTGAGTTTAAGCATATGAAACTTTTGGAGTGTTACATTATTATTAATAAACTATCAATATATTCCAAGTAAATTCAATTTATTTCTAAGCAAATTTACTAAACGAGAGTTAGCGCTGCAAGTTCTTGCTATTATTTTTTCCAAATCATAGTTCACTTTTTTCAAGTAAAACTAGGGTAATATGACTTAGATTAAGAGTTTGTAGCCACCAACTCGCTATTAAAGATGAGAAATAGCTTAGACATTGAAAAAATTTAAAACATGCGTTAGTACGAAAATGTTATGAACACTACAAGCATTTTGGGTCTACAACTTTAGTAAAGAATTAGCTGCTCATACTTCTATAAAAACAAAAAGAATATAATGAAAAATTCACAATTTCTTACAATAACAATGTAGAAACGATCACAAGAAACTAAAGAAATCTCCTAAAAAACAACAAGAAAAGTGAATATCGTATGCTCTAACTTGTTCGTACAAAGTATTAAAGAGATTCTGGTAACTGATATACATAAAAATCCTACAAAAAGTATTTATGTTAGCCACCAAATTTGAAATTTAAAACTACAATGAATACCCGTGGGTATCAATTATGAACTGGACATACCTACGGTCCGTGGATCTCTTTTCCCCTTCCATAAAAGTTTCAACTCAACTTCTTTGAACTCCACTGTTAATCCGTATATAGGTTGTGAATATGACATATGGTCCATAGATGGCGACCGTCAACAGTCAATCAGATGATCTACGTCCGTTGATCTTCCTTCCTTGTTGACTTGTGACTGTGAAAGTGATCTACGGTCTATGAATGTCTTCGTGGCTTGTGTTTGCACCACTATCATCTTTTGTTTTATGGACCATAAATTGAAATACAGTCCTATATGTTTGAGCAACTCTCAAATTTGAGTTACTAGATAGTGGCACTTTTTTTCCCACGCCATGGCATACAACCCATAAGTATATTTTACGACCGTACGTTGGTTCATATTTTGGTCAACACTTCCAGTCTTCAAGTCCAAGCTCTTGGAAACATCTATGATTGTATGTATGACAGGTATATCAAATGTATGATTTGTAACATGCCTAATTTAGGGTACTTTGTCCTATTTTTCTGGTTTTGATCTATCTTACTCCAAATACATATAGCACAAAGAAACACATAAAACAAGCTAAAGGACATTGAAAATGATCATGTGAAAAAATATCAAATGTGGCGCAATAACATGACATATTAGCAACCCCAACTTAAAGTTTTTGCTTGTCATTAAGCGAGTAAAATAAGACACTCTATTAAACCCATATTTAAGTATCACAAAGTAAGTTAACTACAATGATTTTGACACGAAACTACAGGAACATACTTTCAAACATGACTGAGCCCTCAGTCTTTCTTTGTTAAACATATTGAATCACTCCAAATAGTGACTAACAATAAATCCTCAATCGGTGATATCATGATATTAGCTCGATAAAAGCACACAAGAGTATTAGTTCGTGAAGTCAATTATTTCTACTACTTTAGCCCATGTATTCTTTCAAAAAGTGAGAGAAATTGAAGAAAAGGAACATGTGTCGCAAGTTCATGTAGTGTCTTGAGTTAGATGTTCCATATTTATTCATGTGTCATTGTAAAAGGGTACATGTGTCATTATGAAAGGGCCGTCATCCTAAATTTATTCTACAATATATGTTGCCTTTCATACAACTAATTGATGTTTTGTTCGTCCCAACCCTTATTGGCTTATTTAATAGGATATGTTGGTGTAATATACCACAATTACAAAAACTACAGTTGAAAAGTAAAATGAACAAAAATTGAATAAATAACATTAAGGTTGAGTAACAGATATCTCGCTCTCTTTAAGGAGATTCAAGCCCACTACGGAATAATCTACACCGATCCAGCAGTATCAACTCTTGACTTGTTCCCTTCAGGATACAACGGCCTATCACAATGTACAACTCAAGCAATTTCGGATTAGTTGAAGAGTCCAAAGCTCCACCACAAGAACTCCTTCCTTCAACATATAAAACTCTCTTTTGTATAGTGAATATAGTTAAAGACGAAGAATATTTTTCTTTGTCTCAACTCTCTCTTTCACTACACTAACTCAAAGTATAACACTTTACATCTCACAACCTACTACTTCACCTCTATTTTTCATCTATTACAACACAAGGAAGAAAACACCCTTTATATAGGTGTAGTATTCTTCCATCTAGTAAAAGAGAGAGTAGTGGATATTAAGTGGGGAGATGAATGACTTAGGGTTACATATGTCATATGAGTTACAATATACAAAGAGATAGAATAATGGTAGAAGTTACAAGAAACTTATGGCCACATTCTTACCACTAACTCATAAGAGTAATTACCGTCAAAATAAGTGGGGTAATTGGCATAAAGCCACCTACGATTGGAAGTTGTTGTACAACACAACAATGCAAACGGATGTGAAGTGCATTAGCACTTTAAGATGCACTTTAATAGTACACTTTAATATTAAAATGTAACAAGAAGATAATATTAAGAGAGTAAAGTTTGATTGCTAGTTATTCGATGCATCCTTACTTTACTTTTCACTTTTTTTATATTCTTATTGTATATAACAGTTGACTTATCCATCAAGGTTGGGGTGGTGTTGGTGTCATCCTAATTCCAGATTTTAATCATGACAATAACATACACAAGGTACAAAATACATACAATTTATTTATACATCGGTATCTAAAAAATAACATTGTTCTTCTTTCTCTTCGAGTTTTAATACGAACTTCTAATAAAAATCAACTCGAATTTTCACCAAACTCCCTCAAAATTAACATATAAAATCATAATATATTTCAAATCATTTGCAAAAATATCCTATTAAAATAAATAATAGTTTTACAAAACTAAAATTTTGAATTCAAAGCTTTTTAGTGGTTGTTAATGGAGCTTTTCTTGGACTGAGAGTGCTTGATGTGTGTGTGTGAGAGAGAGAGAGAGAGAATAAGAGAATGAGAGAAAACGAGAAAAAATTGAGTCTAATCTTTCAGATTTGCTATAATTAGTAAAGTGTTGCTGTATTTTCTAATAATCAAATAAAACTACCATCAAGAATGATAATTACGTCTCAAAATAACCAGCCCATATTTCTAGTCAATTCCCCAAGAAACATAGGTGGTATGGCCCATGGGCCAACTCGTGGTCCACCTTAGGTTAGCTTGGATTAGTTTAGTTTTTTATTATGAGAAACTTATAAAAGTCACTACAGTTTGGGAGTTGATTTAGGAGTGGGCATAAAAATCGGAGAATTGAAAAACTGTACCGAACCGAATTAGTTCGGTGCTTCGATTTCGGTTCTTCAGTTCTTCGGTTCAGTTTCGGTGTTTTTTTTTCGGTAGTTCGGTTTAGGGGTAACGGTTCTTCGGTGTACCGAAGAACCAAACTTTTATTAAATTTTTTTTTTTTTTTAATTTTAATTTAGCTCATGTTTTCCCAAAACTTTTCAAGACCAAGCATCAAAACCCATACTCAATTACTCCATCAACATTTATCTTCCACCCTTATTATTTTTACATTTTCCTAATTTTTAATTTTAATTCCTAAAATACTTATATTTCTAATTGTAATTCCTAAAAAATTTCACACAAATACTCCTAATTTCTAATTGTAATTCCTAAAAAATTTTCACACAAATACTACCACCGTATTGTGATATGAAAAATAGAGCACTACAATGATATATATTTGAAATTGTCCTCACTTGATAGTCTATTTACAATGTTTTAGATTTTTTAGTGTCTTATATTTTGATTCGGTTCACATTTTATTTTTTATTTTGCACCGAAAAACCGATTTACAAACACCGAATTAAACCGAACCGAAGTTGAAAAAACCGAACCGAACCGAATTAGTTTGGTTCGGGGCACACTTTTTCAAAACCAAAAACCGAAGAAACGAACCGAAATTTGATAAAACCGAATCGAAGAACCGAACGTCCACCCCTAAGTTGATTATCAAATGTAGCTATTATTTCAATATTTATCATCCATATCAAAATTGTTAGTGCCAAACACAATATCTCTAGTATTCGTTTATGCAACGAATACATTATGTGTCAATTAAATTTGTTCGTGCAACGAATACATTCAGGTTGTGTATACAATAATACAAACAATCAAAATATAAGAGTATATACGTGGTTATATAACCACAAAAATAATGTCAAATAAGAATATAAACAAATAAGGATATATAGAATAAAAATTCAAAAATAAGAAGTGTATACAAGGATACAAACAATAAAAATACATTATACAATCAAGGCAAAATATAAAACTACAGTGATTTACCTAAAAAATCCTCCTTCAGAATACATGCAAATTATAATAATACATTCCAAATCTGAAAAAAAAATTGATGTAAAAAATTTTCTTCTTCATCAGAATACAAAATAGATTTTATTTTCGATCTTCTCAACTATGGGCAAGATTCAAGAGATATTTTACATTATTTTTTATTTTCCCAGCCATGAACCCAGATGATCTATAGAATTTTGAAATTTCAAGCATCATCAACATTAATACTCTTTAAAGATGTCAATATACAACGAATGACAGTATATAAAGGAAATTCTAATTAAATTGACATCACAAAAATTATAGAGTTATACGACTACTAAATATTACTAATAAAGTCTAACCTGGGCCAAATTTGTAATTTCTTTCAGCCATGAATAAGGATCAAAGTTTTATGCCATTTTTTAAAAAATAGCAAAAAGCTTAGCAAAGATCTAAGTTTGGACTAGGAAGCTAACCTAATCAAAACGCACATATGAGGATTCCGGTGCAAGAGGTGCGAGATTCCGGCGAAGCAGAAACAAATTTGAATGTATTTGCTATAAAATATAAAGTATAGCTATGAATTATTATTTTTTCAAAGGGGGATTTTCAAAAATGACTATAGTTTGAACCATATTAGAAATCTATGGCTATAGTTCGGGTATTTATTATTTATAGAAACAGTTTAAGATATTAGGCAAATAAAAACAAGAGGCCAGTGAGATTGGGAAAGAGAGAAGAGAGGAGAGAGGTGCTAGAGAGAGGACGAATACAAATTGAATCGACAAATATAAGATGTGTCAACGAATACAGGTTGTATTCGATAAATACAGTCCGCGTGTATACAAAGATACAAATAACAAAAAGATATAGGGTCCTATACTCATTTGCTATAATTTCACTTGTATTCATTCGCTCTTGTATCACGTTTCATTCGCTCTAATTTCACTTATATTCATGAGCGCATTAGATTATATCAACAATCATGACAGTGATACAGTTGATACAAGTATCTTCTTCCAAATTGCATGTCTCTGTAGAAACTAACTGTGGGACTGTATTCAAGAGTGGGACTTCAAGATTGTATGTTGATACAAATATTAGAGTAATGCAGTAGATAAAGTTGACTCATATATCTTTTTTTCTTTCTATGTATTCATTCCTATATGACATAATACAATTGATTCATTGAGTGAATTGTGTGTCTCTACTAATGGAGTATTATACAGTACAATAAAATACAGAGAGAGACATATAATTTGAAGGAAAGAGGCGAGCGATATTTGGGAGACAGAGAGGAGAGATGCTAGAGAGAGTGAAGTATAATTATGAAATGTAATTTTTTTTTAAAGTATAGCTACGAATATTAAATACATAGCACATATTTGCTATACCGTGTAAAAAATTCTTTTTAAAAATATAGTTACGAATGGAAAACATAGTATATAAGTTAACTACATCATGTAATTTTTTCTTTATTATTCCATTTTAAATTAAACTTTTTTTTTTTAGTCTAGTCCAACTTAGCTCACGGTCCAGCAAGTTTGATTAGGTTGTACAGGACCAATTCATTTTGACATCTCTACTAGAGAGATACCTACAACAAAATTGTAACAGTATAAAAAATACCACATAATAAGAATTGTACAAGAGACAAGCTAAGCAAATAATATCTAGATTCCACGACCCCTATCAATTATCTTTAATTCTCTTTCCATGACTATTTTACAAGCGAAAATTATTCCCCATCTATTTGTTGGTTATAGATCTTTTTTCCTTCCTATGTGGATAAATAAAAGCCCAAATTTGGACCAACCCACTTTGACCATAAGCCCAATTCTATGGGGCATATATATAGACCTTTTTAGGTCTTATTTTCTAATCACAAAAGAGTGAAATCAGCAGCCACACATAGAGAGAAAGTGCAGATTTTCGCACCCAATTTCAGCCCTAAATTGCCAACTTCAAATTGCAATTTCCGCTTCGTTTCTTATCCGATTGAGCTGATTTTTGGACAGCTTGTTCCTCTCATCTCAATCTTTGATTAGGAACTGACAGAGTTGGATTTGGTGCCCCGCAGCTCCAGTTTTGCATCCGTGAACAGTAGTTGCATTTTCGGGTTTTTGCTCCTTTAATTCTCTAGTTTTTGGTGTTGTGCTTTATCTAGTGTTGCTCGTTGTTTGGCACTTATTTGGTGGCCATTTTGGAGAACATTATTGTAACTCTTGGTGATTATAGTGGGGGTTTTTGGTCCCGTGGTTTTTTACTCTTCACACTGAAGGGTTTTCCACGTAAATCTGGTGTCTCGTGTGATTGATTTATTTTATCCTTGCTTATCTATTTTGGTTGATATATTTGCTGCCTTATTATCATTGTGCTTGAGTTTGTTTGTCTTCTCTTGGTTCAAATTGAAAGGGAAAGTTTAGACTTGGGTATTCTTCCGCTGCTACCCTGTCGTGCACTATTGTTAGTGCCCTTGCCTTTCCTAACAAAGTGGTATCAAAGCGTAGGTTGTTGTTGATTGTCGATTTGAATGATGGAGGCAAATATGAGCAAAATGGTGTGTTTGAATGGTAGTAATTATCATACTTGGAAAGGCAAGATGAAAGATCTCCTATTTGTCAAGAAAATGCATTTGCCTGTCTTTGCTTCTAATAAACCTCAGTCCATGACAGATGAGGATTGGGAATTTGAGCACTTGCAGGTTTGTGGCTATATTAGACAATGGGTTGAAGATAATGTTAGAAATCATATTGTAAATGAGACACATGCCAGAAGTTTATGGGACAAGCTCGAGACACTGTATGCTTCGAAGACTGGTAATAACAAGTTGTTCCTGTTGAAACAGTTGATGAATATCAGGTACAAAGAGGGCAGTCCTATTTCTGATCATATTAATGATTTTCAGGGTGTCCTTGACCAGCTGTCCGGAATGGGTGTAAAGTTCGATGAAGAAATTCAGGGACTTTGGCTTCTTAATACTCTGCCAGACTCTTGGGAAACTCTTCGAGTTTCTTTGACTAATTCTGCTCCCAGTGGTGTTGTAACTATGGAATATGCTAAGAGTGGTGTCTTAAATGAAGAGATGAGAAGAAGATCTCAGGCCTCATCTTCTTCAGCTTCACACTCCGATGTTTTGGTTACTGAAGATAGGGGGAGAAGCAAGTCCAGAGGTCCAAATGACAGAGGTACAAGTAGAAGCAAATCCAAGTCCAAATACAAGAATATCACATGTGACTATTGCCACAAGAATGGCATATCATGAAATATTGTTACAAGCATAAAAGAGATATGAGACGACAAAAGAAAGAAGGCGATAATGAGAATCGTGTTGCTGTTGTTACTAATGATGATCTTCTTGTTGCTTGTGGTGAAAATGCCATTAATCTTGTTCGTGATGAGTCTAGCTGGTTTGTGGATTCTGGTGCTACTTCTCATATCACGCCCAAGAAGGAATTATTTTCTTCTTATACTCCTGGTAATTTTGGGATGTTGAAAATGGGCAATAATGATGAGGTTGAAGTACTTGGCATTGGCACAGTTTGTTTGGAAAGTAATAATGGTTCCAAACTTGTTCTCAATAATGTCAAGCATGCTCCAGATGTTCGCCTGAATTTGATATCTGTAGGGAACCTTGATGATGAGGGTTATATTAACACCCTTGGTGCTGGCCAGTGGAAGCTTACTAGAGGTTCAATGGTTGTGGCTCGTGGTGACAAGTTGTCTAACTTGTATGTATTTCAGGGCTCCACTTCTAGAGGCTCAGTAAACTTGGTGGAGAATGATACTTCATCAGAGTTATGGCATAGAAGGCTGAGTCTTATGAGTGAGAGGGGGA
The DNA here is from genome assembly GCA_031232105.1 of Capsicum rhomboideum. NCBI lineage: Eukaryota > Viridiplantae > Streptophyta > Magnoliopsida > Solanales > Solanaceae > Capsicum > Capsicum rhomboideum. The sequence continues at coordinate 124,984,499 of CP124716.1, forward strand.
TTGACAGTTTGGCTAAGAAAATTTTGCTTTCTGGAGTGAAACAAGCAAAGTTGAAGAGATGTGTTCATTGCTTAGCCGGTAAACAAAAAAGAGTTTCTTTTCAGAGTCATCCGCTTTCAAGAAAGCTTGATTTGCTGAAGTTGGTACATTCTGATTTGTGTGGTCCTTTTAAGGTAAGGTCTCATGGTGGTGCACTTTACTTTGTGACTTTTATTGATGATCATTCTTGCAAGCTCTGGGTATTTCCTTTGAAGTCCAAGGATCAAGTACTTGATGTGTTCAAGGGTTTTCAGGCCTTGGTTGAGAGACAGACAGGGAAGAAATTGAAATGCATCCGCTCAGATAATGGTGGTGAATATATTGGTCCTTTTGATAGATATTGCAGAGAGCAAGGTATTCCGCATCAGAAAACTCCTCCAAAGACTCCTCAGTTAAATGGTTTAGCAAAGAGGATGAATAGAACTCTAGTTGAGAGAGTTAGATGTATGCTTTCAGATGCTAAGCTGCCAGATTCTTTTTGGGCAGAAACACTTAATACTGCTGCTTATGTTATCAATTTATCTCCTACCGTTGCTTTGAATGGTGATGTCCCTGACAGAGTTTGGTCCGGTAAGAATGTTTCTTATGATCATCTTAGAGTCTTTGGGTGTAAAGCCTTTGTGCATGTTCCTAAGGATGAAAGGTCAAAGTTGGATGTTAAAACTAGGCAGTGTATCTTCATTGGTTATGGTCAGGATGAATTTGGCTATCGTTTCTATGATCCAGTTGAGAAGAAACTTGTTAGAAGCCGTGATGTTGCGTTCTTTGAAGACCAAACAATTGAAGATTTTGACAAAGCTGAGAAAGTTGTTTCTCAGAGTAGTGAGAGTCTAGTTGATGTTGATCCAGTTCCTTTGACTATTGCACATGAAGAAAATCTTCATAATGATGAAAATCAAGTTGATAATGAAGATGGTGATCATGTTCAGAATGATGATGTTGATGCTCCAGTACAAGTTGATGTGGTTGATCAGCAACCAAATGTTATTGATGCTCCAGAGAGTTCTCTCAGACGATCTACTAGAGAGAGAATACCTTCATCTCGTTATTCTCCCAATGAGTATGTACTCTTGACTGACGGGGGAGAACCTGAGAGTCTTGATGAGGCCATGGGAAGTGAAGAAAAAGAAAGGTGGTTTGATGCTATGGAAGATGAAATTAAATCTTTGCATGATAATCATACCTTTGATTTGGTTAAGCTACCTAAAGACAGAAAAGCTTTGAAAAATAGGTGGGTTTTTCGGGTGAAACATGAAGATGGTAATCCAGTTCCACGGTACAAAGCTAGATTAGTTGTGAAGGGTTTTAACCAGAAAAAAGGAGTTGATTTTGATGAGATATTCTCTCCAGTTGTGAAGATGTCATCCATTCGTGTGGTTTTAGGCTTGGCTGCAAGTCTAGATTTAGAGGTTGAGCAAATGGATGTTAAAACTGCTTTTCTCCATGGTGACTTAGATGAAGAAATTTATATGGAGCAGCCGGAAGGTTTTGAAGTCAAGGGAAAAGAGAATTATGTTTGCAAATTGAAGAAGAGCTTGTATGGTTTGAAACAAGCTCCCAGGCAGTGGTACAGGAAGTTTGGTTCTTTTATGAGTCAGCAAGGCTTCAAAAAGACTTCTTCAGACCATTGTGTTTTTGTGCAAAAATTCTCTCATGGTGACTTTATTATTGTGTTGCTTTATGTTGATGACATGCTTATTGTTGGTCATAATGCTTGCAGGATTCAGAAGTTGAAGCAAGAGTTGAGTAAGTCTTTTTCTATGAAAGACTTAGGACCAGCAGAGCAGATTCTTGGCATGCAGATTGTCCGTGACAGAAAGGCCAAGAAGTTGTGGTTATCACAAGAGAAGTACATTCAGAAAGTACTTCGCAGGTTCAACATGGACAAGGCTAAGGTTGTCAGTACACCTTTAGCTATGCAGTTCAAATTGAGCACGAAACAGTGTCCTTCTAGTGATGATGAGAAGGAAGACATGAAGAAAGTTCCTTATGCTTCAGCCGTTGGTAGTTTGATGTATGCAATGGTTTGTACAAGACCAGATATTGCTCATGCTGTTGGTATTGTTAGCCGTTTTCTTTCTAATCCGGGAAGAGAGCATTGGAATGTTGTGAAGTGGATTATGAGATATCTTTGTGGCACTTCTAGTCTGAGTTTGTGTTTTGGTACAGGAAAGCCTATTCTTTGTGGTTATACTGATTCAGACATGGCTGGTGATGTTGATACTCGCAAGTCTACTTCAGGGTATTTGGTTACTTTTGCAGGGGGAGCTGTGTCTTGGCAATCTAGGTTGCAAAAATGTGTTGCTCTATCTACTACAGAAGCTGAGCTTATTGCTGCCGTTGAAGCTTGTAAAGAGTTGCTCTGGATGAAGAGGTTCTTAGGGGAACTTGGGTGTGCTCAAGAGAGGTATGTGCTTTATTGCGACAGTCAAAGTGCTATACATCTTGGCAAGAATTCTACATTTCATGGTCGGTCTAAACACATTGATGTGAGATATCATTGGATTCGGGATGTGTTGGATTCTAAGTTGCTTGAACTTGAGAAGATTCATACAGATGATAATGGTTCCGACATGATGACTAAAGCTTTGCCAAGAGGGAAGTTTGAAGATTGTTGCATGATCGCCGGGATGGCGGTCTCCTCCACATAGTTGTGAGGGGGAGAATTGTTGGGTTATAGGTCTTTTTCCCTTCCTATGTGGATAAATAAAAGCCCAAATTTGGACCAACCCACTTTGACCATAAGCCCAATTCTATGGGGCATATATATAGACCTTTTTAGGTCTTATTTTCTAATCACAAAAGAGTGAAATCAGCAGCCACACAGAGAGAAAGTGCAGATTTTCGCACCCAATTTCAGCCCTAAATTGCCAACTTCAAATTGCAATTTCCGCTTCGTTTCTTATCCGATTGAGCTGATTTTTGGACAGCTTGTTCCTCTCATCTCAATCTTTGATTAGGAACTGACAGAGTTGGATTTGGTGTCCCGCAGCTCCAGTTTTGCATCCGTGAACAGTAGCTGCATTTTCGGGTTTTTGCTCCTTTAATTCTCTAGTTTTTGGTGTTGTGCTTTATCTAGTGTTGCTCGTTGTTTGGCACTTATTTGGTGGCCATTTTGGAGAACATTATTGTAACTCTTGGTGATTATAGTGGAGGTTTTTGGTCCCGTGGTTTTTTACTCTTCACACTGAAGGGTTTTTCACGTAAATCTGGTGTCTCGTGTGATTGATTTATTTTATCCTTGCTTATCTATTTTGGTTGATATATTTGCTGCCTTATTATCATTGTGCTTGAGTTTGTTTGTCTTCTCTTGGTTCAAATTGAAAGGGAAAGTTTAGACTTGGGTATTCTTCCGCTGCTACCCTGTCGTGCACTATTGTTAGTGCCCTTGCCTTTCCCAACACTATTATCCCCGATCTCGAATACCTTCTTAACTCTACTATTCTAAAATTGTATAACCCAACATTTCTCAACCATTATCTCTACATCTTCTTCGAAAAATATTACTAACTTCAATTCGGCATTTATACATAAAATGTGTTTAATTATTTATATGCTAATTAATATGAGATTTATTAGTAATATTTAAATTCAAGTAGTGTTTATTTTGAACAAGCCTTTTTTCACAACTTCTCTTATTTTTTTGATCAAACCAGGTGTGTCAAATCATTTAAGTAAAGCCATATTTATCAAAAAAGACAAGAAAATGTTTCTTTTCAAATAGCCAAGATAAAAATCAATTATAATTCGTCTTTTTTTTTTTTTTTTTTGGATAAAGTGATGTTTTTATATAGATATTAAGTAGTTCCAAGACTAGTAGATAGTTCATAGTTAGTGCTAGGATTAGTAGTACAGGCAATACTTCCAAAACAAGCTAACTTATTACAAGTAGTTAAAGCCACTGATTTAGTAAAAGAAACTCCATCTTGATCTTGTTTTAGAGCAGTCCTGATGAAATCTGGTGGAGTTGAGATGGTGATGACTTGATTAGTAGATGTTAGGTTGCAGGGGCGGAGCCACCCTATACCAAGGGTGGTCATCCGAACACCCTTCGCCGGAAAATTGTAAAGTATATATAGGTAAATTTTGGTTTTTGTGGTTATATACAACACAATGAACACCCTTTGAACAAATGAGTCCCATGGCTCAGTGGTAAAGGGTGTTCAAATTGTGTTTTGCTGCCTGGGTTCAACCCCTCACAGCAACGAAAGTGTAAAGTTATTTTGTATTTTAGGCGTAATTATGTTGTTAATGTCCAATTTTAATTTCTATAATTTCTATTCTTAATATGTCATTAAAAAGGCAAATTATAAAAGTTTTAGTCTTAACATGTCATTAAAAAGAAAAATTAGAAAATTGTAAGTATTAGTCTTAACATGTCATTAAAAAGGTAAATTAGAAAAGTTTTTTCATATCCTTTTAAAAATTATGTATTTTTTGCATCTTTAGAAGCCAAAATTGAGTAAATAAGGTTACACAAATTGAAATCAAAAAGGAAAAAGTGAGAAAATTAAATGCATAAATAAATTAACTTTTCAAATAGTTATGAATTAAACCTACATAACATATATTTAAAAGTGAAAACATTTTCTTTATGAGCAAATTTGATAATGAAAAATGCAGTTCCATATAAACTTTAAATTCAATAAAAAAATTCTATTTGTGATCATTAATATATTATCAATTTTCATACAAAGTGTTTGAAGTTAAATTTATTAAAATATTATTTTTAAATATATTGTCCTTCCCCTGAATCAAGAGTAATTTTGCTACTTGTATTTAAAGTTAAAGTATATTTGATTTTTGCTTAAATCCTCACCGTTTTCATCGTCAGACACTGCTAAAGAGGTTGTATGATTTACTCTTCTCAAGTTGTTTTTAATTCTCTTTTGTTACCTTCTTATTTTTCGTTATAGTGGTGCATGATGATTTTCTTTGATGGACTCCTTTGAGCAATTTTCTTTGCTTAACAAAAAATTTCAGCGAAAACTCAATAATAGATTTCAAATTTAGTGTTTGAATAATGCTTTGAGGACAAACGGCGAATTTTTTTTGGTAAAACTAAATATAATATTGTTTGAATTTAAAAAATTGGCGAACCCTCTCATTTGGAAAAAAATTACTTTATAAGTCTGAACACCCTTACTCAGATTCTTGGGGCATTGAATTAAGGGTGACCAAAAAGTTTGAGAATGAAATTGTGGTGACTCAAGTTTTAATTATTGAGTAGGGGTGACAAATATTAGGTTAAGGATTAAGGAGTTTGAGGGGTGTGTGGGAGTTGCCCTCAAAGTTGTTTTTTTTACACTTTGGTCAAACTTATAAAACCCTAATTATAACTAAAAAAAGAGGGAAAATAATTGCCTCTTCTCCCATTTTCTCTCTCCTCCTCCTGCACGATTTTTTTTTCTCCATTGTCGTTGGTGCTTCTTCTTCTTCTACTACTTGTTCTTGTTGTTGTTCTTTCTTTTCTTCTCGCCATTGTTGTGGTTATTACTGCTGCTACTGCTTCTTCTTCTTCTTCACCATTGTTATTGTTGTTGTGGCTGCAACTACCTCTTCTTCTTGCTTGAAATTTTGGATCAAATTTTGTTCGTATATAACTGGGCATTACTTCATTGGTGATTTTGGTAAGTAAAAATAATGATTTTTAGTTCAATTTCTCATCTGGGTATATCTGCTGTTTTTTCAACAATTTTCTGTAGCGTATCCAACAGCTGTTGTATTCATTTACAACAGCTGTTGGATTGTTTCCACTACTGTTAAAGTAGTTCCAACAGGTTAGTCATCTGCTGCAACAGATGAACCATCTGTTGCAACAGATGACCTAGCTGTTGCAGCAGATGGCCTACCTGTTGGATTCATGTTACAGTAGTTCAATCCAACAAGTAGGTCATCTGCTGCAACAGATGGGTAATCTGTTGATCATCTGTTGCAGCAGATGGTTCATCTGTTGCAACAGATGACCTACCTGTTGGATTCATGTTACAGTAGCTCAATACAACAGGTAGGTCATCTGCTGCAACAGATGGATAATCTGCTGCAACAGATCACTCATCTGTTGCAGCAGATGACTTACCTGTTGGATTGAGCTACTGTAACATGAATTCAACAGATAGAGCATCTGCTGCAACAGATCACTCATCTGTTGCAGCAGATGACCTACTTGTTGGATTCATGTTACAACAGCTCAATCCAACAGGTTAGTCATCTGCTGCAACAGATTATCACTCATCTGTTGCAACAGATGACCTATCTATTGGATTTATCTTACATCAGCTGGTAAAGCTGGTTCAGATTCAGAAGCTCAATCCAACAGATAAAGCATCTGCTGCAACAGATAACTCATCTGTTGCAAAAGATAACTCATTTGTTGCAGCAAATGACTTACCTGTTGGATTGAGCTACTGGTTCTGAACATGCACCCAACAGATAGGTCATCTGCTACAACAGATGAGTTATCTGTTGCAGCAGATGCTCTATCTGTTGGATTGAGCTTCTGAATCTGAACATGTACCCAACAGAAAGTTCATCTGCTGCAACAGATAAGGTATCTGTTGTAGCAGCTGACCTATCTATTGCAACAGATGACTCATCTATTGCAGCAGATGCTTATCTGTTAGGACAATGATAGTGCATTTAATTTTGTTGTTGTACATAGCCACTCAAATTACTATCATTATTAAATTTTTTAAACAAATTTCTTTAGGTACCATTAATGGAGGATTCAATAATAGTAGGTGTTGATTGTCCTGGTGAGTGGATAGAGAAGAACAATCAATTTATTTGGCGTTGGAATGATGGTGATATGTTAGAGACGATAGCGATGACAGTCCAAAGAGATGTATTGCATGATGATTTTGTGAACTTAATCATCAGCAATTGTGGACTTAATTGCCAACCAAAAGATCTTGTCATCAGTTCCATGCACAGCTCTTTTGAAAATCAAAAGGTCCTGCCTTTTAAGATAAGCGATCAGGTTCGTTTGCGTGCTTATCTAAGTGATGCAGCTACGCCCATTTTAAGGGTGTACGTGGTTGAAAAATCGATAGAGAATCAGAGTGTAGAACAAGACCAACAAGATATGTTAAATGATGAATTCGATGGTGCGGACATGAATATTCCAGATGATGAGAGTGGAGATGAAGAGGAGGAGGACCAAACACCTACACCCGTTGTTGCGAGCAATACAGTGGGCAGTTCTCAATCAACACAGTCGAGCAATCTTCAAGATGATGAAACAGGTTTTTACAAGGGAATGACATTCAAGAACAAGGAAGAACTAGTCACTTCATTGCATATTGCTTGCTTAAAAAAGATTTCAGACTCAAGAAGGTGAGTAATTCGCGTAGTGTGTATTGTTTCAGATGTGCACATCCGGAGTGCAAGTGGTGGTTGAGGGCTGTGAAATTCATAAGCTCTGACAGATTCTGTATTAGAACTTATGAAAAGTATCACACATGTGGTTCGGAGCATATTACGAGCCATAATCCGCACGCCACGGCAAAGGTCATCGGTAAATACTTCAAAAATAGCTTCCCTAATGGTAAAGGCCCGTCTACAAGAGATATGGCCAATTAACTCCGTACAGAATTGGGTTGTAAGGTGAGTTATTGGAAGATTTATAAGGGCATGGAGATTGCAAAGTCTTTGGTTAGGGGAACACATGAGCACGGGTATGTAGTTCTTGATGCGTACCGTTATATGCTTGAGTCCGCAAATCCAGGAAGTAAGACGGCATTGCAGGTTGATGAAAATGAAAGGTTCAAGTACTTTTTTGTAGCCTATGCGGCTTGGATTCATGGTTTTCAAAAAATGAGAAAAGTCATAGCCGTTGACGGGACATTCTTAAAGAGCAAGTATGAAGGAGTATTGCTATCGGCGGTGGCACAAGATGCGGAGAATCATATCTTTCCGGTGGCTTTTTGTGTAGTGGACAAGGAATGTGATGCCTCATACCAATATTTTTTTGAACGAATGAGAAGCTATGTAGATGATACGGATGAGTTGTGCATAATTTCTGATAGGCATCCAAGTATAGGAAAGATGGTTTTGATTGTCTACCCTTCAGCTCATTATGGTTGTTGCATGAGGCACCTTGGAGAAAATATTCGAAACAACTTTCACAATTCAAAGGTCGTATCTTATTTTTATAAAGCAGCGAAAGCGTACGATAGAGGTGAGTTCTATGACCATTTCAATCAAATAAGGGATATGGTACCCAAGGCAGTCGAACATCTCGAACGTGTCGGATTCCACAAATGGAGCAGGGCATTCTGTCTGGGAAATAGGTACAATATTATAAATTGAGTATAATTGTCTTGTTTGAGTTTATTGTAATTCTATGTCTTACTAAGTGGTTTTTTTTCCTATAGGTATAATATTATGACGTCAAACATTATTGAGTCGGTGAATGCAATGTTTGAGGTTGAAAGAGAATTTTCCATTGTCGCTCTATTTGACGAAATAAACTTAAGGTTTGCAAAAAATTTCCACGAGAGGCGTATGGAGTTGACCAACTCACCAAACAGACTTGTTCCTACAATGGAAAAACAAATATCAAAGTACATCAACTTGGGAAACAAGTTATTGGCTCATCAAATATCTAACTACAAGTTCACTATCACCGGTCATGGTGATGTTGCCACGATCGATCTTCAAAAGAGAGCTTGTACATGTAGAGTTTTTGACTTGGATAAAATACCTTGTCCACATGCTATGGCAGCGCTTCGAGTCCAATATGGTGCAGATTTTGGAAACAAGATTTATGAGTACGCATCTCCATATTATTCGGTGGAGAAGTACATAATTGCATATTGTGAGGAAATTAATCCGATACCTCCCGAAGATTCGTGGATTATTCCTTTGGAGATTTTACAGAGAGAAATACCTCCTCCATATGTTGACCCAAGCAAACCGGGAAGAAGGGCTAAGAAGTGGAGGAGTGGAGTCGGAGAATCATTTCCAACGAGAAAAAATAAGTGCTCCATATATAAGACGATTGGCCACAAAAGAACTACATGTCCAAATCGAAATGCTCCATAATTATTGTATAGTCTTGTTGTTGGTTTTGTGGACTTGATAATTTTAACTCATATTTTAGTTTAGTTGGTGATATAATGTATGTTATTTATTGTATAAAATATAGTTGGAGCTGATCAAACATATTAGACATCTGTTGCAACATATGAGTCATCTGTTGGAAAAAATCAAACCAGTAGCAACATTTTTACCACATAATACATATATTAACAAGAACAACACCAACATTTATCAATACATCAACACCAACATTTACCAATACACCAACACCAACACCAACACCAACACAAACACCAACACAAACAACAAACAAATAAACCAACAACACCAACATTTATCAAATCAATACACCAACACCAACAACGTGAACATTTACCAGCATTTACAAATACAACACCAACAACAACACCAACACACACCCCAACAATAACAACAAACAAATTTTAAGAAGAAACAGAAACAGAACAAACACCAACAAAACCAACAGTTTTTGAGTAAGTGTTCACTTAAACCAACAAAATCAACAATTGTTGGATTTGGTCACAACAGATAAACTCCAAAAAAAATTTTAAAATTCAAGTTTCACTATTTTTACAACAATGTTCGAGAAAAAGAACTACAACAACAACAAAGAATCATATTTCACTCAGAAAAAAAATACCATTTACATCAACCACCACAGTAAGAGAAGAAATACCATTTGTTGTGTTCTCATTTCGTTTTTAAGCATCAAATACTAAAATTGTTAACCCATACTAAGAAGAGAAGTTAACTCAAGTTCTTATTTTTCTTCATAACTAAAAAGCCCTAATTTTTTTTGAAAACAAAAAAACAGAGAAGCCTTTACCTGTGAATAGAGAGAAATTGACTGTTGAAAGTTAAAAAGCAACGATGAAGAACTCGAATCTGTCGTCGTCGGAGGTTGAAAGTCGCCGGAGGCTGCTGTCGCGTCGATCTGTTGTCTGTCAGTTCCAACAGTTGTTGGGTTTGAGAGAGAGAGAGAGGGGTGAGACGTTTGAGAGGAGAGAGAAGGGAGTTGTGAGATATTAAAATCTGATTTTGTCTTTTTGTTTTTTATTTAAAATGGTTGTGGATTATTTTGTATTTTTTAAAAGATTAAGAAGTTTTAAAAATATTAATTGGGTCCCCAATTAACTTAATTTGATTTTTTAAACTACTTTGACCCTTACACTTGGTCAAGGGTCCCAAAAGTTAAAACAAGACTTTTGGGACTCCTTTCGTTAAATTTTCTCCAAATTCTTGGCTCCGCCACTGTTAGGTTGGAACCTTGTCTAGCCAAAATGTCTGCTACTGAGTTCACTTGATGAAAGCTGTGGTGCAGCTGAATTCCGCAATCTCCTCAGCAGTGACCTGCAATTGAAAATAATGGATTCATAAGGGGGTTGCATATCATCAAGAAGTTGTAATACTTCTACAGGGTCGGTCTCAATTTCAATGGGGGTTAAGTTAAGATTGCAAACAATTGTTAGACCTGCAACCAAAGCTTGTAATTCAGTCATAGTGTGAGTAGTAGCATAGTTTTTACCATAAAAACCAACTACCCAATCTCCTAGGTGATTTCTAACAACTCCACCAATTCCTCCGGTGTTATTGGTAGAATGAAAGGACCCATCCGTATTAAGTTTATAATAGCCATGAGGGGGTAACATCCATTTTATTTGAATGTTTTGCTTCTCTGCATCTTTGTCGGAATGGACAGCTAGGTGCTTGAATTCGAGAGTTTTGGCTATAATGTTGCCTGATAATTCGTCTTCCACACTTGAGAAAAATAAGAGACTAAGGGCCCGTTTGGACATGTGAGATGAAATCATGATATGAAATCATATGAGATGAAGTTTAAGTTTTGTTTGGCCATTCAATTTGGGATTTTAAGTTGTATTTTTTTCTTATAAACAAAAAAAATCTCATAAGTTGTGAAATCTATCAAAATTTACCTCAATTCTTTATACAATCTTACCAAATAAGGAAAAGTTAATAACAAAAGTATAATACATTATCACAAAACTATTCTTAAAAAGTACAACATTTATTGATCAAATGATAAATTTGGTGAATAATAAATGATAAAGTAGGAATTGATTTGAAGTAATAATAAATTTTGTACGCGTTTGGCCATGAAAATAAAAAAGAATTGGAGTTGGAGTTGAAGTTGAAGTCAGAGTTGTATTTGCCTATTTGATCATGTTTTTTTGGAGAGATTTTTTTTAACTATGAAGGTGAAGTTGAAATTAGAAAAAAGTGAAAACAAGTTGAGACTTGTTCACTTTTCCAAGTAGAACTTCAAGTTGTATTTGAAGTTTTTATGGTCAAACATTATTTTTTAATAGAACGAAAAATTTTTCCAAAAAAAAGTAAATATTTCTCATGATCAAACGGGGCTATATGTTGGTGAGAGTAATGGTTAAATGAGATATAAATAATTTAAAAATTGGTAAAAGTAATAATCTGAACTATAAATTTTATTTGCATATGAAATAAAATGTTCATAAATATAAATGATGGGGTTCTTTTTTACAAAATATAAACTTGTGGGTTAATTTTTGTATTTGAAAATTTCAAATCATGATTTGAAATTTCCAAATCATGCTTTTGGAAGAATTTGGGATTTCATGTCATTATATGAAATCATGAGATGAAATTGCATGACCAAACGCTAATTTCATCTCATGATTTCATAACTCAGACATGAAATTGCATGTCGAAACGCCTACTAAGTCTATTAATTATATTTGAGGCTCAAAAAAGTAAATGACCGGCAGTAAACTAGAACCAATCCTAACAATATTAGGTGTCGTTTTGTATAATGTATTAGGATAAATAATTCATGTATTATATGTAGTATTATTTAGGGGTCGTTTGGTAGGGTGTATAACAATAGTACAAAATATAGTGTATTAATAATGCTTGCATTAGTAATGCCAGTAGTAGTTATGCTGAGATTTTTCTTAGACAGTGTTTGGTTTTGTGTATTAAAAATAACATGCATTGCATACTTTCTTAAAAAAATATTTGTTTACAAAAATACATTCCACAAATATGGTGGAAAGAAAGTAAAAAAGGTTTTAAGAAACAATTGTGTCTATAATCATGCTAATGCATGCATTACTAATACCATGAATTTTGAGGTATTGATACTACACACTGTTGACACCGAATTTTGGCTCTCCGTGCTTAAAATTAAGGTCTTCAGGCTTCCTGATCGTTAAAGAGCACAAAATACATTTTTTCACATACTTTTACAATTCATTGATAATTATTCTTAATTTTTTAAATATTAGGATTTTTATCAATTTATTATCATTTTAAATTTTTTCACAGTCATCTGCACACGTACACAACATAACACTACAATTCTTTGCAGTACACTACATTTTTAACTATTTACATCATAATACATTTTTCAGGATAGAGATATTTTTATTATTATTTATATTTTCTATAATTACATATCGACATTTACACATTTTTGTACATCATTTAATGCACTCCGCAAATGATAAGCCGAATCAATTATTTTGATACACGGAGCAATAATTCGGTCAAGTCGAGGTCTTGTCACCTTTATTAAAGGTGACTTGTCACTTGTCACCTTTATTAAAGGTGATGTGTGACATGACTACACAAGATTTTTATTCTTTGAGTAATAACATTATATTTTGGTTAACAGAATTAAAAAACCCGTTAGTTAATAACTAAGAAATTAAAGTAGTATTTAATGGATAAGGAAAAATTCTTTTATTTTTTGGATAAAAGAGGGGGTTGATTTTTATTATAAATAGAGGGGAGGGGTTAATTGTTGTTTGGGGAAAAAAGATATTCACACATACATAATGCACATTTACACACTACACTTACATACATAATACACATTTACACACTACACTTACATACATAATACACATTTAAACACTACACTTATATACACAATACATATTTACACACTGCATACACACACAATATATATATATATATATATATATATATATATATATACACACACACATTCAGCATATAGGGGGACAAAAAACACAAAATGAGAATTCACTCTCTCAACTCTCTTCACTGCCCTGCCGCCCCAAAGTCGAATTCCGGCGAAACCACCATCACCGGCGAAATGCCGGAGTTCCACCACAACACCCCTAGCCTCCCAACCACTCCTCTCTCCCTTCTTCTCCCCTCACGCCACCACTGAGCCGCAAACGCTGCCTCTTTTCCCGCTGCTGCTTCGCCGGAGGTGACGATCGGCGAAGCTCCGATACACCACCATCAACCACGATGCCTTTCTTCCCCTCTCCCTTCGTGTTTCTCTTTCCTCTCTCTCACTGTGGCACCTTGAAGAGGGCCAGATCTGGCCGGAGTTTTATATATCCGGCGTTGCTCCGGGAAAGCCGTGGAAGCAACGCCCCTCTTCCCCTCCATTTTTCTCTGTCACGGCTGAAAAATGGCCGGTGGACTAGATTTTCGCATTGTACATCATTGATTCCTTGCACTGTTATTCTTTTATTTCATTATTTTCATAAACTTGACTAACTTTTGAATTTTTTTGGGTATGAACAGTACTTTTCCGGCCAAGCTCCATTTATCGGCATATGCTTACATGTTTCAAACATCTTTTCAATAATTTGGCTAAACTGTGTTGCTACTCCATTCACTGTGGGACTGTTTTCCCAATTATTTATTTTAATTTTTTTTTGGGGGGTTCATTGCTGTTACATTGGTTGTTGATTTGGAGCTATTTTTAGACTAAGTTTGCACTATCTTGTTGCTGTCTTGGACTGCTTTTGCGCTGACCATGATTTTTTCAATAACAATTGGGTGTTTTCTGATGAACTCCACTGTTTGTCCGATTCACCACTATTGTATCGCTGTTTTTTGGGCATTCTTTTGGACAATATTTAACTTTGAACAGATTACTACACTAACAATGGCCAATGAAAAAATTTCCGTCGATTTTTGAGGCCTCCACAAATAAAAAGACGGACATCACGTATACAAATACATGACAAAAATAAATAAATATGAGCGATGATGAAATCTTTACATTATCACGACAATACAAAAGTTTTACGATTCGTATCTTGGCAAAGCGATTTAGGACGGCTGATAAATTCGAGCAACCACTTCGTAGCTATGGCGTATCTAAAACTTCATCTGAGCCCACTATATAAATATATACATACATATATGCATACATGTTCTTATAATTATTTGTTCGTTACTAATATTTCTAACAAGTGTTTATACAGGTTCTCGAGGATACCTCTCGGAAAAGGACATTAGAAAAAGGAGTTTAAATTTTATGTTTGTATTTTATATTCTTACAATTGTACAAATGCTAATCATAGTGAAAACTTTACTTTTGGGGCGTCGGGTGGGATTATCCTTTACTTACATATTTATTACAAGCGCTTAGGCAAAACTTAGGCCGTTAATATTCATATAAAAGAATCAAACTAATTTGGATATTTAATCAATTAATTCACACTTTTTCCATTAGAAAATATTGTGCAATCTTTTCTATCAAAATAAACATTCACTTTATTTAATCTTTCCTCCCATTAATTTTTGTCAAAATACAAAAATATTATTTGAATACTTTTTCTTTAGTATAATACAAAAAAATTACTTTTATTTTCATACATTACACAAAAATAATTTCCTTCCATAAAAGAACATTTTTTTTTTCACATATACACTTTTTATACATATTTTATACAATATACTTTTGCTTATTTCTATACATATATATTACAAAAAAATAAAGTCTATATATGCATTTGACATATCATGTTTTATAAATGCATTTTTATATTATTGCATATTTTAATTATTCATACTTTATTTCAAAAAATGATTTTTACCTCCTTCCTCTTTGATAAATTTGGTCGAGTCGGGTACCACATTTGTGGATTCTGAAGGGTGCCTAACACCTTCCCTTCGGAATAATATGAACCCTTACCTAGAATCTAAACTGGTTATCGCAGATTAAAACACAAGTCATACATGTCAGTAATTAAATAGGTTTCCTTAAAAATTAGGTGGCGACTCTGTACAAAAATCAATTCTTTTAGAGTCCATAAGTCGTGCTTGTTTTAACTTTGGTGAAAAATAGGGCATGCCACACACCTCAATACATAATAGATTGTATAACTAATGCAAACTAAAATATGTACCACACAAGGTATTAGTTATACACAAGACTAATGCATACATTATTTTTTTTAATATACTCTACCAAACGACCCCTTAGTGCTTTATTTGGTAAGAATTTTGAGGCATATAACTAATACCTTTCAATCAATTGTATTAGTAATACCAAGGTCTTAATACATGGGATAAATATGAATAAAGACAAAAATACCTTGAAATCCCTTTAAACCTTTTCTAAATTCTTTCTATGTTTTTGTTTATTTTCTTGGTTTTCATGCTTTATGTTTATATAAGTGGAAAATATATTTTTTTTAAAATTATATTTTAGGACACTCAATAACATTCCAATATAATCATGCCACAAAATTTTCTCTTAGGTTTAAAATAATTACGAGCAATGAAATTTTCTATTGCTAGGAGTCTCTTGTTAATGCATGATAAAAAGATATATATATTTTCATTCTTTTGCTAACATGTAGTTAAGTTTCATTCGAATAAGTCTAAAATAAAAACTGGTTATGTCTTTAATTTTTTTATTTTTTTTTTATATATTCACGTTTATTTTTTAGCCCACTTGATCATCATTTAGTATTATAATTTTCAAACTTTAAGAAAAGAAACTCAATCACCAAAACCTACTTTATTCACCGTAGAATGTATAAACTTAGAAACTTATCACTATAAGAAATAATCTAAGAAAATTAACCACAACTTTAGAAAGATTAATTTTTCATTTAAAAACAGAAGTAAATATTTGAAGCTCAATAATAAAAATTTATGAATAGCTTCTTTCCCATCTATCAATACTAGATACGAAGAGCCCGTGCTATGTCACTTTTTTATCCCAATTTATGTGGCACAGATGAATTTGAAAAGTCAGCCAAATTTTTTGTATAATTTTTAAATATTTTAAGTTGTTAATTATCGATTTATAGTACTTTTACATAATTTTCAGATACTATATGTTATTCCTTCTTTCCTAATTTACGTGGCACTGATAAAATATTTGAGAAAGTCAATCAAATTTGTTATATAGTTTTTAGATATTTTAAGTTACTAATTATTATGATTTATACGACTTTCTATGTAATTTTTCAATTTATATGACATTAATAAAATTTGTAATTTATTGTGATTTATATTACTTTTCACCACATTTTCAAATTATATATAACTTCCTCTATCTCAATTTAAGTTGCATTGATAGAATTTCGAGTCAACCAAAACAATTAATTTTACTATAGATCTCAGCTAACAATAGACACTCCCCCCTTTCGTATTACTTGAGCCTTGTTGACATAACACAACTATTTTTTTTTTAATTAGTCTATTAACTCTAAATTTGACTACTATTACTATTTTATGTAGTCATTTAATATCACATGTAGAAATAAAAAAATATTATAAAATTCTCTTAATTATATAAATTGATCAAATAAATTGAATCAAATATTTTTAATATATGGATAAAGTAATATAAAATGGTTGAGTGCTAAATGGGAATCAAACAATTTATCTGATCATTACCTTTTCGAATCATTAAATAATCTTTGAACTTGATATACTTACCAAAATATAAAGTAAATAATAATAGCCTAACATAAATTCGATTTTCGTCAGACATTAAGTTGAGAATAATATAATCAAACAATGTTTAAATAAATAAATAATGGATAACAAAAGTTATGCATTGTGGGAAAATACAGAGGGAAGAAATGGATAATAGCTAATTGTGTTGGTTAAAAAAAAAAGCTTGGAAAAGTAAACAACACTTGACGTGAGATTGGGATTGGGATCCACAAGAAAGATAACTTTCCACTTCCAATAAGGGCAAAAAGGTCTACACAGCCAAAAAATAATAAAACAACTACAGTGAATAACTTTTTAAACCAATAAAATTGCTCCATTTTAATTAAATGACTAAAAAGCCCTTGAAAATGCTAAAGCTGGCATGTTGCCTTGCTGCCTGCTTCAGCATGTTAAACTCCCTCTTATTATATATAGTAATGACAATTTTTTCTAAATAATTTTAGGGAGAATATTAAATTTTTTATTTTTTTTTGAGAATGAATAATAAAACTTTGTAAAGAGAGTAAACAAACTTATAGAATGTAAAAGATATTTTTATAAACAAATAATAACTTTTTAGAAATATAGCAATATATATTTTTTTTAATACATCAATCCAAGCACCGATAAGAAATAAACTCAGTATAACTAATCCTAATTTCCAACACCACTAATTTTAATATTATCAATCCCAACATTATTAATATACCTTATTCAATACTATTTTTATACACTCTATCAAACAGTCCCTTAATGACTTATCATAAGGGAGTAGATTATATAACGAAAAAGAAATTAATTTCACTAAACTTTTTAAAATTTTCTATTTCTTTTTATCAGTCAAGCACATCACCAGAGAAAATAATTCAAACTTTCAAGAGATTGAAAAGAAATGTATGACTAATAATCTGTTTGCCCAAGTTTATTTTTTTTTTGCCAAAAATACTTATTTTAAAATAAATTAAGATATTTGATCAAATATTTGAGAGAAAATAAATCTTTCTAGAGAGCTGTATATAAATTTATAGGCTAAACACAAATTGCTTCTTGCCAATTTTTTTTTTTTTTTTTTAAAGAATTAGTAGCATTTTTTAACTTAGATATAAATTATTTGATATTTTTCCCCTGCTCATCTGCACTGTTCCTCATCTAACCCCATCCGTCCATCCCTGTGTGCCTCCTACCCCACAACCCCATCCCGTTTCTCCCCTTTTGACTGTCTCCTCCTACCTCCAAAATAACTCTTCTGAATCCGTCAATGGAAGATTCTCAGTCTCACTACCCATATACCCACTCAGTTCCACTCAATGAATCTTCTGAGCAAGTGAAATTTGAGAGCTCCGATGGTGCCTTGATCTCCTCTCACAGCAGCAGTGCTAAGTACAAGCTGATGTCACCTGCTAAGCTCCCGATCTCTCGCTCACCATGTATCACTATCCCTCCTGGTCTCAGTCCCTCTTCCTTTCTCGAATCTCCTGTTCTTCTTTCTAACATCAAAGTTAGTACTTCTACTTATCCAATTTTCACTTTCGGATTTGGGATTCCATACCCTGATTAGTTGCTTTTAGCTTGTTAAGAAAATGAATTTCGATATATTAACTACTCCCTCCGTACATCTTCAATTGTCCAGAATACTAAAAATACTTATCCAACTTTACTTACCCAGATTGGATAATCAAAGAAATAATTTACCACTCTGTATCTATTTTATACTTGTTATTAAATACTATTCATTTTTCAACACTTACATAATTTATATAATTAATAGGGGTGATATAGTAAAATTATCCTTTTATTTATTGTTTGTTTAGAGGGGTGCCAGGTTGAACAAATAAAGATGGACGGCGGGATTAATATATTTGATTGCTAATCTGGATTAGTTTAAATGTTGTTAAGAGTAAGGTAATATAGTTGTGCTGTCTTCAATTTTAGAATGAAATGCTAACCTAAATATTGTTTTCCTTTATTTAATTAAGTTTAGATAGTGCTCTAATTAATACTCTTGAGTGGAGGACCGGAGGAAATTATTGATGTGATTCCTGCTTTCTTAAAGTACATTTTTGAACTATTAATTTAGATATTTTGGTTGTTTTCATTATATTGCAATTTGTTCCTTGATTCTTTTCCCCCACCTGAGTGCTATTTTGGGGAATACATGTATATATATATATATGGGGTTTCAGGGCAATTTGCAACCGTAGGTTATGATGCTGATATAATTATTCCTCTTGATTTTCGTAGAAGTATATTCTTATTTCCTCTGCATATTTAGCTGTCAGTGTGTTTCTTCACATGTTGAATCTTCCTTTTGGCAAGGTGCTCAACTTGCCACTAAGTTGTTCCCTAGAGAAAAAAGATACTGGTGTTATGAATGTGGCCATAATAATGGCATCAGAGAGTTACATACTCTTTTGTTATTCTAACCAGGATGATTATTATAAGCATGCGTGCTGTATGTGTCATTTCAGTCTTAGTGTATTGAAAGGTTCCAACTTCAGTGGCCGGTGATGAATCGCCTATGAAACTACTATAAGTGGCGTCTATTTTTTCTTGAAAGAATCTTCACCCACCACCGAGATGGAATGATAATTGATAAAGAAACATAGCAAAAAGAAAAAAAAAAGGCTTTTTTTCCTCCATAAAAAGCAGGAAGCTGAGAAAAAAGAGGAAATTTGTATCACTATGGTTATCCTATGTTCAGATGCAACAGTGATTTGGAAAGAAGATTGTGATCACTGAATAGTATTTTCCTTATAACCTGCAGCCTGAGCCGTCTCCGACAACGGGTTCCTTCTCCAAGTTTCAACTAATGCAAGGCTCTAGTGGGAGTGCTGCTTTTTCATTGATGAGAAACTGCTCCAATGGAAATGCATACGGTGAAACGACTGGTGAATTTGAGTTTAAATTTGCTGTTGGATCTAGTTCTACATCAGGATCACTGGCAAAGGAAGCTGTGGTAATGCCCTTGACTGTTATCCTTGGCATTATTGAAAATAAATCACCTAAGTTTTATTCAAAGCCCATATGCTTGAACTAGATTAGAAACAAGGAAATATAACAAGAGCACTATTGAATATTCGTTATTTCTCTTCCCCCTTTAAACTTCTCAATGGGCCAATCCACTCCTTAAATTGAACAGTGCTTGATTCAGAAATTTGTTTTAAAATCTGACTTTGGTGTTCTTGAAATTCTCTCTCTCACACTTGCAGCATATCATTGGTGAAAGGATTAAGACACAACTCATACCGATAAAAAAAAAGGATTGAAACTCAACTCTTTGCACTTGATGCCTGTTGTATGCTTGTAATTATAACATGATATGTCAGTCAAAGAAATTCTGCTGATCTTCTTGCATATGAATTTCATCACATATGAATTACAAACATAGAAAAGGCGTCTGCAAGTGAGAGAATACAAAATTCTTGCATATGAATTTTATCACTTAGCTTCTTTTTTTGTTTAAACTGGTAATTGGACTTATTTTTTTATCACATAACTTCTTTGTAACCAAAGTTGTGGGAACAGCTGGGTTTTTGGTTAATTCTCTCTTTAACACCAGCATAAAGCAGTACAGTGATTGCACCTTTTTTTTAAAGTTTTTGTAACAAGGTGATTACATATCTATTGTTACTAGTTCAAGACCCTTAAATGAATTAATTTCGAAGATTGACTTTATAAAAAATGATAAGAATGAAGTGTAGCTGTTAAAAGTACATTCAAAGGTGTTACTCATTGCCAGGAAAATGATGATTGGTTTGCACCGTGTATTTGGTTTCCATATATGTCTCCTATTTCTTCCTCTTGTTGTATTTGTTTTCTTCTACAATTGAGTGGATGCGTAGTTCTGATGAATTGCTCATCTCATTTGACTGATACTTTGGGGTTTGGAGGCATTTCCTTTCTTTCTACATTTTATGGGTTTAATGACAGGATCCAACAAGAATAGGAAGGCCCTGCAGGCCTTTGGTTTCTTTTGCCACTTCTAGTTAGTCTTTTATTTTCTTTTAGTATCTAAAGAAGCAACATGTGAACTTCATTATTAATTCAACCTAGTTAAATCGAGATAGTTCCTAATACACTGTTGTAATGAAGATTTCTGCAGGTTTCAACCAACAGCAAAGTGAACCACTGATTCAAGGTCAAGATCGATGTCCTTCTCAATCATTAGCATCTTCAGCTCTTGTTAAAAGTGAGATGCCTAATTCAAAAGAGCTGAGTCTACCTGCACCTGTTAGTGTAGATGCCTCGTCAATTAGTATTATTGCTGCTGCAACTGATAATGAGGAAATAAATCAAAGAGGTCAATCAAATCCAAGCTCGCAAGGGTCACATGCTGATAATAAAGATGTATCATTGGTAACAACTGATAGATCATCTGAAGATGGGTTTAACTGGAGAAAGTATGGCCAGAAACTTGTTAAAGGAAGTGAATTCCCAAGGAGCTACTACAAATGTACATACCCAAACTGTGAAGTTAAAAAGATATTTGAGCGCTCTCCTGATGGACAAATAACAGAAATTGTGTATAAAGGTTCCCATGATCATCCTAAACCCCAACCGAGCCGTAGGTTTACTCCTGGTGCTCTTACGTCCATCCAAGAAGACAGAGGTGAGAGAGAAGCATGCTTCACTGGTCAAGAAGGTAAACTGAATTGCTCTTTAAGGGTTGTTTCCCCCTCAACAAATGCATGACATGGTAGTCTTTATTGAAGCTTCTTTGATCTCATAAGGAGTTATTCCTCTCTTTGATTTATCTTTTCTTGAAGACAAATTCAACAGTAATGCCCAGACTAGTAACACTGAGCCCAGTGGTACTCCACTATCACCTCGACAAGCAGATGATGATGGTCTTGAAGGTACAGGGACTCAGTTGCATAGTGCTAATGATCAGATGGACGAGGATGATCCATTTGCAAAAAGAAGGTAAAAACTAAGGATCCTAAATTTATTCCTGTGATGTAGTTCGATTTAACAATCGAGTCTTCAAGCAGGAAAATGGATGGTTGCATGGATATTACGCCAGTTGTTAAGCCTATCCGTGAACCACGCGTTGTTGTTCAAACTGTGAGTGAAGTTGATATATTGGATGATGGATACAGGTGGCGGAAATACGGTCAAAAGGTGGTCCGTGGTAATCCTAATCCCAGGTATGTAAAGCATCGTGTGGCATCTAGTGCTAAGTGTCTGAAGTTCATGGTGGTTAAGAGGTTGTTTTATGGTCCAAACTAAATACTTTTAGGAAGAGTTCCCCATAATGTTCTAAGCCATCTTTCTAGTCGATTTGATAGATTCCCCTCTCATTAACAGTGTTACTTAGCAAAGTGAAGAAATAGATAGTCAACCGTTGGTTTGGGTGAGATGAGATGTAGTGGTGATGGTGTTATTATGCTGTGGAACTTATTGACAATTCCATACAACCTTAACTGGAAAAATTGGGAAGTTATGTGTTATAGCAGAAAGCTCTGGGTCTGTGATATAGTCAGCTTAGAACATAAGCACTTTCAACTAATTAGACTTTCTCTAAATGAGGTCTTAGATGAATCTGTACCAACTGTTGAGAATGATTTGAAATCATTTGTATGTCAATTCTCATTGCGTGGTCGCCACGTGCAAAAATCAAATAAATTTATTATGTGAAATAAACATATTTAGTTCTCCAACCCTCCCTCTCCCCCATCTAGCAGCGACTCTTCTGACCCCTTTTTCCACCTAATTTTTCTGTTTGATATTTTATTTTATATTGTTAACACTCAATTTTTGTCCATTAGATTTTTCTTGGTTCTGAAGCCACTCCTATTTTTGTCTATCGTGGTATTAATAATACATATAAAAATTGACAATGCTAATAATACATTAATGGCAGCAGTGTCATTATTGAATGATACTTTGACAACTTATTTTGGCTAAAATTTGATTGAGAGGTTAATTACCACTTGCTGCCCTGTAGGTTAAGTTACTGCTACAACATTTGAAGCTGCCGTTAGAGAAATAGTCACTTTAGTAATCATTTATTTCCAATCTGTGCTTTTCTCTGCTCATTTGATTGTTGGTACTCTTGAGAGCTCCTTAATAGCATGATGGCCTAAAGTACTTGGAGGTCCAAGATTCAACTCTCTTATACCCTTGTAATGCTGAAGTGAAGCAAGGTTTAATATGCACCTGCATGACTGCGTGTGAAACTTGTGCCTCTAAAATATAGAAAGTTGGACCAACTCAGTATTTCATTTATTTGCCAAAGGCCTGATTGTAATACCCTTGTTTCAGCAATAGACCATAGAGTTCTATATGCAACTTATCAAACAAACGTTTCAGAATGAGCTGAATGTACTTCTATTGAGAAATCTAAGTAGTGTGTGGATGGTTTTCAGGCTTGATTGATTATCTTCAGGTAAATGTTTAATTAGGAATCTTGGACAAGTGAATAAAACCTTACACGTGTTAAAATCTCCAGTTAGTATGTGACTAGATTCATACACGCCTAGATCCATTGTACTTGAATAAAGAAAATCATATAGAATATATTCTATAGGATACCTCAAGATATTCTCTATTTGATTTTAGAATATTTCTTCTGAAACTCAAAATACCCTAATTAGCTTTCATGACTGGAATTGCTAAACTGAAGACTGAATCATGCATCTAACAATTCATCAAACCTCTGATAAACTTCTGAATATCTTTGCATGGAGGACCTGGTGAGGTTTTCATTAATTTGGCATACTTTAAACAGGAAGGTGAAAGAACCTAGATTTGTTGACCTCTCTTTCGATTTTGTGTCTTTGGAAGTAGGATGATTGTTTAGCCATCATTTTAGGTATAGAAAATATGTAGGTTACCTCTAAAACTGTTGAGTCTACATCCAAAATTCAATGAGTCCATGGTTTGTTGTTTTTTCATTCTAGCCGTGAGTTTCTTATGTTTTTATGGTATTCATGTGAATGTGATGTAGGAGTTATTACAAGTGCACCAATGCTGGATGCCCTGTCAGGAAACACGTGGAGAGGGCATCCCATGATCCCAAAGCTGTAATTACTACATATGAGGGGAAACACAATCACGATGTACCTACAGCCAGGACTAATAGCCATGAAATGGCGGGATCAGCACCTGTAACTGGGGGTTCAAGGGTCAGGGCGGAAGAGAATGGCTCAATTAGCTTGGATCTAGGTGTTGGTATAGGATATGGTATGGAGAGTCTGCGCAATGGGCAACTTCACACTCTGCCTGCAGAAACTGTGCATAGTCAAGTTCAGGTTTCAAGTTCTAGTATGATGGTAGTACAGCCAGCTGCAGTTGCGGCATGCTACAGCATTGTAAATGGTGGAATGAGCAGGTTTGGAACTATTGAAAATCGTGTTCAGGGCACTGGCTTTGAGACTCTGCCCTTGCAATCTTCTGCTCAATGTCCTCAAAACTATGGAAGGATACTTTTGGGCCCGTGATTGTTTCTGCCTTCAGGCAAAAACGTAAAAAATAAGAAACTTCTGTCCGTTTTCTTTTGCTGCTTGGTGGATTACAGAGGGCTACATCTCTTTGCTGCAGAATTGAGAACCCAGCATGTTGTATGATACAGTTTCACCAAGTGTTCATTATGTAATTAGCCTAAATATCACAGTTGCCTTATACCGACAGTATGCTACAAAATTAACAACTATGGATGTCTGAGTAGATGTGTACGTCAATATTCACCCAACAGTAGGCAAAATTTGCTCGACCTAGCTGTTAAGAACTTGAAAGTAGTGGCTCTATTTAGGAAATTGTGTGATACTTGAACATGTTACTCGTAGTATTTTCTGTAATATGGAAGTAGAAAGGTGACAATGTATTTTCCCAATATACTGAGGTAAAGAAAAGATCTGGATATCTGATGAAAATGCATTTTTGTAGGTTTCCATTTGATGCTCTTGCATCCTTTTCCTTGTCTTCACTCCAGCATGTCCGCAACTGTAGGTAATTGCTCCGCACACAGCCCCAGGCATGGTTTCTGCTAAATTCACATGTGTTTACTCCGTCCGTTTCATTTTACTTGCCCCCTTTTGACTTGACACGCTCCTTAAGAACTTAGTAATTAAAGATGTATTTTACTTATTTACCCTTATGCCCCCTCCTTTTCATTTTACTTGGCCTTCTTTTTAAATATATTTGTTTCAAATTAGTTGTCCATTTTCACAAATCAAGGGTGTTTTATCATTTTTTTTTTTATATTACCCTCAGTATTAAATAACTAAAGAAAATAGTAATAGTTAGATTTAGAGTTTCAAAACAACATTAATAGGGTTAGTTTTATAAAATACACTTTTAATTAATACTCCCTCCGTCCCAATTTATGTGATGTACTTTGATTTGGCACGGATTTTAAGAAATAAAGGAAGACTTTTGAAACTTGTGGTCTAAAATGAGTTATAAATATTTGTGTGGTTGTAAATCATTTCATTAAGGGTAAAGTGGGTATTTTAAAGTGAAATTGTTACCAAATATAGAAATATGTCATTCTTTTTGAGACTGACTAAAAAGAAAAGTGTGTCATATAAATTGGGACAGAGGGAGTATTTTTTTAATGAGTGTGTCAAATTAAAAAAGCCAAGTAAAATGAAACGGAGGAAGTACTTCAATGGATAAAACAATGATTAAACATAGAACTTGGTGTCAACTATTCATAATGAGGAAGTAGAAATCAATAAGTTTGTTTTGAGAATTGAAACTCACGGATTACTGCACCTCTTTAATTTTAGTGGATTTTTATTTTCACCTAAATAGATGTATACTCTTATCGAGCTGAAACTTTTTAACAAAATAAACTTATCTGTAAGCTTCAACTATTGTTTCACCTTGTTAAAAATTTAAGAATTGAAATAAAGCATGAATTGGAATGACTTAGCTGAAATAATAATTGCATGAATTGGAAATTTGATTTTGAAAAAGTAAAATAAAATAAAGCATGAATTTGCAAATGAATTGGAAATTTGATTAAAAACAAGGTAAACATACTCTGCCACTATGAATAGTCTCATGAAGACTATTGAGTAAACAGAAAGAGAGTAAGAAAAGAGGTGTCATACAGTAATCATGTACATATTTAATAAGCTTTAAAAATTTAAAATTTTACTTCTAACAATTTTGGAGAGTGTGGATACTTAATACTTCTACTAAGCGTAAAATATAAAAAAAAATACACAAAATATTTTTAATTTCATAAGTTGAACAACTAATTTGAAACAAACATATTTAAAAAGAAGGCCAACCAAAATAAAACGGAGGGAGTAGTTTATATATTGACCGTGTAAGATTTTTTTTCACATTAGTATAATGAACATGCTGTAACTTGTAGCAGGCTGCAGGTTTATCTTCTAAGTTATTACTTATAATTCTATTTATTATAGATAGCACCATCAGGTCAATCTAACAGGTTACAACAGGTTACTCTTCGATTTCTCAGTTATCATGTTTAGACTTGTTTTTGTAAGTGAAGTTAACTTGACGGTGTAAAAAATCTAACGCATACAAACTCAATTTACAGTAGTAACAGCTGGAAACGGTATTGGACGAATTTTGAAATTGTTGTACTTTAACTCACTACAGTGTCAAAATATATATATATATATATATATATATATATATATATATATATATAGATATATTTGTGGATATATAAATGCATTCACTGAACCAACAAAATCATACCTTAAAATTTTACTGCTACTTGACACACAAATTAAGCAACTTGGTTTCACTACTGCACTCAATCTAACTAACCCCATCCAAAGTAACCAGATAATGTATAAGGCCATTTCAGTTGGGTCATGGACCACATCCCATCAAAATCAAGTGATATATTTGTTGTTTCCTTCACCCGTAAAACTCAAAAAGTTGATGAAAATGATAGTTCTAAGCTCATAGTTAAACTGTGTTTTCTTAAAGAATATAATCCCCTCACAATTGCCCAATGTTTGGATTAAATCCTCCAAGGATAGAATAGAAAACTATTCAGCAAAACTGGCAATGAAATTTGCTGAGCTTCGTCGAACTCATCTAATGGAGTAAATCACACTTACTTTGATTTCTTTTGTAGAGAAGAAAGTAGTTTTTGAGTTGTGAAAATAATAATTTCGTATCTCCTTCATCTGAGGAAAACATAGGTATTTATAGCCTAAGAGGTGGTGCTTCAGAAGAGAATCAATGGTTGAAGAAAAGACACACTGTTTCGAACCGACACTTGACCTGCGCCCACAGGTGGCCACATGCGGCCGCAGGTCAGCGTTTGGCACAAAACCAGTAGCTACTGATTTGGCCTGCGTTGGTCACCTGCGTCCGCAGGTGCCACATGCGCACGTAGGTCGCCAATTCGGTGTCAACCAGTGCCTCGAAGGGTCGTGTCCCTTCGAGGTGCGTTGTAACATGCGTACGCATATGGAGAAATGATTTCCTATCGGATTTTTGGATTAAACTATCAATAATTCTCAAGTTTCAAATAAACTTTGTCCAAAAAGATAGTCTCTCTATCGATCATTTGCCAAATCCAAATCCAAATCCGAAGTCGAAGCCGAGCCGGGCGAGCGACGACGACGGCGGCGCGAGGCTTGTCTTATTCTTGCCTCACTATCCACATGAAGGAGTGTATTCTAATATATACACAAGAAAGTCTCTTTCTCCCACCAATGTGGGAGAACTTCACTTCCTTAAAGTGAAGACTTACTCTTCACCTTTTCCTCCATGTTTTTACAAACCATTTTCCATTCACTTCTTATCAACCAAACCCAACAATCCCCCACATAAATGGGGAATGACTATTTTATATAAAAACTTGTGTGATCTACAAATAAGGATCAATCGCATCTGAGTAAGTAGGTTTCCCTTTGAACTTTCCATAGTGAACATACGTCGGGTATCCTTGGTTAGTCGGTAGATTTGATATTCTTGAACCGTTGAGCTTTTACGTATACCTAGACAACATATGTCACACCATCAACCCTTAACCATTCTTGGTTCTCATTGTTTTGTTCGTTTCAGCCATGAACACGTACTGGTTTCATGAGTGCGTAGAGAACTGGCCTTACTCTTATTCTCCTTGAAGCAACTTTCATTTCACACTCACATAGGTGATTCCTAAACATTTTATCCTATAGACAAACTATTTGGTCATACCTGCCAAACTTAGAAACCACTAAAAAGCTTCAAACCTTAAGCTTTATCCTTGTTTCTTGAACATTGTCATATCATGGAAATGGATATACTTTTTAGTGACAATGCTGAACCGTCATTTGTAACTTTGTTTAATCTCCTTGAACCTAGACCTTGGGATATCCATTTAGCTAGGTAGAGTTACTATTACAACGACTTGTTCTAGGCTATAAACCCATTCCCTTCGATGATTTATCAACCGCCTCTCTAGTTAGGCCTTTTATAAGTAGATCCGACACATTATCTTTTGACTTCACATAGTCAACTGTGATAATTTCACTCGAGAGTAATTGTCTAACGGTATTATGTCTTCATCGTATGTGACGAAACTTTCCATTATACATAACATTTCCAGCACTTCCTATTACCGCTTGACTATCACAATGTATGCATATAGGAGCCACTGGTTTTGGCCACAAAGGAATATCTTATAAAAAGTTCCGTAGCCATTTTGCTTCTTCACCGGCCTTATCTAAGGCAATAAACTCAGATTCCATTGTAGAGCGAGCAATACGTCTGTTTGGATGATTTCCAAGAGACTGCTCCTCCACCAAGAGTAAACACATATCCACTTGTGGATTTCACTTCATTTGATCCGGTGATCCAATTTGCATCACTATATTCTTCAATTACCGCTGGATATTTGTTTTAATGCAAATAATAGTCTTGAGTAGGTTTTAGATACCCCAAAACTCTCTTCATTGTCATCCAATGAGTTTGATCGGGATTACTTATATACCTACTTAATTTGCTAATAGCACATGCTATATCTGATCGCGTACAATTCATGATATACATCAAACTTCCCAACACTCTTGCATAATCCAATTGTGACTTGCTTTGACCTTGGTTCTTTGTGAGAGCAAGATTCATATCAATTGGAGTTTTGGCAATTTTGAAGTCCAAATACTTGTATTTTTCAAGTACCATATTGATGTAATGAGTTTGATACAACGCTAGACCTTGAGGAGTCCTTAGAATTTTAATTCCTAAGATCAAATCTGCAACTCCTAAGTCTTTCATATCAAACTTGCTAGCAAGTATACGCTTAGTAGCATTTATGTCGGAAATGTCCTTACTCATTATCAACATATCATTCACATAAAAAAAAACAATGACAATGTGATTTGGAATGTTCTTGATGTAAACACATTTATCACATTCATTGATCTTAAATTCATTTGACAACATGGTTTGATCAAATTTTGCATAAACGACTTAACAAGTCGACACACCTTCTTTTCTTTTCCTGGACTTTCAAACCCTTCAGATTGTTCCATGTATATTTCTTCCTCCAATTCTCCATTTAAGAAGGCTGTCTTCACATCCATTTGATGAATTTGAAGACCATACACAACGGCTAATGCTATCAACATTCGAATAAATGTAATTCTTATTACCGACGAGTATGTGTCGAAATAATTAAGACCTTCTCGTTGTCTGAAACCTTTGACAACTAGTCTTGCCTTATATTTATCAATAGTGCCATCATCTTTCATTTCTTTTTGAAGATCCATTTAGAACCCAATAGTTTATTTCCTGGAGGAAGATCAACCAATTTCCATGTATGATTGTTCAATATGGATTCTATTTCACTATTGATTGCCTCTTTCCAATATTGTGCTTCTGAAGAAGACATTGCTTTCTTGAACGTTTGAGGCTCATTCTCAACTAAAAATGTCAAGAAATCAGGACCAAAAAAAAGTTGGAGTCTTTGACATTTGCCACGTCTTGGACTTTCCTCATTAGATGTACTTTCCTTTGACACTTCCCGAGGTCGTTTAGATTTTTTACTAGATGACTCACATTCATTTTTATACGAATAAATATTTTCAAAAAAATTTAGCATTATCTGATTCAATTACTGTATTCACATGAATGTCGGGATTTTCTGATTTATGAACTAGAAACCGATATGCTTTGCTATTGGTTGCATAATCAATGAAAACACAATCAATTATTTTTGGTCCTATCTTAACCCTTTTGGGTTTAGGAACTTGCACTTTAGCCAAACACCCCCACACTTTGAAATATTTCAAGCTGGGTTTCCTTCCTTTCCATTGTTCATATGGAATGGACTTTGTTTTTCTATGGGGTATACGATTGAATATCCGACTAGCTGTTAGAACAGCTTCCCCCCACAAGTTCTGTGGTAAACCAGAACTTATCAACAAAACATTTATCATCTCTTTTAATATTCTATTCTTTCTTTCCGCAACCCCATTAGATTGTGGAGTGTATGGGGCAGTCGTTTGATGAATAATTCCATATTCCAAACATATTTCTTCAAAAGGAGATTCATATTCACCACCCCTATCACTTCTAATCATTTTAATTTTTTTGTTAAGTTGTGTTTCAACTTCATTCTTGTATTGCTTGAAAGCATCAATTGCCTCATCTTTGCTATTAAGTAGATAAACATAGCAATATCGAGTGCTATCATCAATGAAAGTTATGAAGTATCTTTTTCCACCACGAGATGGTATAGACTTCATATCACAAATGTCTGTATGGATTAAGTCTAAGGGATTTGAATTCCTTTCAATAGACTTATAAGGATGCTTTGTATACTTTGATACCACACATACTTGACATTTTACGTTATTACTTTCAAACTTAGGTAATAATTCTAAGTTAATTATTTTTCGCATGGTTTTATATTTTACATGTCCTAAACGTGCATGCCATAAATGATTTGACTCAAGCAAGTAAGAAGAAGCAGAAATCTTATTCATATCAATAGAGATTACATTTAGTTTGAAGAGGCCCTCGGTGAGGTAACCTTTTCCTACATACATGTCATTCTTACTTATTACAACCTTATCGGATACAAACACACACTTAAAATCATTCTTGACTAGAAGTGATGTTGAGGCCAAATTCTTCCGCATTTCAGGAACATGAAGGACATTATTGAGGGTCACTATCTTGCCCGAAGTCATCTTCAAGACAACCTTGCCCGTTCCTTCTATCTTTGCGGTTGCTGAATTTGCCATACAAATTGTCTCGCCTTTTTCAGAAGAAGTATAAGATGAAATATTTCCTTGTTGGATCATATATGGCGGGTAGCACCTGAATCAAACCACCATTCATTTGGATTTCCCACCAAGTTGCATTCAGAGAGCATTGCACAAAGGTTGTCTACTTCTTCATTCAAGTTTGCTTGCTCTTTCTTTTTATCTTTCTTTGGAGCACGACAAACAGAAACCATATTTCCAACTTTGCCACAGTTGTAGCAATTTCCTTTGAACTTTTTCTTCTTGGGTTCTTCCTTCTCATCATCCGACTTCTTCCTCTTGTTCTTCTTTTGAGGAGTTTCAACATTGTTTGCTCCTGCGATTGAAGACTTTCCATTTGCTCTCTTTTCTGCATTTTTGTTGTCTTCTTCAATTTGCAAACGAACAATCAAATCCTCTAAAGTCATTTCCTTTAGTTTATATTTCAAATAGTTCTTAAAGTCCCTCCACAAAGGAGGCAACTTTTCAATGAAAGATGCTACTTGAAAAGCTTCGTTGGTGACCATTCCTTCCGCAAGTAAATCATGTAGGATCACTTGCAATTCTTGGACTTGATTCATGACGGATTTGTTGTCAACCATCTTGAATTCAAGAAATTTGGCTGCTACAAACTTCTTCAGTCTGGCATCTTCAATCTTATACTTTTTGTCTAAAGAGTCCCAAAGTTCCTTTGAAGTTTTGCAAACGCAATAAACACTGTACATACTATCTTCCAATCCATTTAGGATATAATTCTTGCACAGAAAATCAGAGTGATTCCATGCCTCGGTCACCATAAATCGTTCTTTTTTCGGAGTCTCATCCGGTAGAGTTGGAATATTCTCCGCAATAAACTTCTGCAAGCTTAAAGTGGTCAGATAGAACAACATCTTCTGTTTCCACCTTCTGAAATCACTTCTGAAATTTTTTTTGGGCTTTTTCGCTGCAGACATAGCGGGAGTAACATGGCTTGACGAACTAGTATTCGTTGCCATTGATGCAGAAGACATCATACCATTAGTTGATTATTCCATTTCTGTTTGATCACACACAAACAAAATTCAATAACTGGTTAACTATCAATGTGGTTTTATTCAGTCGATGAAGTTTTTATGTTCTTCGAATTGATAGAAATAACTTTATTAACTCGATGAAGTTTTTATGTTCTTCGAACCGAGTTAAAAAAATAGAGTAGAAAGTCTTTAACTTTAATCTCCAACCACAAACAGAAATAGAGATGAAGCAGAAAAATGCAAACAAAATACAACTATATTCTTTAAGCTTGTTGTTTCCTTCACCCGTAAAAATCAGAAAATTGATGAAGTTCTAAGCCCACAGTTAAACTGTGTTTCCTTAAAAGAATATAATCCCCTCACAATTGCCCAAGATTTGGATTAATTCCTCCCAGGATAGAATAGAACACTATTCAGCAAAATCGGCAATGAAATTTACTGAACTTCGTCGAACTCAACTAATGGAGTAAATCACACTTACTTTAATTTCTTTTGTAGAGAAGAAAGTAGTTTTGGAGTTGTGAAAATAACAATTTTGTATCTCCTTCATCTGAGGAAAACATAGGTATTTATAGCCTAAGAGGTGGTGCTTCAGAAGAGAATCAATGGTTGAAGAAAAGACACACTGTTTCGAATCGACACCTGACCTGCGCCACGAACTGCGCCTGCAGGTGGCCACATGCGACCACAGGTCAGCGTTTGGCCCAAAACCAGTAGCTACTGGTCTGGCCACATGCGCACGCAGGTCGCCAATTCGGTGTCAACCAGTGCATCGAAGGGTCGCGTCCCTTCGAGGTGCGTTGTGACATGCGTCCGCATCCGTTCATGTGGGTCCGTATATGGAGAAATGATTTCCTCTCGGATTTTTGGATTAAACTATCAATAATTTTCAAGTTTCAAATAAACTTTATCCAAAAAGATAGTCTTTCGATCGATCATTTGCCCAATCCAAATCCAAAGCCGAAGCCGAAGCCGAGCGAGCGACGATGACGACGACGCGAGGCTTGTCTTGTTCTTGCCTCACTATCCATATGAAGGAGTGTATTCCAATATATACACAAGAAAGTCTCTTTCTCCCACCAATTTGGGAGAACTTCACTTCCTTAAAGTGAAGACTTACTCTTCACCTTTTCCTCCATGTTTTTACAAACCATTTTTCATTCACTTCTTATCAACCAAACCCAACAATATTTTGTTGACAAAAAGTATATACCCCAGCAAAATCTGTAATTGTCTTCCATCCAAGGCACAAGCTCCCGCCTCCCAGTAAATTGTACGTACTTAGAAACTAGAAATTAAGGCACAATTAATACTTCCAATGGGAGCTTTTAATACATAAATACAAAATCCTTAAATTCACTCAGTTGTCCCTTCTCTTTCTGCTGTTGTATGAATCCATCAGGGAAAATTGATAGCGTGGTAGTTATTATTTCCACTAAACTGCTACCATGACAATTCTACGACTTATTTAACTATACAATGAAGCACTTGATCAGTGGTGAAGTCGGGAGTTTTGTTAAAGGTGTTCAAGAGAATAATATTTGACTTATATCCACAGAATAATTTTCTAGCACCACCCATCGGTGGTTGTAGCTCCGGCCTCCACTATTGCTCTTAACGAGGTTTTTTTTTCTCTAGTAACAGTAGTACCATTTACTTGCTAGGAGAATTGAGAGGAAGTTAAATAAATAATTCATGCAATGTGGACGTCAGTGACGCAAACTATCAAATGTGGTGGTAAGCTGACATATGTTTGCCCACATAGAAAGAAACAAGTGAAGTGCAAATGCAGAAGTTGTGGTAAGAGAACAAACTATTATGAGGTCACTCCCATGGAAAATCCAGCATTCAAGTCCATATTTCAGCACAAGTACTGATACAAACCAAAATACGAAGAAAACAAAGAAACTATGAAGACGACAAAGACAAGGGTAAAATGGAAAATACGAAAATATGAGATGAAGAATGAAAGTAAAACAATGACAATAAAGGGAAAAGATAGATAGATAGCCATAATGAATAAAAGAGAGGACAACAAAAGGGTATATTAAATCCTCAACCTTCCTTTCGATTACTCAAAGCACGAATCTCTTACGAAGACCGTAAGAGGAATTGGAACTCAAACAACCAACGTTTCTTACAATCAAGAAAGCTCCCAACAAGCTAACATAAAAACACTCTCAAGAGTAAACTCATCAATAATCATCTATCTCTAAAAGGAGAAGAAAGCTAGCTATTTATAGCTATGGATTTTATTACAAAAATGGGTCCAAAAGTGACCCTAAATGCCAAATGGGCCTAAAAGTAACCCAAGTTCCAAACACTTGTAACCATACACTCTTTCATCGCCTCCTTCAATGCCGACGTCATTATGGTGGGTCACAATACTCCTCCTCATCCCTAAAAAAATGATAATTACCCTTAGTGAGGATCTTTGGGGTAATCCAGGATGTATCATCCTCTCCTTCTTGAAGAGGATTTGTCCTCAAATCCGAGAAAACATCATTGTCAAGATCAAAATTTCTGAGGAAGCCCTTGGGAATGGGAGGGTTCAAAACTCGCTTGGCCAAGAAAAGTGGAGCTCTAATCTCTCCTTCTTGAGGCCAAGCCTCTTCAATAGGCACTTTGTTGGCAAGTATATTTGAGACGGTGATATCCCCATCACATGGATCTACTTCATCCTCCACATTCTCATCAACATTATCAACCCCTTCTATGAACTTCACTTCTTGCTCCATTTTATCTTTGTAGTAAGGGTTACCTTCCCGAAGTATGATGGCTCTCCGGGTAGGACACTCACTCATTTGGTGACCCCATCCTTGACATTTAAAGCATTGAGTACCCTTAAGATTAGGATTACCTCCTTCTCTAAGGGTATATCTTGGAGCATTCTTCTCAAAGGACTTCTTTTCAAAAAATCTCTTGAACTCGGAACCTTGAGCCCAAGTTGATGACACTTGATTTCCTGCTTTGGGGTTGATGACTTTCTCCAACTTAATATCTCGTTCAACATCAATAGCCGCTTCTAAGAGATCATCCATCCGAGCAAACTTGTATATTGACAATCTAGAGGCAATCTCTTGGTTCAATCCTACTTTGAATCGGATCTTGGTGTGATCCTCATCCTCGTTGTAACCAAGATTCAAGAGTAGATTTTGTAATTCATCATCATACGCTTCAACACTCTTGTCTTCTTGTCTCAAATTGTATAACTTGGCGAGCATCCTTGTCTATATCTCTCCGTCACATGCTTGGCTCTCATAAGGGCCTTCATCACTTCCCATGGTGGATAATGACCTCCATGAAGAACCCCCTTACATTCTCTTAGCCGATTCCCACCAAGTCAATGTATAACCTTCAAATTGAGCAACGACATAGGTGGTATTCTTAGCATCGGGCAAGTCATTAGCTTGGAAGATCCTATCACATTGCGACTCCCACTTGAGGTATGCTTCGGGATCACTACCTATTTGAAAACTAAGAAGAGTGACCTTGATAGAATTGAGACCGCCTTGGTCTCTTGGTCCATGTCCTTGGGCACCATACCCATATCCTCCTTCTACTTGTCCCTAAAACTCTTCTTGGACTCTTATGGCTTGGTTGAGTGGCATTTGGTTAAGTGGAGCTTGGTAAGGTGGGTTTGGGTTTTGGAGTCTTTGATAGTGTGATACTTGATAGGGTAGGTAGTAGGGTGGATTAAGACCTTATGGGTTCAAACCTTATGGCATTTGGTAGTTTGGGACTTGGCTTTGTGGTGCTTCGTATAGTGGAGTGGGCATTTGTGGAGCTTAAGGTTGGGGCATTTGTTGAGGTGGGTTAAATTGTAAGGGTAGGGCTACATGTCGTGGAGTTTGATCATCCGTAGTAGTAGGTAAGGGAATATTACCTTGTTCGGGAGGGTAAAACATGTTGTGGAGAGTCCTAAGAGAAATGGTAGCTGAAGTTTCTTGAACTTGTCCACTAGAGGAAGCTTGGAGATTGTTTTGAGGAGTAGCATTTGAAGAGTTAAGGTTTCCCTTTACACTCACCATCCTTCCTTCTATGTTCGATACCCTCTCATCCATGCCCGACATTCTATTATTTACCACATCTACTCTTTGTCGCAACCCCATGATGGCTTCCAATATAGTATCAAGATTGGTTCCACCCGAAGTAGGTTGAATTTCGTCTTCCGGAGCCATGGTACCTATCAACAAGACACTCAATACAACTAGCAAACAAAATTAACGTTAGTGAAATCAATCTCACAATCGCTAGTATTTTCACACTTGGATTGTCTCTCAATTAGCTCACTTGTTGGTCTTGCTTGTTCTCGTTGGTATAGGAAGTGTCAAATAGCTGCCTCTCTAATAGAATGGACTCTTGTTGATAGAAGAAAGGATGACTCAATAAAATACAAAAGAACTTGACTTAAGAAGTTAACTAGAAAGAAAACGACAAAAGTACACACAAGAGAAAGAACAAGAAAGAAAATGAACTTAAGAACTAATCACAACCAAGTAAAACAATTACTAGTTGTTAATTAGATTTAGAATCAAAGAAGAGATGATTAGAGGTTGAGAAGATGAAGTTAGAAAGCAAGACGAGCTTACTGAAATTTGCTGCTCACCTTGAAGACCTTGGTGGCGATCCGTTAGGATAGTGGTGGTCCTTCAGGACTGCAGTTGCTGCTTAACCAGTAAAGGTTGTTTAAGTCCCCTTAGTGATGGCCTTGGTGACGGGCCATCAGTGGTTTGGCGGTCCGTCATGCAGTCCGTCGCTTGCTAGGCAGAATGGAACCTTGGCCTTCCTTGGTTGACGGGTTAGTTGGTGGTCCGTCGGGGGCGTGATGGCCAGTCAAGAAGACCATCACCCCTTAAGCAGATTGTTGTCAGGCCTTTGGTCTAGTGACGACCAAGTGTGGCAAACCGTCACCAGTTTGGTTGTCAGTCAACTTGGCCGTCAATAACAACCGGAAATGGGGCAATTCGGGCTTCAAGTTCCGATGTCGATTCCTTTGATTCGTGACCTTTGGGACCTACTTCACTTTGTATTTACCCTTTATAGGTCGAAAAACACCTTTTCCAAAATTTGCACTAAGGGTTTTGGATCAAATTGTACTTTCTTGCTTCTTCTTCACCAAGAACTTCAAGAACAAAGATGAAGAATTCAAAAACCCAATTCACTCAATTCAACTCGAAATCGCATCAAATTTGAACCCCAAGCTCCTTTTGGTATGGGCTGTTACGATCGTTTTCGAAAAGTCAAAAACTTCATAACTTCGTGGCAAAAAGTCTATTTAATTTTATTTGAAAAATAAATTAGAGTCGCCACTTAATTTTTAGGAAAATTAAGAAACCATTTAAAAAGGTAATTTTGAAAACTTTTTTAAAAAAAAAACCAGAGTCTAGGTAAGGGTTCAAGTAAATTCGAAAGAAGGTGTTAGGCACTTTCGAAAATCCACAAAGTGTGGTTCCCGACAGATTAAACTTATTTGGCTAATTTTGAAAATTCTTCAAGTTTGTAAAAGTCTTAAAGATGTAACTTACTTGAAAAATTTAGTCAATACTTGTCCCCAATTACTTATTTTGAATTGTGAAATAAATAAAATGTCAAAGTTAAAATTCTAGCTTAACAATATTTACCCATATGAAGACCTTGAGCTAAATAATTAGCTCAACTTCTTAATCATGGATTTCAAGCTAACTACCAACTATGAAAGAATTTGAATAATTCTCAAGTTAGTCTTAAAGCTTAAAATTGCCTATGTTGAATTTAAACTTGGATAAAACGGTTTTGAGATGAAACAACTCTTCACGATGACCAATCTTGATCAAACAATTTAATAAAACCCCAAGGGAATTCATCTAAGTTTAAAGATAAATGAAGGTTAGCAACAAACAACCAATGAATGAACAATTAACAATGAAAGGAATAAAAGATGATCTTGGGCATCTCCTAAGATCAAAATCACCACCGAAAATTCAATCCTAAATTGTTCTGCTGCTGCCACATCATTTTTTGGACTTTTTAAGTCCAAATCCTTTCATTTTCCAGCCCTTTGGGCTATTGCTTATTTCTGAATTTTTATGCTTTTGGCCTTATAATTGCTTCACTTTCCATGGGCTTAGTGGAGGTTGACTCGAGGAGGAGCGAATGCGAGGGAAATGGGGAGTCCAAAATGGACTCGTCTCAGGCAGTTCATGCACAAAAAGAAAGAAAAGAAAAAAAAAAATAAAAAAAATTAGCAATATGCCAAGAATCAGACTTAAATTCCACACTTAGACAGATTTATCCTAGACCAAATATTATAGAACCAATTACTCAAAACGGGATTTTGCAAAGTAGTAAAATTAAAAGAGGTTATTCTTAACACTTTGACAAAACGAAACTGACAGGTTTACTAATTTTAGCCGAGTTAATCTCGAAAGGAGACCAAGAGTGAATAGTTACTTCAAATACTCATACAGTATTCCAATGAAATTCTTCAAACTAGACCTAAAAACAGTAGTCAAATTCCTTTATTCAAATCTCCATTTGTTCAAAGTGAACAGATAAATATCTCAAGGATAAAATGGCATCTCAAAGCTTATGATACTTTTTATGGCAATTACAACCAACTATTTAGGCAAAACAAATCGCTTTTTAAACAAATATGCATATATTTTAGCCAAGGAATGACAAAGGAAGTGTAAGCAATAGACCCATTTTGAGAAATAAAGACAAGTGGACATATTGCATATTTTCTTTAATGACAAGAAAATCTGGCCCAACTCGCAATTTAAATAGTTCTAAAGACATAGTTGAATTAACAAACACACTTAATCAGTTAAGTGAAAGCTAATGATCAATTCCAGATTTCATAGTTACAACAAAGAGACTAAACCAGTATCTTAAAATTGAATGAACCCGAGTGATTTCAAAACATAGCAGTGAACTCTTAATCCAACTAACTATTCATACCATTTGGGCAAAATTCAATAACTTTACTTGAGAAATTATGCAACACATAACAAGGAGGCTCATACAAAGCGAAGACATGCCGACTAATTTAATAGATAAAAAGAACTGAATCAGAAACAAACTAAACCATTTCACACCTGAAAGAAACGTTCTTAAGGAACTTCAAGAATTTAAGAAAAGTGAACCGAGAAGGAATAATAACATATCCTACAACACATTCCAGCTTTTTGTTTAAGATGAAAAGTAACTTGAGCTCACAAAGGGAAAAACTGAAGAAAAACATTCAGAAATCTACTACTCCTGTAGATTTTATACCACTTCAGCATAGCCAATTATGATTCTTGCCTCTACTTGGAGAGGACACACTAACTATATCCCCAACCACATGGATCATTGGACAATATCAAAATGCACGTAACTTCATTATGAGATGGCTGTAATTGGAGTAGAACCGAAATGAAGTAGAGAAAATTCTAAAGGTTCAAACTTTAATACCCCAAACCAAAACTGGTGCTTAATTGTAACCAGATTTAAGCATGAGCAACTTTACCATTAAACTAACAAGGACTGACTTCCAATACTGAAAACCGATTTTAAAACAAATGGGAATGCAGGGGAGGGATATAATGTACATAACACATTCCAAATTTAC
The DNA here is from genome assembly GCA_031232105.1 of Capsicum rhomboideum. NCBI lineage: Eukaryota > Viridiplantae > Streptophyta > Magnoliopsida > Solanales > Solanaceae > Capsicum > Capsicum rhomboideum. The sequence continues at coordinate 125,024,101 of CP124716.1, forward strand.
ATAATGTGAAGTTGGGCATACAAATTAATCAAATCGGATAAGAAATTGCGGAAAACATAAAGAAATCAGAAGCCACATAGCAAATTCGCACAAAAAATGAAGTCGGAGGATAGAAAGATGATTACCTGTTCTCGAGCAGCCAACCGGGACAACGAGTTGACGATAAACTTCACCAACTTGATTCCGACTTGAGTTCGTTGGAATCGAACAAGATTAAACTAGAATCCCGTTTCCTTAATATTATGAGCAAATGAACTCACAAAATTTTCAGGACCCAGGATATTAGCGATTTTCCCGTTAAGAAATCCCAAGCTTCTTTTGAGCCTTTGAGGGTTCTCTCCACAGTGAAAACATTCCCTCAAACAAAGGAACAGTGGGGGTATTTATAGGAATGAAACTGGGGCTTTAGAAATAGATTTTCGATGTGGGAATTGGGTGGAATTTGTGAGAAATAGCGATGTGGGATGGGAAATGGATTCCAAATCGAAAGTCTATCAAAAGGCATCAACAAAATGGACGGAGATTAGCGAGTCTCCGTCCTTGCTCGTACAGGGAACGAATGGGAGAAGAGGGCGTGGACAATCTGGAAGCTTCCCCGTACAAAAATGCGTGCTTATCACGCGGAGGTGTACGAATTTTGAGAGCTAGATTTGTTGGAAATTACGGCGGCTCAAGAGAAAATCGATTTAGGGTTTGTAGGGTTTGAGTTTGTGTGTGGTTGCCGATATTGTTTTGCTGATGTTGGGTTAAGTGTAGAAGAAGGGGATATAAGGGTGTAGTGGGCTGGAGCGGGTCGTGAGGTGTTGGGCCTGGGTTGTGGGTTGCTGTTTGGGGGTTGATGGGCTGGTGTGGGTTAGTTTTGAAATAGGTTAGGAATTAAGTTGTTTGAGTAGGAATAGGCTATATAATAAATAGCCAAATGGGTATAAGAATTAGTCAATTTTATTAAGCTTCTAGCCAAATTAAAAGTCAATGGATCAATTGCATTGCAATTGTAACCACTTTGACTTCAATTAAGGCCTAATCTCGATAAATTGACCAAATTGAGTCGAAACTTAGACGAATTAATGTATAATTTAATTAGGAGCTTCTTGATTTAATAAAATCAAGTAAATATTTTTCAAATAAAATATTTTAAGAACAATTATTTTTTAAATCAAGACTTTATCCATTTGACTTTATTCTTAAGATAGTTCTTGATCAAAAATTTGATTTTTGACAAAATAATTATTTAAGCAACCAAAATTATACGATCTCATATACCTGAGTACGGAGATGTATAATTCATCACTTAAATAACAAATTTAACTCAAATAAATATTTTAGAAAGCATTTATCTGAATAAAATAAATATTTTGAATTTATTTAAAATCAAAGAAACTCAGGATTAAATTTAGTCGGGGAGGACAAAAATTAGGTGTCAACATGGGCAACAAACCCCAATACTTTTCAACCATCAATTTCACTCCAATAAGCTTAGATTTGAAGACCCATTTTGAAATTTCTTCAAACTCAACAATGGTAGAGGCTTCAAATCAACTTCGATTAAGCTCAAATTTGATATTTAGCGTCAAATAGTGCTAGGGAACAAGAATATAACACTAAAAACATAAGAAAATACCAAAATCAAAAACTCAAAATTTGGGCTAACCCCAAAAACGTGAAACACCAATTTTTTTTTTGTGATTTTTGATTTTCTTTCGATAACACACCCAAGATTGAATTCGTAGGAACGAATCCAAGCTCGGCTCTGATACCAAATGATACGAACCAAAATACGAAGAAAACAAAGAAACTACGAAGACGACAAAAACAAGGATAAAATGGAAAATACGAAAATATGAGATGAAGAACGAAAGAAAAACAATGACAATAAAGGGAAAAGATAGATAGATAGCCACAGTGAATAAAAGAGAGGATAACAAAAGGGTATATTAAACCCTCAACCTTCCTTTCGATTACTCAAAGCACCAATCTCTTACGAAAATCGAAAGAGGAATTGGACCTCAAACAACCAACGTTTCTTACAATCAAAAAAGCTCCCAAAAAGCTAACATAAAAACACTCTCAAGTGTAAACTCATCAATAATCATCTATCCCTAAAAAGAGAAGAAAGCTAGCTATTTATAACCATGAGCTTTATTACAAAAATGGGTCCAAAAGTGACCCTAAATGCCAAATGGGCCCAAAAGTGACCCAAGTGCCAAACACTTGCAACCATAAGCTCTTCCATAGTCTCCTTCAATGCCCACGTTATCATGGTGGGTCGCAATACTCCTCCTCATCCCTAAAAAGACGACAATTACCCTTAGTGAGGATCTTTGGGGTAATCCGGGATGTATCAAGTACCCCCTCTGGAGATGGTTTTGTGGTAAAATTTCTATATTTCAATGTTCATATATAGTTCAGTACTCCCTCTTTTTACTTCTTTTGTTTGCCGTTACATTTCTTGCGTTGTTTGAGAATTGGATTATAGGGGCTGTCATTTGCCTACTCAGTCAACACAAAAGTGCATCTCTTGCACAATTTTTTTGTTTTTCAAATGACGGTGGTGTCAAGGCCTTGCATGTCTCACTAGAACAAGTAACTTTGTTCACTAGATTTAAACGGATAAAAAGAAATTACCTATTATTTTTAATTTTGCCTCCATTGTGATTTTGAACCTGATTCCTCATAATTCTCCTCCCACTATATTGTCCACTAGGCCACAACTTAGAATGTTTATGCTTGCACTACTATTAGACTCGAGAACTGGAAGTCAAGAATGTGCTAAAAAAAAGTTTCCCTGCCTCAAGCTTGTTTGGTGGTATGGAAGAGAGAAGTTGGAGAATTTCATACTCAATCCATTTTGATTCCACTTCTTTTGTCATTAATTGAACTAATTAATACACAGCTAATTTTAGGTTTCAGAAGCGGAACAGAATCCAGAGTATTGCCCATATAATTAGTATTAACCCTACATTGTTTGCTTACACGTAAGAGTTATCCCACAAGAATTGCCAAACTTTAGGCGTCTATTGCATTACTAGGTGCCGTCCCATATATAACACAACATAGTTGGCTTGGAGTTTTTTTTTTTTTTTTTTGCATAATACTAAATAGACATCTTTAACTTGGTCCCAAATGACAACTAAACACTCCAACTTTGAGAATGTACATCTAGACACCTCAACTCATCCCCATTATGTCTCGTGGACACTGACACTAACGTGACGCACAAATTTTGGAGGTATCTAGATGATCATTTTGTGAGTTTGAGTGTTCAACTAACACAGTGGAAACAAGTTGAGGTGTCTAGACATACATTCTCAAAGTTGAAGTATTTAGTTGTCAGTTGAAGCCAAGTTAAAGTGTTTATCTATATATTATGCCTTTCATTTTCAAGCTGGCTTCGGAGGTAATTTTGGTTAAACAGAATTGGAAATTGGAGATCCATCTAGGAATATTATTGAGAAGATTTTCCGAGCAGCCACAACAAATCCATCGAAGCAACATCGGACAATAAAGAAAGTTCTAAGGGTAAACAACACAGTTGACATTTTAGAGAAATTCGAGAAATACAGAGGAACTGTGAAGAAAAGGTCCTTTGGGCAGTACAAAAAGCACCCAAGAAACACATTTGATGGAAACGAATTGTTGCAATTTCATGTCACGACAATGACTTGTTGCAACGGACAGAGGGAAATCATTACTGAGCTCTGCAAAAATCCCAGTTGCTGTGTCTGCAGGCTAATTCAATCTGGCTTTAGAACTTCGTGTAACCCGGAAAATGGAATTCAATTTAAGCACAAGCAGTGATGCCCCGTGTCAGCATACGAGTCGCGCCTCCAACAGAAAGAATGTCGAGAGACCTGTCATAGTTTGCAGGACAATTGCTGGCAGAGTAGTAAACAAGGATGATATCAAACTTGATGAAGAGTATGATTCAGTTGCAAGTGGATTTCATCTCAGGTCACAGCACTTAATTGTGAAAGATTCAAGTGCTCTACTCCCCTGCTTCATCATAGTTTTGAACTGAATATATTCTTCTCTGCATCCACTAAACTTTTAACAAATATTCGCGCTGAACTCATTGTACTTCTGATCACGAGTTCAAAATTTAATATTTGTTAAAAGTTTAATGGATTTCACATATATATTTGTGTCAGTGTCAAAGATATTGTATTCAATTGAGCCCATTGAATAAAGGCTCGGTCCACCTTAACGATTAGTTGGATGACCTAGTCTTCCGATTTTGATAACTTCCTTAAGAAACACAATCATTTCAGTAGAATATATACATATTCCAGCAAAATTCAATTTCTGGAATTAGCTCTTTATATGGAATTCTTTTTTGTTGGATTATGGTTCGGGTCGTGGGTCGCTCCATTTGGGCTGACCCGACCCATCTGAAAAGAGATAAGATTAATGAAATAACTTCTTTGAGAGTAATTACCTTCAGGAAGTAACTTCCTTGAGGGAAGTTATAATTCACGACAATAAAAAGGAGCAAGCGGCTTCTTTTCAAAAGTGAGGCTCTCAGTTTCAGAAAATCTTTTCTTCTTCCTCAGATACTAAATATTTCTCCAGTTCTATAAAACAGTGAGGCTAGACATCTAGTTTGTGAATTCGACGCTTTGTTTCCTAGTGATTCAAAGTAGACTTGGGGCAGATTCGTTTTGACGGTGAGTTCAACAAATTCCGCTGCGTATTCAAGGTACACAATCCGTTGTTCTCGCTCCATATTTTAAAACATTGGCATCAGAGTCGTGTGGTTATGTTCCTGTTTTTTACATCTTCTCTGTAGATTATTTTTGTTTTGTGGCCGACCATGAATTTTTTATTTGTGACAGTAAAAGTTGGTTTTGTTTTTTTTGAAGTTCTATAGTAATCTACCCATACATGTGACCAACTATCTTCCATCGATGCACAATATTGATAATGATTTTGACAAAATTCTATTCAATTCGATGGCATTAGTGTTTGTGGTAGTTACACTCATATGAAAATTTGAAGATAATTACCGATGAAGAAAAGGAACTTTTTAGTCAAAATACATTATATACAGAGAAGGAATTTTTCAAAAGACCCATGTGGTTCTTTACTTTTATTATAATAAAATGAAGTAAGAGAAGTTTAAGTATTTGCAGTACTCAAAATTGATTTCAGCGTATTATACATACTTGAATTTTTGGTATGAAATTTAATTATTCACAATATACTCGTTATTAGCTTTCTGTTGATATATTGTGCTTGAAAAATGGATTAAAAACGAGTGAGATATGAATTTTTGAAGTTAAGGCTGAAATTTTAATTGTATTCTGAAAAACTGCATTCTGAGATTTAATTTCTGCGATTTACCTTTTGAAATTTTGGTATGAAATTTAGGTTTGCATAATCTACTCGTTTGGGGCTTTCCGTTGGTAAATTATGCATGTAAAACGAATTAAAAATGAGTGAGATTATTTTTTTAAAATGTTTCATGAATAATGGAGTATTATAATGATTTTACTAAGTCTTGGTAATATGTTGAGTCCTTAAATTTTTCCTAACATATTTTGCCTTCTACAATTAATTATGGCATAAGTTGCTACATAGAATAGTATAACCATTCTGATTGTTTCTTTGTTCCTATTTCAGACATGGCTGAACAGGGACAAACTCGAATCACTACAAGTGGGAGTTCAGGATGTCGAGCAAAGAGACAAAGTAGAAGAGCACGTTGTCGAAGGACAAGTTTCCGAGGACGTGAGTTCCTACGGATTGGTGTCCCAAGGGTGACACAAAATCTGTTACGGAATGAAAGGGCTATAAGAAGGGAAAAAGAGAAGAAACTAAAACAGTTCAAGTCTTTTAAGGTGTCCCCTAGTATTTCAGTTGCTAATTTTATTCAATTTTTTGAATTAAAACGAGTAGAACTGGAAAACTATGTTGAAATCTCGGATTGGGAAGCTTTAGCTATTTTAGCAGATTCTCTCCGTGATCCTTGGGGCAAGAGACTAATTGACGTTTATCACGAGATTTGGCCTAGCGAGCCTTTTTGGGTGTATATACGTCGTCTTGAATATTTATGGGGGGATTTTCATCTTTGAATTGACTTGTAACTTGAAGTTGTTTATTAACTTTATTATATATATATATATATATATTAAGTTGTTTCTCTCTTTTGATATGAATTCCATTTATTTATTTAAGTTTACTAAAACTTTATTGAAAGCTATCATTAAAATACACATTAAGAAATTAACTTCTAATTTTGATCAAATATTTAGTTCGTAGATGATGATCGGATTCTTACGTGTCCTTTCGATTTTACACTAAACATGAAACCTTTATGTGAATTGATTTGCTTAAATGTGTAAGTCGCATGCATTATTGATAAATGTACTTGCGTGATTGTCTCTCAATTACAGACATGACATCAAAAAGTATTATTGCTGACTTGAACAAAGGTGAAAAATTAAATGGTGACAATTACGACATCTGGAGTCGTAAAATATGGTATGTACTGGAAGAGCAAAATGCTCTTAAAGGTATTAACCATGTTTTAAGTCAACCAGAAGAGGGAAACATTGCACAACACAAAAGAGACCTTGAAGCTTATAAGGCTCGAAAAAAGGTTGATTCCGTTGCACGTGGAATCATTGTTAGTTCTGTGGTTGTTGACCTCATTCACGAAGTTGAGGAATTTCCCACTGCTCATGCCATCTGGGTACATTTGCGAGGAACATATGGGGGTACATCTGTCACCCGCCTCAGACAACTGACTATCAAGTTTGACACTTACAAGAAGCGTCACGATCAAAACATCAAACAACACCTTAGTGTGATGTCAAATATGATAGCTCAGGCTCAAAAGTGCTGGTCATGTTCTCTTGAACGAGCAACAGGTTCAGGCAGTGATTCTGTCTCTTCCCAACAGTTGGGAACATTTGAAGGTTAACTTAACCCATAATGATAGCATCAAAACTTTTTCTGATGTTGCCCGTCATGTTGAACTTGAAGACGAGCGGCTTGGTGCTGCTAAAGCTGCTTCTAATGCCTTTATGGCAGAATCACGTGGTAAGAAGTCTTCAGGCTTCAAGCGTAAGAAAAATTGGAAAAAGAACGGGCATGGTAAAGAAACCGAAGAAGGACCCTCTGAGAAAAAGAACAAGCCAAATTCCAAGAAGGGAAAACGGTTTATCAAGAAGAAAGACAAGAGCAAGATGAAGTGATATAATTGCCAAGTTCTGGGGCATTTTGCTCGTGATTGTCCCGAGCAGAAAAAGGTAGCCTTTCTAAACGCATCTCTAAGTGCTACATATGTTTCTAGCACTGCTATATTAACTGAATCTTATCCTATGTGGATTGTAGACTTAGGAGCCACCGACCATGTGAGTCGTGATCAGAAGCGTTTGTGGAGTTCCGTCGAGTTTCACCTGGATCAAGGTGGATATATGTAGGAAATAATGCAAGACTTAAAGTCAAAGGGATTGTCACTTGCAAAGTAGACTTGCGTGGTGGCCGGTCATTGATGTTGCATGACGTCCTATATGCTCTAGAGATTCGACGAAACTTAGTATCTGTGTCTGTTCTTTTAGATGTTGGTTTCAATTTATTTTTTAGTCGCAATGGTGTTAGAATAACTCTAGATAATATTTTTTTATGGTTTTGGACTTCGTTATGATCGCTTTATCGTTTTAGACTGTAATCCTTCAACTTAATTACATGGCATGCTAGATTGGGTCACATAGGGCAAGATCGAATGAATAGATTGGCAAAGGAAGGACATCTAGGTTCTTTTTCCAAAATTGAAATGCCAACTTGTGAAAATTGTCTTGCCGGAAAGATTACACGTAAACCATTTGGGAAGGCTAAAAGAGCTGAAATCCCACTACAATTAATCCATCCTGATATCTGTGGTCCAATGAATGTGAGGGCAAGGTCTGGTGCTTTATATTTCATTACATTTATTGACGATTTCACACGCTTTGGTTATGTCTATTTGATTTCTCATAAATCTGAAGCACTTGAATGCTTCAAAAGATACTTGAATGAAGTTGAGAATCAATTAGATAAAAGTATAAAGGCTTTAAGAACCGATAGAGGTCGTGAATATTTGTCAAAATAGTTTGAAGAACTGTGTACTGAAAAGGGCATTATCAGACAGTTAACTACTCCTTATACACCTCAACAAAATGGTGTAGCTGAAAGAAGGAATGGAACATTGTTGGACATGGTAAGGTCAATGATGGCACAGACAAATTTACCAATCTCTTTCTGGGGGGATGCGTTATTGACTGTGGCCTACATATTGAATAAAGTGCCTTCTAAATCAGTATCTTCTACTCCTTATGAACTATGGACTGGTCATAAACCAAAACTTAATGATCTACGACCTTGGGGTTGTGCTGCATATATTAAAGATCGTTTTGGTGAGTTTGGTAAACTAAGTCCAAAAGGAAAGAAATGTATCTTTATAAGATACTCAGAACACTCCAAAGGGTATGTGTTTATTGGTGAATTGGAGGATGGAAGTACTACTGAAATTGAATCACGAGATGTCACATTTCTGGAAAATGATTTTCCCCAAAAGGCTTGAATTCAGATGATCAAATAATGTCGTCGGACATGCTTGATAATTCATTAGATCAAGAAATGTTTCTTGGTCCAAGTGGGAGTTATAATTCCCAAAATCCTATAGAGGAATCTGAACTTCAATTACGTAAGAGTACCAGAAAAGGTGTACCTAAACGATCTTATGAGATTGAGGATTATGTTTTCTTGGTATCTCCTATAGAATTGGATGAACCTAATTCTGTGACTGAGGTATTATCGAGCCCTGGAAAAGATGAATGGATGAAAGCGATGAAAGAAGAATTAGAGTCCATGAAAACCAATAAAGTCTGGGATCTAGTTGACCTTCCTTCTGGGCGTAGAGCTATTGGGAATAAATGGATTCTCAAAGTTAAACGCAAATCAGATGGGTCAATAGAAAGACACAAAGCATGATTGGTGGCAAAAGGTTTTACTCAAGAAGCTGGAATAGATTATGAGAAAACTTTTTCACCAGTTGTGAAGTTCACCTCAATTCGCTTACTTTTGGCTATTGTTGCACGTTTGGATTTAGGATTACACCAAATGGACGTGAAGACCGCTTTTCTCAATGGAGAACTAAACGAGGAAATCTACATGGAACAACCTGTAGGTTTTGTTGTTAAAGGCCAAGAAAAGAAGGTTTAAATTGAATAGATCAATATATGGCCTAAAGCAGTCTTAAAGGCAGTGGTACCTGAAATTTCATAAGGAAGTGATTTCATTTGATTTCACCATGATCGATGAAGACCATTGCATCTATGTGAAGAATTCCAATGGAATGTTTGTGATTCTTTCGCTTTACGTGGATGATATTTTATTAGCTGGAAATAATTGGAGTATGTGAAAACTATTAAGTCATGGCTTTCAAAGTCATTTGACATGAAAGATATGGGTGAAGCAGACTATATATTGGGTGTAAAAATCCAAAGAGATTGTTCCAAGAAATTTTTGAGTCTATCTCAAGAAACACACATAAAGAAAATTTTGGAACGCTTTCGAATGAATAGTTACAAATCCATGGATACTCCTATAGCAAGAGGTGAAAATTTAAGCCTTGAAATGTGTCCAAGGACTGAAAAAGAAAAGGAAGACATGTCTCGAGTATCATATTCTAATGCTATTGGGAGCTTGATGTACGCTATGATGTGTACTCGCCCAGACATTTGTTATGCTGTAGGTCTGGCTAGCAGGTATCCATCCAATCCTGGAAGAGATCATTGGAAAGCAGTAAAGAGAATTTTTTGATACCTGAAGGGAACTACAGATTATTCACTATGTTATAGTGGATCTGATTTATTCATAAGAGGTTATACAGATGCTGATTGGGCTGGTGACTGGTATGATAGAAAATCAACCTCTGGTTATGCTTTCTTACTAAATGGTGGTGCTATTTCGTGGAAAAGTAAGAAACAAACTTGCACAGCCCTTTCAACTATGGAATCTGAATTTATGGCTTGTGCATCTGCAGTACAAAAAGCTGTTTGGTTAAAGAGATTCTTTGAGCATTTGAATATTGCAAAGAATTCTAAAGGTCCCATGATTTTACATTGTGACAGTCAAGCGGCTATCGCATATACGAAGGATCCTAAGTATCACAACAAAACCAAACACATTGACATCAAGTATAACTTTGTGAGAGACATAGTAGCAAGTGGAGAAATAAATTTACAATACATTCCTACACGAGAAATGATAGCTGATCCCTTTACAAGGGCGATATCTAGAGACTTGTTTGAGAAACATGTTATGGCTCTAGGTTTGTGTAGTATATGATTATATTTCTGTATTGTAAAATAACTTAATTGTTATAGTATTTTTATCAATATAAGACTCTTGAATTTATGTTCATATCTCATATGCATGTGATAATGTGTTTTATTTATAAAGTGTGTCGAACAAGTCGCGAGATTGGCTCTCTCACACGAGCAATCGCCTCTTACGTCGAGGAACGTGAAGAGATGAGTTCCACCATCATATTATGACTTGTTTTGCAAAGCCAGATTTGAGTTTCTATGAGAAGATGGGTTTGGGGATCTTTAAAGAAAGAAACCCAGGTTAGACATTTAGAGGTGTCATGATCAAGATCTGTACGATGTTGAATAACTAAAGGAATGAGACACACACACCAATATAAGGTGAGAGCATCGTAGCATGTGTTTCATACCACGTGTGCTTAGCGACCAATGGATTAATGGAAGAATGAATCCCTGCTTCTCCATTGTGTGAGACCCTGAAAATTATGATAACTTTTCATTGAAATACCCTTTGACCTTTGACTGTTTCTTGAAGTTTCGATCGGTGTTGCTACTTTAGCATGTTACTAATAGCCATGAGTAATTCGGCAATACAGTGCATGTCTAGGAAAGCAGTTGATTTGAAATTGATAGATTCGAGTAGAAAGGGAAGATGATTAAAATGAATACTTAGACTTGTCTACACAAGCCGACTATTACACTAACCATATAGGTGTCAAGTGTAATTGTGTTTATGAAGTTAAACATGAACTCGAGTGCATCTCTTTAAGAGGATGAGGGATTGGATAAGTAACTACTGAAGTAGTGAATTATGTATGGGGTATTACGAGTAATGAGATCCTCATGTAAATAGTCGATTCTTTCCGTATGTGATTGGATTCCTATGTGGAGCTTTTGTAAAACCTTAATAGGTATAGTTCTTGATGCTCGTAGGTCGCACGAACTATTTTTCAGTATGAATTAAGTGTGTTATTGATATGATACTGGTTTCGGTCCATCCCACCATGAGCGAAGTGGGAGATGTTGGATTATGGTTCGGGTCGTGGGTCGCTCCATGTGGGCTGACCCGACCCATCTGAAAAGAGATAAGATTAATGAAATAACTTCTTTGAGAGTAGTTACCTTCAGGAAGTAACTTCCTTGAGGGAAGTTATAATTCACGACAATAAAAAGGAGCAAGCGGCTTCTTTTCAAAAGTGAGGCTCTCAATTTCAGAAAATCTTTTCTTCTTCCTCAGATACTAAATATTTCTCCAGTTCTATAAAACATTGAGGCTAGACATCTAGTTTGTGAATTCGACGCTTTGTTTCCTAGTGATTCAAAGTAGACTTGGGGCAGATTCGTTTTGACGGTGAGTTCAACAAATTCCGCTGCGTATTCAAGGTACACAATCCGTTGTTCTCGCTCCATATTTTATAACATTTTTTACCTTCTTTACCAACTTTTTTAGCTCTGAGTGCAATATAAAAAATTGACTACAAAAATATTTAGTTGCATGGTCCAGTTCTTTTGCATGTTTATATTGCTCTGGCAATACAATTTTTACAGTACAACTGTGTCCTTCAGTAGGGCAATTGCACTGATTCTTTGGATCTTATTGCACTATTTTGTTGGAGTGTGCAGATGCAATAAGCTGTTAGTATTCATCTGATCATAAATAATGATCTGAACTGTTATAAATGTATCACATATTTGTTGTTCATTGCATGATAATATACATTTAGCATAAGTTAGTTAGGTCAATCCATGCATTATATTTTCATTTCATGACAATTATATGGAAATATTAACTTGATTAACAAATATTGCAATGAAAAAGGCATTAACTAATCTGTACTGCTCAGAGGAACTTTGTCGATTTTCAGCACTTTTTTTCCTCAGGGATTGTTTTGTTTGAAAATGAAGTATTAGTTGTCGAACACCTTAACAAAAATATAAGAAATGAATCTGGAAAATTGCAATTAAACTTAGAAGACTATTTGGACAACACACTTCCGAAAACAATTTTCTGAATGAATCTGGCATCTAATGTCGGACACACATTACTTTATATGTACATGTTTTCTAGAATGGAGCAACATAGTCAGTGAAAAATTCACATAGCCAATCCCAACTTGCTTGTGATTGAGGCATAATCATTGTTTTAGTAGTTGTATGTACACAAAAAATTTCAAGAAAATATTGCACATATACAAGACACTGCTGATAAATAGTATTAAGTATAAACATTAGAGTGGAATAAAAGTAGACTTCTTTTAAACTCTATAACCTCGTTCCTTTTCCTTTTTATCAATCAAGAACGGTTAGTTGTTTGGTACCAGGGATAATAATCCGGAATAAAATGCAAGCTTATTTTATCTTGTATTTGATTGGAGGTATTAGTTAGTTTCGGAATTATTTATCCCACTATTTATAACATAGTGATGAGATACGGTATCTCACTCACACACACACACACACATATAGTGGATAACTAATCCCATGAAATATCTTAATTCATGAAATAACTTTGTTTATCCCATCCCCATACCAAAGACACTGTTGTTCAAGCTTCTAGTTTTCAGGCAACTTTGTAACTGACTTGAGGTGATGCATGTGAGTAGGGGTGTACATGGTCGGGGTTGGTTCGGATTTTTTAAATACCAAACCAAACCATTTGCATCGGATTTTTAAATCTATAAACCAAATCAAACCAATAAAATTTGGGTTTTTCAACCTCAGATTTTTTCTAGTTTTTCGGGTTTTTCCCAGTAAAGTCTTTAGAAAAACATATAATTAACTTGTACTTCATATATTTCTTAGTTCTAGTAAGATACAACTATCTTTAGGTGTTTCTTAAAAAAATAACACAATATAAAATGATTGATGGCAATAAAATATTCAACAACAATAATAATAAAATCGTATAAAATAAATATTGCATATTAATAAGTTATAATAAAAATAATCATAATTTAAAAATATTAAGTCATGCTAAAATAAGTCTAGTAAGTATTAATTACATGATTAAATATTAAATAGAAAAATATATTTAGGCTATGTATTTATGCAAAGCTAAAGAATAAATATCCAATATTAGTGACATTCCTAGTGTTTATTTGAATATTTTTGTTATCATTGGTATTGATCAGAGGCGGAGCCAGGATTTCCACATAGGGGGTTTAAAATTTGAAGAAAAACTAATTGAAGGGGGTTCGACATCTATTATATATACATAAAAACTAATTTTAGTCATGTATAAATAGTATAATTTTTTGCCGAAGGGGGCTATGATGAACCCCCATGCCAAAGGCTGGCTCCGCCCCTGATATTGATTTGGGCTTTATTTGAGTTACTAATATGTATGGGCTATAAAACTTATTGGATCATTCAAAATTTTAAGTTTAAACTTGAAGTACTATGTTGAAAGATAAAAACAATGAAAAGGTTTAAGAAAAATTTATAAATTACATTACATTAAATATTTTTAAAAATGGTATAAATGTAATGTCAGATTGGTTCAGTTAGGTTTGACTTTTTTTAGTTAAAACCAAACCAAACCAAACCAATTATAGTTGGGTTTATTTTTCCAACACCAAATCAAGTCAAACCAAATCACTAGTCGGGTTTTTTTCTCGTTTGACTCGATTTGCGGTTTGATTCTGTTTGTAGTTCGATTTTGTTCACCCCTACATGTGAGGTCAAAAATACATATATTTAGTCATTATTTGCCTGTATTTTTATTTGTTCTTTTTGAAAATTGATTTTATGAATTGTGCTTAAAATTATATTTTGATGTGTAGGATTAAAATGGTGTGAAGATGAAAAGAGTTGGAGCCAAAACGAATTAAAGACGGAAGATTATATAAGAAAATCAAGCAGAAAACCTAATGGATTAAATTGAATATAATAATATACTCCCTCAGTTCCATTTTACTTGACCTTCTTTCTAAATATATTTGTTTCAAATTAGTTGTCCATTTTCGCAAATCAAGAGTATTTTATCACTTTTTTCCCATATTACCCTCAGTATTAAATAACTAAAGAAAATAGTAATAGTTAGATTTAGAGTTTCAAAACATCATTAATAGAGTTAATTTTATAAAGTACACTTCTAATTAATATTTTCTTAATGGGTGTGTCAAGTCAAAAGAGGCCAAGTAAATGGAATGGAGGGAGTATAAAGTTACAATTTGAATTGAAGGAGAAAGCTGCACACGTAGGGGTGTGCAAAAATCAAACCGACCAATAAATCAAACCCATAAAATTGCTATTGGTTTATTGGGTTAACGATTTTTTCAAAAAAAATTATTGTTATATATATATATATATATATTATTTTTATTTATTATTATTATTATATATTTTTTTATAACCGTGGTGTCCGGGCCAGCTTGCGTGCACCTCGACTAATTTCACGGGATACCTGCCACCTACTTATTATATATTTCTCTTAATTTCTCTTTAATTTCTACAAACTAACAAACCTATTCAATTTCCTGAAAACCTATAACCCGATAAAGACATAAATTTAAACCTTTTCAATTTCCTCTTTGGTAACCGAAGGCGAGGGTTTGCGACGACGATGGTGAGTGTCGAACAACTATGATTCAACAACTAGGATTCAGTTTTTTGAACTAACATTCAGTTCAAGCTTGAAAATTCTTGTAAATTAAAACACATCACGTAGGATTTTGCCTCAACTAAGATTCAGTTTCTTTTCATGTTAGTTGCTACTATTTCTTTTTTATGAGTATTTTCTTATCGGTTAAATCGAAAACAGAACCGTTAAGGACTAAAAACCGACAAACCGATAAAAAATATCTTATTGATTTTGTTATTGATTTAGCATATTTAAAAATTGAAAATCGATAAACCGAACCGATAATACATAAAATCGAACCGACCGATGCACACCCCTTCAGCACACGTGGCAGCAGCTAAAGACACCAATTGAAGCAACCAGACGTGCAAAATAATACTCTTTAGAAATTTGTTGAAGTCGACGTACACTGTGCTACACAAGTAATTCGGATTTTGATTTCTCAATTAATTTTAGATATAGTTATTTTATTTGGGGGGTTTTCGTACACCTATAAATAGTCCATAAGATCAATATTTACAAAACTTTTGACCTAGAGAGAGCAAGGAGCCGCCGTGACAGCCGGAGAAAATTGGTTTCATCTTTTCTTCTCCTTATTTATTTATTTTTACGTTAATTCTTTGGATGATTTGTTGTAATTGCTCTATGTCTATGTGGAGTTAAACTTCTCGTTCTAGGATTATGTTAGCTAATAAAATAATTGTTTAGTAAATCTTCATTTGATTTGTTTGATTAGCATAGTAGTTGTTCTTATATTCTTGTTTTTTTAAAGATTCGCGACCATTAAAATAAATCTTTGAGTCCGAAGTGAACTGACCAAGGGAGCAGAGGGTTAGAATGAAGAATATAGGGAGTAAGATCTCTTCTTTAGTAAAATAAGGAATTGATTTATGGCTAGGATAGGAATATACCTAGATCACCTTACTTGGTTACAAAACGAAAAGATAAGTAAATGCGCTTGAATTGGATTCTCATATCCCTGCTCAACGATGTAGCTGTGAGACTAGTTTGAATAGACGATTAGAGGATGACCATTTCCAATCATAAAATCAATCCCATAAATCAACAACTAGATAATCGAATAAGTTGATGAAATTGATACTAAACATGATTGTTAGCGAAACTATAACCCTAGATCCATTCATCCATTGATTGTGTAAGAATCTACTTTCTTCTTGATTTGTTCATTAGTTATTATTATTATTATTTTTTTAGTTAATTTATAAATTTATCTTTGGAATTTATCGCTTGAATAAATAATTAGCATTAGTCTAATCAAGTAAACAATTAATCGGCAAGTCCCTGTGGGTTCGACATCGGGCTCGCAAGAGCCACTGTATTACTTGTACGACCGCGTACACTTGCGTGTGCGTTTAGATGCAACATTCTCACAAAGAGGGCTTTTTCATCACTTTGTAGCTATCATTGGTCACCTTTACCACTCAACCATCCCTTTTCTTCAGATTTAACAATTATAATAAGTCTACGCTACAGTGCTCAAGGAAGCAGGATGCAAAAACTAAGGACTCAATAAAAGAATTAAGGTAAAAATATGGCTATCAAACAAAAGGTTACCGGCTCAAAGAGCTAACTCGTAGTATAATATCTGAAAAGGCTAAGCTTTTCAAGACAAATCAAAGAAAGCCTATAATCATCTTCTAAACAGAGCAACACTTTTTATTTTGGTTCAATAACATGCAGGGCAAGTTCTAGACTAAGATGCAAAACATGTGATATGCAAATTCTCACCACATGACATAAATATCAATCAAGATGGATCAATTCCACTTCTAAGACAGATATGATCATAGCAAACTATAAAATAAGAATAAACTATCTACAGAGTCCAACCATAAGTCTAGGTGTCAAAAATTTTATTATTTTATTTACACTCATGCACTCACAGAAGAGTAGTAGCTCAGGCCTAAATTGCTAGTGTCAAACAAATAAAAAAGATCTTTTTTATCTCTCCTAAAAGCATACTACTCTTAGAAAATAAAAAATCACTCGATTCAAGGGCCCCCTTCGGAAAAGAACCAAAAAAAATTTAAGGGGTGGGGTGGTGATGTGAGGCTAAAAATACATATATTTAGTCATTATTTGCCTCACATTTTATATTTTTATTTGTTCGTTTTGAAAATTGATTTTATGAATTATGCTTAATATTATATTTTAATGTGTAGGATTAAAATGATGTGAAGATGAAAGGAGTTGGAGTCAAAATGAAATAAAGACGGAAGATTATATAAGAAAATGAAGAAAACAGCTTAATGTATTAAATTGAATATAATAATATAAAAAGTTACAATTTGAATTGAAGGAGACAGTTGCACACGTGGCAGCAGCTGAATACAACAATTGAAGCAACCAGAAGTGCAAGATAATATTCAGTGAAAAATTTGTTTAAGTCGGCATACACTGTGCTGTCACAAGCAATTCGGATTTTGATTTCTCAATTAATTTTAGATTTAGTTATTTTATTTGGGGTTTTTTCATACACCTATAAATAGTCCATAAGATCAATATTTACAAAACTTTTGATCTAGAGAGAGTAAGGAGTCGCCGTAAAGGTTGGAGAAAATTGATTTCATCTTTTCTTCTCCTTATTTATTTATTTTTTATATTAATTCTTTAGATGATTTGTTGTAATTGCTCTATGTCTATGTGGAGTTAAACTTCTCGTTCTTGGATTATGTTAGCTAATAAAATAATTTTTTAGTGAATCTTGATTTGATTAGCATAATAGTTGTTCTTACATTCTTGTTTTTACTATTTTAAAGATTCGTGACCTTTAAAATAAATCTTTTAGTTTGAAGTGAACTGACCAAGGAAACGGAGGGTTAGAATAAAGAATATAGGGAGTAAGCTCTCTTCTTTAGTAAAATAAGGAATTGATTTGTCGCTAGGATATGAATATACCTAGATCACCTTACTTGGTTACAAAACGGGAAGATAAGTAAATGCGTTTGAATTAGATTCTCATATCCCCGCTCAACAATGTAGTTGTGAGACTAGTTTGAATAGACGATTAGAGGATGACCATTCCAAATCATAAAATCAATTCCGTAAATCAACAACTAGATAATCGAATAAGTTGATGAAATTGACACTAAACATGATTGTTAGCGAAATCATAATCATAGATCTATTCATCCATTGATTGTGTAAGAATCCACTCTCTTCTTGATTAATTGTTCATTAGTTATTTTATTTTATTTTTTAGTTTAGTTAATTTATAAATTTATCTTTGGAATTTATCGCTTGAATAAATAATTAGCATTAGTCTAATCAAGTAAACAATTAATCGACAAGGCCCCGTGGGTTCAGCATTTGGTTCGCAAGAGCCACTATATTACTTGTA
The DNA here is from genome assembly GCA_031232105.1 of Capsicum rhomboideum. NCBI lineage: Eukaryota > Viridiplantae > Streptophyta > Magnoliopsida > Solanales > Solanaceae > Capsicum > Capsicum rhomboideum. Next base: position 125,042,357 of record CP124716.1, read on the forward strand.
CGACCGCGTACACTTGCATGTGCGTTTAGAGGCAATATTCTCTCAAAGAGGGCTTTTTCATCACTTTGTAGCTATCATTGGTCACCTTTACCACTCAACCATCTCTTTTCTTCAGATTTAACAATTATAATAAGTCTATGCTACAGTGCTCAAGGAAGCAGGATGCAAAAACTAGGGACTCAACAAAAGGATCAAGGTAAAAATACGGCTATCAAACATAAGGTTACAGGCTCAAAGGGCTAACTAGTGTTATAATATCTGAAAAGTCTATACTTCTCAAGACAAATAAAAAAACACTTATTATCATCTTCTAAACTGAGCAACACTTTTTATTTCGCTTCAATAACATTCAGGGCAAGTTCTAGACTAAGATGCAAAATATGGGATATTCAAATCTTCACCACACATGACACAAGTATCAATCAAGATAGATCAATTCCACTTCTAAGACAGACAGGATCATAGCGAACTACAAAATAAGAATAAACTATATACAGAGTCCAACCATAAGCCTAGGTGTCAAAAAAATTATTATTTTATTTACACTCAAACATTCAAAGAAAAGTACTACTCAAGCTCAGGCATAAATTGCTAGGATCAAACAAATCAAAAAGGTCATTTTTGTTTCTCTCCTAAAAGCAAACTACTCCTAAAAAATAAAAAAAAATCACTCGATTAAAGGGGCCCCCATCGGAAAAGAATCGAATAGAAAAATCAAGGGGTGGGGTGGTGATGTGAGGCCAAAAATACATACATTCAGTCATTATTTGCTTTTATTTGTTCTTGAGAATTAATTTTATAGATTGTGCTTAATATTATATTTTGATGTGTAGGGTTAAAATTGTGTGAAGATGAAAAGAGTTGGAGCTAAACGAATTAAAGATGAAAGATTATATAAAAAAATATTTTTTTGAGCCCGAAGTGAACTGACCAAGGGAACGGAAGGTTAAAACGAAGAATATAGGGAGTGAGATCTCTTCTTTAGTAAAATAAGGAATTGATTTGTGGCTAGGATAAGAATATACCTAGATCACTTTACTTGGTTACAAAATCGGAAGATAAGTAAATATGTTTGAATTAGATTCTCATATCCCCGCTCAACTATGCAGTTGTGAGACTAGTTTGATTAGACGATTAGAGGATGACCATTCCCGAATCATAAAATCTACCCCATAAATTAACAACTAGATAATCGAATAAGTTGATGAAATTGCTACTAAACATGATTGTTAGCGAAATCATAATCCTAGATCGATTCACCCATTGATTGTGTAAGAATCTGCTCTCTTCTTGATTAGTAGTTCATTAGTTATTTTTTTTAGTTTAGTTAATTTATAAATTTATCGCTTGAATAAATGATTAGCATTAGTCCAATTAAGTAAACAGTTAATTGACAAGTCCCTGTGTGTTTGACATCCGGCTCGCAAGAGCCACTATATTACTTGTACGACCGCATATACTTGCGTGCGCGTTTGGACACAACATTCTCTCAAAGAGGGTTTTTTCATCTTTTTGTAGCTATCATTGGTCACCTTTACCACTCAATCATCCATTTTCTTCGGATTTAACAATTATAATAAGTCTATGCTACAGTGCTCAAGGAAGCAGAATGCAAAAACTAGGGACTACAAAAGGATCAATGCAAAAATACGACTACCAAACAAAAGGTTACAGGCTCAAAGGGCTAACTAGTGGTATAATATTTTAAAAGGCTAAACTTCTCAAGACAAATTAAAAAACACTTATTATCATCTTCTAAACTGAGCAACACTTTTTATTTCGCTTCAATAACATGCAGGGAAAGTTTTAGACTGAGATGCAAAACATGGGATATGCAAATCCTCACCACACATGGCACAAGTATCAATCAAGATGGATCAATTTCACTTCTAAAACAGACAAGATCATAGTGAACTACAAAATAAGAATAAGCTAAATACAGAGTCTAACTATGAGCCTAGGTGTCAAAAAATTTGTTATTTTATTTACACTCAAGCACTCACAGAAAAGTACTATTCAAGCTCAGACCTAAATTGCTAGTATCAAACAAATAAAAAAGTTCCTTTTTTTTTCTCTCCTAAAAGCAAATTACTCCTAAAAAATAAAAAAATCACTCGGTTCAAGGGGTTCTCCTTGAAAAAGAATCGAAAAGAAAAATCAAGGGGTAGGGTGGGGATGTGAGGCCAAATATACATATATATTTAGTACGCGTTTGGCCATGAGTATTATTCACAATATTCCGAAATACGTTTTCACTTTATTCCGGAATACTTGTTTGGCCATAAATATTCCGGAATACGTTTTCAAAATATTAAAACACCTCAAAAGGTGTTTTCACTATTTTTGGATTCACTTTTTGATTTATTTTTTTTTCAAAAAAAATCTAATTTTTTTATTTTCATAAAATAACTCAATTTTCATAAAACTCTAAACTTTTTTAAATTTATTTTCACTTTTTATATTTTTTAACTTAAAAATACCCCATTTCAAAAATACTATGGCCAAATACAACCCCAACACTATTTTCAACTTTAAAAATACCAAATAAAGTGAATATGTTTTTGATTTTGATGGTCAAAGGGATCCTTAGTCATTATTTACCTTACATTTAGTATTTTTATTTATTCTTTTTGAGAATTGATTTTATGGACTGTGCTTCATATTATATTTTGATGTGTAGGATTAAAATGATGTAAAAATAAAAAAAGTTGGAGCCAAAATAAATTAAAGACGAAAGATTATATAAGAAAATCAAGAACAACTTAATGGATTTAATTAAATATAATAATATATAAAGTTACCATTTGAATTGAAGAAGAAAGTTACACACGTGGCAGCAGCTGAAGACACCAATTGAAGCAACCAGATGTACAAAATAATACTCACTCGAAAATTTGTTTAAGTGGGCGTACAATGTGCTGTCACAAGCAATTCGGATTTTGATTTTTCAATTAATTTTGGATTTAGTTATTTTATTTAGAGTTTTTTCCTACACCTATAAATAGTCTATAAGATCAATATTTCCAAAACTTTTGATCTAGAGAGAGCAAGGAGTCATTGTGAAGGCCGGAGAAAATTAATTTCATCTTTTCTTCTTTTTATTTATTTATTTTTACGTAATTTTTTGGATGATTTGTTGTAATTGCTCCATGTCTATGTGAAGTTAAACTTCTCGTTCTAGGAATTATGGTAGCTAATAAAATGATTATTTAGTAAATCTTAATTTGATTTGTCTGATTAATAAAATAGTCGTTCTTATATTCTTGTTTTTACTATTTTAAAGATTCGCGACCTTTAAAATAAATCTTTTACCCCGAAGTGAACTGACCAAGGAAACGGAGGGGTTAGAACGAAGAATATAGGGAGTAAGATCTCTTCTTTAGTAAAATAAAGAATTGATTTATGGCTACGATAAGAATACACATAGATCACCTTACTTGGTTACAAAACAGAAAGATAAATAAATGCGTTTGGATTAGATTCTCATATCCCCGCTCAACGATATAGTTGTGAGACTAATTTGAATAGACGATTAGGGGATGACCATTTTCGAATCATCAAATCAACCCCGTAAATCAACAACTAGATAATCGAATAAGTTGATGAAATTGATACTAAACATGATTGTTAGCGAAACGAAATCCTAGATCGATTCATCTATTGATTGTGCAAGAATCCGTTTTCTTTTGGTTAATTGTTCATTAGTTATTTTATTTTTATTTTTTTAGTTTAGTTAATTTATAAATTTATCTTTGGAATTTATCGCTTGAATAGATAATTAGCATTAGTCTAATTAAGTAAACAGTTAATCGACAAGTCTCTATGAATTCGACATCTGATTCGCAAGAGCCACTATATTGCTTGTACGACCGCGTATACTTGTTTGTGGATTTGGACTCAACAGAATACAAATAGGAGTAGTAGACTTGAGAGAGTTTCCAAGGTAAAAAGATGATTGATGCATACATGAAGACCCACATCGAAATCCTTTTTACGAGTAGTAGTATACATATGTTTTATTTATAGGGTGAATCATCAAACTTGGCATGAAGTTTCCACAAGACTATATATTAACCGGTGAAGAATCTTCTCCAAGACTGCCAGGGCAGAAATCCGCCTGTTTTATATCAAAAGAAAAAGAAATGAAAACAGGAATTACATTCTCACGCAGACCTATTACTGGATTAAAATATTTCTTTTGTTTCAATTTGCGTGTCACAGTTTGTTTTTCGAGAGTCAAATTTCTTGATTTGATCGTGTATTCAGACATGAAATCTTAAATTTTTTTTTGAGACAAAATATAGATATTCAGAAACTACATAAAAGATTCTACTGGCAATCAGGCATATGAAAATCAATTGGGACGAAGTGTATTAAGGCATATGAAAAAATCATGGTCAAAGAAAAACTCATTTGAAACTTAAAAATCAAAAAGTGTTATATTAATTGGGACGGAGTGTTTGAATCTTGAAAATCAAAAAATGTCATATTAATTGAGACGGAGGGAGTACTCAATTTGCAGTCATGAAAAAAAAAGAAAAAAAGAAGAAACACTGAATGGCAAAAAGTAGAGTAGGATAGCATAGTACCACAACTAGGACATCGCTTATAAAACTTGTTCTTGAGAACAAGTCCTGAACCTCCACAAACTTCACATTTCCTCTGGTTTACCTGCCAAAAGGAACAAGGTTTTTTTTGGTGCCAATGAGACTTTAGACAATGGGGTGCAAGCAATTAAATTGCAGTAACATTTTTAGTACTTAACAATTCTCTTGCTGAACTCCACTCCCGCAACCACAAAAGGTGTCACACCAGCTGCAAAATTGGTTCTCACTAATTTGTTAATCCGCAAAAAAGGAGCAAAAATGTAAAGAAATTACTCCCTTCGAATTTTTGACTGTAAAGTTGGAATGTAATATTTTAAATTTTTGAAATAATTTTTATATATTTACTTAGAAAATAATCCCTCCACCCATTTTTATTTGTACATACATAGCATATTTCTTTTAGAAGTAATGAATAAAATGACAGTTTTACTTTATCACCGTTTGAATATAATAAATTTAATATTTTAAAAATGACGTTGGAAAATAAATAGTAGTAATTACTAATAAAGGTAAAATAGATATAAAATGATAAATTATCTCTTCATTTTCAAATGGACATCTAATTTTAATTTGGACAGAGAGAGTGCTATACAACAAGAACATATATAGCGTAGACCCACAATTGAAGTTTGGCGACGGTTGAATATATGCATATACCTTACTCGTGTCTTTGCGGGTAGGTAGGAAGTACAACAAGCCAAAATAATTTACAATTTAAAATATTGACGGAATAATAGTAAAAAAAAAATTGTTTGACTTTCGCAATCTGAATGGCGGGTAGGTAGGAAGTACAACAAGTCAAAATAATTTACAATTTAAAATATTGACGAGATAATAGTAAAAAAAAATTGTTTGACTTTCGCAATCTGAATGGTACCACATAAATGGAGTAATTGATAGCAAGGGAATAAGAGAAAGCATAGGAGTATGAATAGTACCCAAAGAGCCAACAGCAATTTGCCAACTGATAGCTACCTGAGGTGGGTCTGAAGTGAGTGCTGCTGTAATATCGGCGGCGTTGATTGACTTGCTTAATTGCTTGCTTCGTTTCTTAAGAAGAGGCAGATGTGCTTGCTTGTCTAAGGGAAAGGCCTCATGAGGATTGAATATTGCTTGTGAGCTGAATCCTCTGCTTCTATGGAAGGCGTGAAGAGGGCCCAACAGAGTAGCCATTGGAGTGGAAAGCAATGAGCACTCAATTCTTCTTTGGTATAGGAGGGGTGTAAATGTTTAACAACCACAAATTTGTATTCTGTTCTAATGTCTCCACGTTGCCTCCCTTGTTCTCTCCTCGTTTTTTTTTTGTTTGAAAAAAATTAAAGGCTGTTTCGACTCTCTGCAATTTGCTTACAGCTAGTTTGGATTGTTGTTACTTAGGGTCGTTTGGTAGCTAGTTAATTTTTGTTTAAGTTATACAATATTTGATAGCTAGTTAGGAGTAAGTTATTCATGCATCAAATTAATATAACGGTTAATTTGTAATTTTTAGAGACCCACATAATTAGTAAATGTACAAGTTATGAGAGAATTGGTGTATCTTATGTAGCGTAGAAGGTGGAATAGTTAATACATACATAACTAATATCTGTATAATTCTAACCAGCTACCAAATGAACTTTTAGGGGTCGTTTGGTAGAGTGTATTAGAATAAATTATACATGTATTATGTTTGGTAGGAATTATGTGTCTATGTATAACTGATACATGTATTAGTTATATAACCTATAAGGTATAACTTATTTCAAGGTATTAGTAATACCTAGAGTAATGGGACAATGAATTAACGGTGATAGAAAAGATTCAAAATTGAGTGTAGGTGACTTAAGTCTTAATTATTGAGTATGAGTGACTATTTTTAGATTAAGGATTAAGGGAATGAATTTCATATCTCTAAGTTTTGGGACTTACACTTTGGCCTATCTATATATAATCCTAAAACTAAAAAAGGAGGGAAAAAAGGGGCTAGGCTAAGCTCTTTTCTCTCTCTTCGCGCTTTTCTTCATTGTTGTTCGCTGTTGTTGCTTCTTGGTTCCTGTTTCTTCTTCTTCTTCTTCATCATTATCTTCTTTTTCTTCTTCATGATCATCATCTTCTTCTTCTACTGCTTATTTTCATTGTTATTGTTGTTCTTGTTGCTGCCGCTACTGCTGCTACTGGACCAAATTTTTGGACCAAATTTTATTCGTATATCATTGGGCATGAGTAAAATAATAATTTTTAGTTCAATTTTTCATCTGGGTATATCGGGTGTTTTTCTAACAATTTACAGTAGCGTATCCAACAGCTGTTGGATAGTTTCCACTACTGTTAAAGTAGTTCCAACAGGTAAGTCATCTGTTGCAACAGATAAGAAATCTGTTGCAACATATGTCTTAAGTGAATCCAAAAAATTAGTAATCTGTTGCAACAAATTATTTAGCTGTTGAATAACTTCTATCAAATCTAGGACAAAACAAAAGATGAATCCAACAAGTAAGTTATCTGTTGCAGCAAATGAAGCATCTGTTGCAACAGATGACTTACCTGTTGGATATATGTTTAGAAACAAAAGCTTAATCCAGCAGATAAGTCATCTGTTGCAACAGATACTAGCAACAGATGACTTACCTATTAGATACATGCTACAACAGCTGGCCAAACTGGGACAAAACCAAAAGCTGAATCCAACAGATAAGTTATTTGTTGCAACAGATGACTCATTTGTTGCAACAGATGACTTACCTGTTGGATTCTTCTTTTGTTTCTGAATATGTATCCAATAGGTGAGTCATCTGTTTCGACAGATGAAGCATCTGCTGCAACAGTTGACCCATCTGTTATAGCAGACGACTTATCTGTTGGATTCATGTTACAGTAGGTGACAATACTGAGATAGAACCAGAAGCTGAATCCAACAGATAGGTCATCTGCTGCAACAGATGAGTTATCTGTTGTAATATATGACTCATCTGTTGCAACAGATGATTATCTGTTGGGACAATGATAGTGCATATAATTTTATTGTTGTGTATAGCCACTCAACTTTACTATACAATCATTATTAATATTTTTAACAAAGTTTTGGTGTTTCACGCTATGGCAACACTTCGAGTCCAATTTGGAAACCAGATTTATGAATACTTATCTCCGTATTATTAGGTGGAAAATACGTAATTGCATATTATGAGAAAATTAATCTGATGCCTCCTGAAGATTCTTGGATTGTTCCTTTGCAAATTTTGGAGAGAGAAATACCTCCTCCATATGTTGATCCAACCAAATCGGGAAGAAGGCAAATGAAGAGGAGGCGTGGAGTCGGGGAATCATTTCCAACAGACTCTGCACCTGTTGCAATAGATTAGTCATCTTTTGCAATAAATGTCTTATCTATTGTACATAATCAAACAGATATACACATCTGTTGCAACAAATAAAGACATTTGTTGCAATATATGTCTAATATGTTTGATCATCTCCAACAGACTATACACTTGTTGCAACAGATTAGTCATTTGTTACAACAGGTGTGGAGTCTATTGAAAATAATCAAATAGATATACACATCTATTGCAGTAGATGGATGATATGTTTGATTATTTCTAACATACTCTACATATGTTTGATGTGAATTGCTTCACTAAACCATGATTAGTAATAAACAAAGTTAGTTAATTATAATTAGCTTTCAATTAGCAAGTTCAGTTACAATCTCAATGAATTATAGAGTAATTACATGATCAACTAAGTGTATTCGTCCTAAATAGAGTGATCAATTGACTAATTTGATGTGAATTTCTTAATTAAATCATGATTAGTAATAAAAAAAAGTTATTTAATTATAATTAGCCTTCAGTTAATAAGTTCAATTATAATCTCAATGAATTTCATAGTAATTACATGTTCAACTAAGTGTATTCGTCCTAAATAGAGTGATCAATCTACTAATTTGATGTGAATTGCTTCATTAAATCATGATTAGTAATAAACAAAGTTATTTAACTATAATTAGCTTTCAATTAATAAGTTCAATTACAATCTCAATGAATTTCATAGTAATTACATGTTCAACTAAGTGTATCCTAAATAGAGTGATCAATCGACTAATTTAATGTGAATTGCTTCATTAAACCATGATTGGTAATAAACAAAGTTATTTAACTATAATTAGCTTTCAATTAACAAGTTCAATTACAATCTCAATGAATTTCATAGTAATTACATGATCAACTAAGTGTATTCGTCCTAAATAGAGTGATCAATTGACTAATTTGATGTGAATTGCTTCACTAAACCATGATTAGTAATACACAAAGTTATTTAACTATAATTAGCTTTTAATCAACAAGTTCAATTACAATCTCAATGAATTACAGAGTAATTACATGATCAACTAAGTGTATTCGTCCTAAATAGAGTGATGAATCGACTAATTTAATGTGAATTGCTTCATTAAACCATGATGTGTATATCTGTTGCAACAGATGTCTATATCTGTTTGATTAGTTCCAACAGATTATTCATCTGTTACAATAGATTACTCATTTGTTGCAACATATGTAGAGTATGTTTGAACTAATCAAATAGATATAGTCATCTGTTGCAACAGATGACTATATCTGTTTAATTAGTTCCAACAGATTATTCAGCTGTTGCAACAAATTATTCATCTGTTGTAATATATGTAGAGTATGTTAGAACTAATCAAATAGATATAGTCATCTGTTGCAATAGGTTATAATCTATTGCAACAGATGACTATATCTGTTTGATTAGTTCTAACAGATTAATCAGCTATTGCAACATATGTAGAGTATGTTGGAAATCATCTACAGTAGATGTTTATATCTGTTGTAATATTTCCAACAGATATACATTTGTTGCAGCAGATACAGTAAAATTGTTGAAAATAATGCTGTAAATTTATACATCTAAGAAATTAATTCATAACAAAATAAAATTTATAACAAAAAATAAATCCAAGCCATCACAAATTACATAAAATAGTTCAACAAAAACATGAAAATATAAAAATTATTTTATTGTCAGAACCAACAATTACATAGAAATAAAAGTTATCATAAATTACAAATTGTTTGACTAGGGCTCTAAACTCTTGCATACTACATCAGCATCCCATACAACGTGCATCCTTTTAACAGAATTGTCATACATTAAAGTGTTCAGATTTGTCACATTGGTCCCAGTTATCAAATGCTCTATGAAGGCAAGCGAGTATGATGTGCATGCATGACCAATTTCATTTTTGGAGAGATTCAATATTCTCCTATTAAAACCCCATCGTTCATTGAGAAATTTTTTTTGCAAGTGATCAAACATGCCACTTTGTTCAAAAACATGGGAAACAATTCCAATAGACATTCCATCAGACACAAGAAAGCCCCATCTTCAAAGACTAGAATATTTCCTTCATACACTTTCATGACTCCCTCCTCGATGATTATCTCAAGAGTTACAAAGTGTATTTTGTCAAGGTTCATCACAACCAAAATTATTCGAGCATCTGTCCAGGGTAAGGTACCTGGGTAGGGTCTCCTACCTCTACAGTAATTGAGCATATCATCATCCCATTTGAATTCAATAATTAATTGGTTAAGTGGCTTTCCACCTTTGCTTGTCGCTTCCTCGGTCAACTCATTGTATCTCAATTGTATGTTACTGTAGAAGTTTAGATCCATGATTCTATCTTTTATATCATAGTACTCAGAGTATTTGACATGTCTCTCACGCATCAGATAAAGAATTTCATCAACATACCGAAATGAAAAAAGAATTTACATAAATATGTATAATAAAAATAAAGAATATACAACAGATGGGTAATCTGTTGTAATAGATGGGGTATCTGTTGCATTTATCTCTGTACTTGTTAACAGATAACCCCAGTTACTGCAAGTTATGCAGTAGATAGGTAATCTATTGCAACAGATATCATATCTGTTGCAACAAATATGATATCTGTTGCAATAGATGGGACATCTATTGTACTTATCTCTGTACTTGTTAACAGATTACTCTAGCTACTGCAAGTAATGCAGCAGATGGGACATCTATTGCACTTATCTCTGTACTTGTTAACAGAATACCCCAGCTACTGCAAGTTATGCAGCAGATAGTAATCTATTGCAACCGATGGAACATCTGTTGCATTTGTCTCTGTACTTGTAACAGATTACCCCAACTACTACAAGTTATGCAGCATATGGATAATCTGTTGCAACAGATGAGAAATATTTACATAAATATTTACAAGTTTAAAAGCCCTAAAATTTAATATAAATTGAAGGTTAGAAAACTTACCAAGTCCACCCACCAAACATCCATACTAGTCATGTCCTTGAAATCTTTTGCACTAAATTTATGCATGGAGTAGACAGGGCCTTTTTTGATTTCATCACTGTGTTCAGCTTAGCCTTCTTTTGGGCACTCACAATCTTGTAAATATTCACCTTCTTCAGCTCATGTTGCTCTCCTATGGCCCTTGAAAATTGCTCAACAATACAAGAAAGAGGAGTTGCAATATTTCTTTGTTTGATATCTGATGGGTCATCTGTTGCAACACATTACCCATCTGTTGGAAACATCATAACAGTAAATTAATAGATGGTATAGTTTTTCCCAACAGATGCTTAATATGTTCCAACATATTCTTATTCTGCTGCAACATATTACACATTTGTTGAGATATTAACAACATTTTTACCACATATATACATATATCACCAACAACACCAACACCAACATACACCAACATTTACCACTTGAATAATAATTTTCAAGAACAACACCAACATTTACCAATACAAGAACAACACCAACATTTACCAATACAATAACACCAATAACGCCAACAAAATCAACAAAACCAACAAAAATACCAACACCAACACCAACAACACCAAGAACACTAACAACACTAACATATACCAACAACACCAACAGAAGTTAACACACACCAACATTTATAATACAACACCAACAAAATCAATAAAACCAACAAAAACACCAACACCAACACCAACACCAACAACACCAACAAAAGTTAACACACACCAATATTTATAATACTACAACACAAACAACAAGCCACAAATATAACCACTTGAAAAAATCAACTGTTGTTTAAGAACAAACAATATTCAGTTGAAAACCCTAATTTTTTGAACCCATTTAAGAACACGAAATCTAATCTATGGTGCAATCTCAACAATTGTTGGATTAGGTCAGAACAGATATATCTCCGAAAAAAATTAAAATTAAAATTTCACTATTTATACAACAATGTTTGAGAACAACAACAACAAAAAATCGTATTTCACTCAGAAAGATACCACATTTACATCAACCATCATATTAAGAGATAAAATACCACAAATTAGGGTTTTCTCCGGTTTTCATTTTTTTTAAGCATCAAAAACTCATTCTCGTTAACCCATACTAGAAGAGAAGACAACTCAAGTTCTTCTTTTTCTTCATAACTAAAAATCCCTAATTTTTTGAAAATAAAAAAAAAGAGAAGCCTTTACCTGTAAAGAGAGAGAAGTTGACGCTTGAAAGTCGAAAAGGAACAATGAAAAACTCGAAGTTGGGGTCACCGGAGGTTGAAAGTCGCCGGAGGATGGCTATCTCATAGATTTGTTGTCGATGGAGGGCAACAATTGTTGGGCTTGAGAGAGAAAGAGATGAGAGACGTTTGAGAGGAGAGAGGATTTTTCCCTCACTTTTAATTTTTTATTTTTATTAATTATAGTTGTGGGTTGATTTGTATTTTTTAAAAGATTAAGAAGTTTTAAAAATATTAATTGAGTCCCCAATTAACTTAATTAATTTTTTAAGTGGCTTTGACCCTTAGGCTAAGTCAAATATCACCAATATGTAAAACCAAACTTGTTTGACACCTTTCCTTCAATTTTCTCTAGAGTATTAATACATAGGATAAATCTATGTAAAGAGAAAAAGACCCTCAAATCCTTTTAAACCTTTTCAATATCCTTCCATTTTTTCCAAAGAAACAAACGCTATGCTCTCTGTATGCTTAGGCGATGAGAAAACAATTAATCAACGTCGAGTGATTGCAGAGAAATCTTCGTCGTCTTCTACCTTCTACTTTGTCTTCCATTGTTTGATTTCCACAAGGTCAATTTTAATTTTCAATGGCTGAATGTTGTGCAGTTGTGCAATACGTAATCCATGGAATAAAGCAAGCATTTCTGCATTTATACAAAAAGAAAATGCCAACTCAATCTATCAAGATAATTTTTTTTTCCAAATAATTCAAGTGAAAATATCAATTTTTTTTCATTTTTAAGAATAATAAATTTTTGCAAAGAAAGCATACACAAACTATAGAGTGTGGAGGGTATTTTTGAAAATAAATAATTTTATTTTTGAAATATAACAATGCATATTGTTTTTAATACATCAAACCAAATACTGCATAAGACTTAACCCCAATATTACGTATCCCAACATTAATAATTTCAGCATTGCTAATACATTCTATTTAGTACCATTCTTATACATTCTACCAAACGACCCCTTATTGTATTGTCTCATACTGTTATTTAAGTAAAATATTTATTGTTACTTCAGCTTTATCGTGTTTGTATTATCAAATTCTTTGTAAAGGATGAAAAGTTTCATTTTGTAATATTGATTTGATATAATCGTGTCATTATTTTATTTTATTCTCATCTTATTACTCCCTTCATTTCAATTTATTTGTATTACATTCATTTTTAGTCTGTTTCAACAAGAATGACTTTTTTTCTTTTGCCAACTCTTTAATTCTAACTTTCCACCTGACATGCATGTTTAAGATCACAAAATTGAAGACATTTTGTTACATTCTAAGTATCTGTAATTTAAAACCACAAAATTTAAAATTATTCTCTACTTTTTAAAACTGCCGTGTCAAGTTAAAATCAGACAAATAAATCGAAGCTTCAGAAAAGTTATAAAAAAACAGCTAGCATAAAAAGTGAGTTTCCGGATATTCCTCCTAAAACCAACCAAGAGGATGGATGGTTATTTTGCATTTTCATCGGTGAGCATTTTCATAGTCTTTCCCTAATGATCTTGAGGGCAATGATCAATGAATTTCAAATTGTTGCCTATACAAAAATGGTGCGCCGTTAAATTCTACCAACCTGAGACGAGAGAGCCGGAATCATTTTATGGCTGGGCAGTTGGCACAAGTCTTGATAGATGACAGTAATAATTTTAGGCAATAGACTTGCAAATGCACCTTGGCACACACATTACCCATTCTCCTTGAATCAAATACCCATAATTCCCCACAAAAACAAGTCCATAAGAATTCATGCATGCTGCATTCTGTGGAACCAACCAGTCAAAAGGATATAAGGCGGAGACACGGGCACTGGCCAGATTAGCCCTCACCCATCAAATTCTGGAAAAGAAGCTTGCACCCAGAGAGCAAGTAACAATTGAATTACAATAAAACAATCAGATAAAAGGAACACGAGGGCATGCTACCGGAATACCATAGCAACTTTAGCACTTGCACAAGTCAAATCTGCCAGGAACTCGGAAGAAATAATTAAAAAGTGTGGTTCATCGTATGAAGTTTCTCCTGCAGTCATACCACAACTTTAGCACTTCTAGTCAAACCAAAACGAACTGCAAGCGACACCCAACAAATATTTAGGAGGCGGGATGCATCATATGAAGTTTGTCATGCGGTCAGGCTAAATTGCTACCTATACTTGATATCTTGCAAACACGAAATATATCTCAAGCAATTGAATATTTAAGACTGAAATATTTAGCTACTTGACATCATCATTTAAAATTGAATAAATCCTTGCTGCAACTTTCAAGCGACATTAGAAGAGTTGATTTCACAAGCTTCAAGTCATAACTTTCAAAGAAGGCTTCTCAATTAAGAAAACGGTATCCTAATGGTCTCTTTTCCATCAGAAACATCCAGTTGCACTTACTCTAGCTCGATGATCAATAATGCAGAATTCTACTTCAATTGAGAACCAAAGATAATTTACTCTGCAGATAAGGAATAGTAAACTCCAACCAAATAAGCTTATGACCTTAAAACACAGGGGGTCATTTGTAGCTGTTCTTTTTTCTGTTTGTCCCAGATTGAAACATGCTAAAACAAAACCTTTACATGCAGAGGCGGATCCAGGATTTGAAGGTACCGTGTGCCATACCATTCAAATAGGATTAACAGGTCTATTCCTTCAATTTTGGATTACAAGTCGGGTTATTTATCTTTTTTTATTTTTATTTTTATTTTTATAGACAAATCGATCAAATAGGCCTATTTAGTATTTTTTTTTTTTAAGATATTCTGAGATCAAATTTTTTTCAGCAGTTCAATTTTATTTTTTTAGGAATAAAAGGCCTTATTCACCAAAACTTTGAGAAAAAAAAAGATTTTTCATGTTAAAAATTCAAACTTGTATAAACCATATAATACAATTACCTTAATATATTCATATTCCATTACCTTAAAAATTACAGCTATATAATTGAGAGAATAAAAAATTGTAGCTTTAACTCGGTCATCTTCACTTAGCTCGAACGTCGGTGAATGATCAAAGGAACTTTTAAATTTTAAAAACTTTAACATAATAATATCCATAATTTTTAAAACTTAAAACTTTTTTTTAAAATTTAATATATATGTGACGTTTAAGATTTAGTACTCACTAAATGATACAAGATACACATGAAACACTTGTATTAAGAGATTAATAAAGAGAAAGTTTAAAACAATCAAGAATTAATTAAAGAAAAAAAGTCAATTTGAATTTATAAAGACTAGCAAGTAAAGAAAAATGAAAAGACCTAAAAAGAAAAAGAAAAAAAAAGGAAGAAAGAGAGAGCTGAAGACTGACGCGCTGAGCTGCCCTTTGTACAAGCAAAAGAGCAAGCCCAAAATACAATGCTCACAACAAGTTTCGTACCCCCGTCGGCGGGGTGGTATCTTCCGCCTTCTGCCAGTGGCACCATTTGCCACTTTGGTCGGGGGGTGGCAAGTAAGTTATATATTCAATTCTTATACATTATATACATATATATACAAAGTTTTGATCGAGGTCTCCGGGTGCCGTGGCACCCCACGAGATGTCGAGAACACATAGATCCACCCCTGTTTACATGGATTAACTGTATGTTCAACAATAAATGGTCCAAGGTCATCATTGTTGCCAGCTTCATTCTTTACCAGTTTTTCTGTTTTTGATTCCTGTTTACATTCACGTGTATTACAACTTTTAGCTTAAAATTAGATTTACGGGTTTTCTTTTAGCTTAAAAAGGTCACCGAATCTTCTATCAAAAGAGGAAACTCATGAGCACCAAAAAAAAAAACAACTGAAGATAAAAGACTATTCCACATATTTACAAATCATTTTCTACCAATTCAAATGTTCTCCTATGTCTCCCTCCCTACAACAAATAAGAGTTGCCTGGCCAACATCCCATGCCCAATGTCTTCTTTTTCTCTTTCTAAATGTCTAGTTGTGCAATGCATCCTTTACGATGCGCATCACACAGGAACTCCAAACCAATTTAGAACCACTCAACCATTGACCACAGTGGCATCACCACCTGACGATGCAACAAGAGATGATCTACAACTCACATAAGTGATTTCTTTCTTTCTCAGTTTTGTCTGTCAATATCGCACTAGTAGGTACGAACAACGTAGTGAAAGACATCTTCTAGGGTACCCTTGGATCCAAATCATTTAGTGAGGGAAAATCAACTCTTTTGTAATTTCTATATAGCAAGTTGTGGTGGTAAGATTTGACTGTAAGCAGCTATCCCTCTCATCAGCTCATCTCCACAAGGCTTGGTGTATCATTTAGTAAGATTGACTGTAAACATCTATCCCTCCTCGGCCCATCTCCACAAGTCTTGGTGTATCATTTTGTATGATGTGCTTATAAAGTAGCTTCACTAGGATTTGAAACTCATGCATCTCCTAGGGTGTGTTTGGTATGAACGAAAATGTTTTCCTGGAAAATATTTTCATAGAAAACAAGTTGGTTTCTTACTTATTTTCTCATGTTTGGTTTGTGGGTGGAAACATTTTTCGGCAAATATTTTCTAGTGCTTGGTTGATGAATGAAAAACATTTTCCAAAAAATATCTTTAGTGTTTGGCTAAAGAGTAGAAAATAGTGTTTAGGAAAATAGTTTCTGACCCAAGAACCAACCTCGCCGACCTATCCAAGACACGACCCCTACATTCAAAATGGGACCAACCCTGAAGCCCAACCCAGACCCAACCACAACTCTCTACACCCAACTCAAGCACTAATCTCGATTCTCGACCCGAGACCTGACCCCAACATACAACCCAGGACACGACCCCAACTACCGACCGACAACCAACTACTGATAGATACCAGACCTGAGACCCGACCCCAACACCTGAATCGAGACACGATTTGGACACCCGACCGAAATCCTATACCTAAATTGAGACCCAACCCTAAAACCCAAATCTGGACCTGACCCTGACATTGGAACCAGGACCCGACCTGGACTCGACCTGGACTCCTACACACAACACCCGACCGTAGACCCAAACTTGACTATCGACCCCGACACCCAAATAGGGACCCAATCTTGACTCCCGAGCCAAAACTCGTCTTTGACATCTGACACCTAACACCAACTTCTAAACTGGTACTGGAATCAGGTTTGGGGCATGAAGATGGGTCCCTAGTCGAGATCAGAGTTAAAATCGGAGGTTGGGAGTCGAGTCGAGATCAGACCCTGATTCCCATCTCGATGTTGGATCATAAGTGGGTGTCGGGAGTTGTTCACAGATCGAGTTTGGGGTCGTGTCGAGTCCTGGGTCCCAAGTCAAGGTCAGGCATCCAAACCCAAGTCAGGTTTGGGAGTTGGGTCTCAGTCAGCTCCCAAGTCCTGTGTCTTGGATCAGGGTTGAGAGTAGGGTCTCAGGTTGGGAGTTGGGTGTCGAGGTTTGGAGTCGGGTCCTAAGTTGAGAATTAGGAGTTAGGGTCGGGAGTCGGATCCCGGGTTAGTGTCAAGAATCGGTACCCAAGACTTGGGTTAGTGTGGAAAGTTGAGGTGTGAGGTTGAAACAGAGTTTTGGAATATATTTTCCTTACTTTTTGAGGGAAAGTCATTTTCGTTAAATTTGAGGAAAATAAGTTCATTTGGAAAACATTTTCCAAAATATTTAAGCCAACCAAACATTAGAAAATTGTAAAATATTTTCCAGAAAATGTTTTCCTTCATACCAAACACACTCCCAATCCTGAAGATTTCTCTAAATTTCAACTTCCAACAGACTCCTTCTTCATGTATCCTTTGGATCTATTGTATTGACATCTTTTTATTACGATAATACATCTGTGCAAGGGAAGGCAATCCTCAATTGTATTGACCTGTTATATGTTGTCCTCCTTGTCATTGAAATATCTATTGTTCCTCTCCATCCAAGTAAACCAAAAAAAAGCAAGCAGGGATAGCAATCCAGTAGTGTATGTTATCCTTTGATGAAGATTCTTCATACAAGCTGCATAGGGCAAGTTTTATGGACCCTGACATGACCTGGTGAACACCAAAAATGGTAAGAAACATAGTCCAGATCTGTCTAGTAAAAGCATGATCAAGCAGTAAAATTCACGAATTCAACAACCTCTTCACAAAGGAGGCATCTGCTGCACAAGGTAAAGCCTCATTTCTACAAGTTATGAATTACGAAGGTATCATATGTAATAATCCAAGTGAAACAAGCAGCTCTGGGGGGAGCAATTGTTTTACAAATTTTTCTCCATAGCTAACCATTTTGAGTCTCCTACACTTCCCAAAAGATTTTTACAGAATGGCTTGACAATAAACTTGCCATCCTTCTTAAACTTCCACCATATTAAGTCAGCTTCTCGTTCATTGGTGGAGAGATTCTAATTTTTGGAATATTTCATCCATACCTTCAATTTTCCAACCAAATAAGTTTCTTATCAGGTGCAGATTCCATCCTCCAGTAGAATAACAGTCTGTCATAGTGCAATATTTGTGTTGATTGCATACATGACTATGGAAAATCATCCAACCACCTACCATACCACCTTCTCACTTTCTCCCCATTGCCAATTTTCAGCTTTACAACATCAAAAAAATCTTCCCATAGGTTCCTGATGTGTTTCCAGACTGATACACCATAGGATCCTTTTACAATATTAGTGCACCCTTCCTCATTTTTCCCCGTAACTTAGAGAGTATCTTTTCATAAATCATCACTATTATTGTTGATCGTCTAATTCCATTTCAGCAATATACCTCTATTGTTATTGGCAGATTTTTTGTCCCCCAAACCCCGAATTTTGTCTCTAGTAATAGTATTCCACTTTAATGAATTGGTTTTCTACTTATCCTGATTACCCTTCCACAAGAAGTTACTTCTTATCCAGTTTCCTTTCCACACTCTTGGTCTTGGGCATAAGAAATAAGGATATTATACATTTGGAGATTCCATCCAATGCATTATTAATTAGGGGCAACCTGCCCCTCAAATGAGATGTACTGCTTCTTCGAAGGTGCCATTTTTCTTTCACACTTCTCCATCACCCCTTACCAAACATTAGTATCTCTTAACTTTGCACCCAAATATATACAAGATATGTTGTAGGGAAACTCCCAACTTTGTAACATTACAACATAAATGGATGCCAGCTTGTGAATAATGGGGTCTGCATTGACAGAAAAGAAAGCAACTCCTTGCCACGTCACATGCAAACCAAAAATAGCCTCAAAGGCTAGAAAAATTGTGTTATGGTCCCCTGATATGGATCTAGTTATGGGACGCTGAAATTTGAAACCTGATATTTTCTTTCTACGACCTATGGTGCTGGTTCGTTACGAGAGAACCTGTAATCTCTTGAGTTTGAAGTACTTAATAACTTAATAATTTTTTACTTATCCTTCATTGAATAAACCTGAAGTTTAAATACAATACTAATAAGATAACTAACCCTAGAACCTAGGACCTGACTTCCTAATATTACTGGAATGAGAAGCTGCAAACTACTACAAAGAAATAACTAGTAGAAACTGTAAATAACTACTGCAAAGAGATAACTATTGAAATAACTACTAGCCTACAACAAATAATTACTAGTCTACTGGAATTAACTGCTACGGCAAACCATTGGAGACTAAGGAGTGATAACTTTACTCCCCTCTTTCAAATCGCGCTTGTCCTCAAGCGCTAAATATGGAAAGTATTGGTATTTCTTTCTTTTTCAATAAATTCTTCCTCATCGTCTATAAAGTCAATCCAGAATAATTTCTTTCATTGATCTCGGTTGAACAGTTCATCACAGTTGAAATAAAGTTCCTAAATTGTCTTCAATGAAGTAGTCGCTCAACCTCAGGACTATGAAGCACCAAAGTGTCATCAGCATAAAGGATATGAGAGATTCCACTTTGTTGTCATTTCTGGCTTAAACCTTCCATCCATGTAAGTTAAGTAGTCTTCCTTAGCAGCAGAATTAAAGATTCCATGACTAGAATGAACAGGTTTGGTGAGAGTAGGTCGCCTTGTCTTATAAGAGAAAAATGCCCTTGTGAAACATAGTAAATGACTCAGTTCAGGAGAGAAAAATCACGTATTAGACTAGTCATGATCCAATTTACTAGTATACTCTAGCAAGGTTCCTGGAACGAGCCCCTCCCCTCCCCCTCGGGTTTTTCTAACCCAAACTAGTAAATGCACTTCTTTAATGTAATTTTCAACTAGTAGCATCGAAAATGTCAGTATGCTAGATTAAAATGACCCAATTAATTAAATTCACAATCATTGCAGATCAAATATTAAAATGATTCAATCAACTAAGTTTAGTAGATGTTCTTAGCATTAGACACAAAGATTCCATGGGCAGAATGAACAGGGATGGTGAGAGTGGATAACCTTTTCCTAAGAGCACAATGCCCTTATGAAACTTAGTAAATGACTTAGCTTCACAAAGGTAAGAAAGAGCAGGAGAGGAAAACTCAAACATCAGCCAAGTCATAATTTAGTTACTAGTATACTCTGGCAAGGTTGCAAGACAAGAGTCCCACCTCCTTTCCCCTCCCAACCAAAATTACATACACACAAGATAACCCAAACCCCGGTAAAGTGCACTTCTCCATGGTGCATTCTCAATTAGTGGCATAGAAAATTCTCAGTATGTAAGATTAAAATGGCATTCTCAATTAGTGGCATAGAAAATTCCCAGTACGTAAGATTAAATTGATTCAGTAAGTTGAGCTCACAATCACCACAGACCAATGCATAAGCAAAGTCAACCTAAAGAATTATTCATAGTACAATATGCAACTAAAAATAGGCAGTAGTAATTACAGTCTGATTATTCATGATCAAAATTCAAATGAGAAAGGGGCAATTCCCCCTCTTACAACAAGGCAAACAGAATCAAGAAAACCCCAAACAAACAAAATAAGAAATAGTTATTTCTTGTATTTTGCTACCTCTCCTTCATTAGGGTAAAAACCCATGAGCCTTCCAGCAGAATTCTGGTAAGCGTACATGAATCCTCCCATAAGCCCAATTAAACCTCCTGTTACCATTGATGGCCCCCTTATCCTTGGCTTTATTCCTACAGAAATGAAACACACACAAAAAAATCAATATGAAAATGTGAATAGAAAATCAGGCCAGCCAGAGGGTCAAGCCACTAAAGCGAGGGTTTTAGGCCCCTAAATTTTGATGCCTCAACAAGGTCGGTTAAATTTGACTTTAGGCCACTGGTTTTATTGAGCTGTCCCTGAGAAAATGGAAAAAAAGAAAAAAAAACATAGGAATTAGGGGAAATAACAGAGAGGTAGCTAACGGTGACAGAGATGCCGGTGATAGTAGTAAGGCGGAGGTAATCAAGAGTGTTGAAATTGGAAACCGTTTTAGTAAAAGGAGGGTTTCGATCTATTACTGGGTATTCCGGTTATGTTGATGCAGTTATGTATGTGTTCATCTTTCTTCTTCTCTCTTGATTTTTGCTATTCTTCGGTCAAGGGCCGATGGGATTTTGAGTTGGGTTTTTGATGGGGAGAGAACATGAGAAGTTTAACCAAAATGGTCCCTTTTAACTTCATGTTCTTTGCTATATTGGTCCAAACACATTATCCTTCAGTAATTTGTTATATTTGAACATTTATCCAATTAATAGAAATTCAAATGAGTCTTTTATGTTTTTTGATCCGAAAGACGATTTCATTAAACTTAAAACCCATCCAAAATCATACGAACTTTGGAGGTGACTGACTCGGCTTTTTAGTGTCATTCTCAAACAATAAAAATTGCCGGAAGAATGGAGGTGCAATATAATGATTCCTTTATTTACAAGAATAAGGGTGACATAAAAAACTGCAATAACTATAGGGTTATCAAAATGCTAAGACACTATGAAAATTTAAGAGAGAGTGATGGAACTGAGGCTGAGAAGAGGTGTGTCCATTATTGAGAAATAGTTCAGTTTCATGTCGGGGCATAGGGGTGTTAAAATGAGCCCAAATTGAGTTGACTCGTCCAACCGTCCCAAAATTTAACGAGTTGGATTCAAGATAATTTACTATTGGGTAAATCTTAACCCATTAAGTTTCAACCCATTTTTAAATTGGGTTCAATTGACCCCAATTCAATCTCTACTTCAACCCGTTTAATAGGAAAATAATTTCCTTAATGAAAGTAGGGAAAATAAGTGACAATGTGTCTTATATCACTCTTAAAATCACCACCTCACCTCAACCCCATCTCACTCCAACCCCATCACACCCCCAGCGAGGAGAACTTGAACTCTTCTTGTGCATTAAGGCAAATCATGAGGGACCTTTCTAAAGAGGAACTTGACCAAAGCATACCCCACCCCACCCCGCCTCCCTTAATTATTTTTTTTTTAATTTTTTAAAAAGCTTTTCTTAAATTTTTTTCTTGCCCCACCCTACTTCATCCCCACCCCCCCACCCACTACTCTCTCCCCAAACAATTTTTTTTTTTTTAAAATTTAAAATCTTTTCTTACCTTACCCCTCCCCTAAAAAAATATTTTCTTAAACAAAAATTAAATTTCTTTTTTTTTTTCTAAAAATCCTTACCCCAACCCCGCACCCCACCACCCCCACAAACCCCACCTCCCATACTGCATACCCCCTCCCAAAAAAAAAAAAAAATTCTTCCAAAAAAAAGAAATTCTTACCCGAACCCTCATATCCCCCTCCCCCCTTCCCCTCCCCCCCACCCTCCCAAAAAAATTATTTTTTTTTTTTAAAAATAAAAACTTATACCCCTACCCCCTTGCATCCCCCATCCCCGTAACCCCCACCCACCCCATATAACATCCCCCCCTCCCCCCGAAATAATGTTTTTTTAAAAAAATTCTAGCCCCAACCCCCTCCCCCTAATTTTTTTTTCTTTCAAAAAAATCTTACCCCATCCCTCATCCCCCCACTCCCTACCCACCCACCCACCCCCACCCCCATCCAAATTTATTTTTTTGAGTTGGTATTCAAATTGTGGTTACAAGGGGTAAATATCAATATGTTAATATTCTTTAAACTAAGCGGGTCAAGACCCAACCCGATTTTTAGTCCATTTTAACCCAAAGTAAATTTGGACGGGTCATGACCCAACACAATATCTAATTTAACCCATTTAATATCTCTAATTTCAACTCAACCCGCCCATTTGACAGCCCTATTGGGGCGCTTTACTATAAAAGTCATTCATCTTGTGGGGAGACTGATATAGAAGTATAGGGACAGGAAGAAAGACTTACACATGGTGTTCATTAATCTAGAGAAGGTTTACGACAAAGTTCAAAGAGAGATCCTATCACTACTAAAAAGAGCAGCAAAATCGATCAAAAAAACCACCATTGCTTGTGGTCGGAAATTACCGACCACCTTATTTTAGTATTTTGTTTAAATTTTTTAATGGAAA
Organism: Capsicum rhomboideum; assembly: GCA_031232105.1. Lineage (NCBI taxonomy): Eukaryota > Viridiplantae > Streptophyta > Magnoliopsida > Solanales > Solanaceae > Capsicum > Capsicum rhomboideum. Next base: position 125,065,919 of record CP124716.1, read on the forward strand.
TCGACCCTTTGAAGAAAAATAGCTGGTAATTAATTAAATTATCCAGGACAAAAATCGGCCAAAACCAACCACAAGTGGTCGGTAATAAATTTTTTAAAAAGAAAAATATCTAATATATTCTATATAAAATTTTATAAAAGAAATATAAATATTACCGACCAACTGTGGTCGGTAATAATATATTAACTTTTAATTCTTTTGTAATAAAGCATATGTAAAAAAAAATATATTTAATATTAATTTATACCGACCACTGGTGGTCGGTTTTGTTAAAATAATAAAAAAATTAATATAAATATTACTGACTACAAGTGGTTGAAAAAATATACTCCCTCCGTTTCAAAAAGAATGACCTACTTTCCTTTTTAGTCAGTTTCAAAAAGAATGACCTCTTTCCTTTTTTGGAAACACTTTAATTTCAACTTTCCACGTGGCATGTTTAACACCACAAGATTCAAGGGCATTTTGTTACATTTACCATAACTTTAATTTAGGACCACAAAATTAAAAAGTCTTCTTTATTTTCTTAAACTCCGTACCAAGTCAAACTAGGTTATTCTTTTCGAAACGGAGGGAGTAATAGTTTATTTTAGTAAAACCGATCACAGTTGGTCGTTTTTTTTAAAAATAAATAAAAAACATTAAATATTAACAGTTACCAATCATGTGGTCGGTAATAAATTAATAATTTTTTTAACATTAATTTTACTTATGTTGCAATAATATATTGTACAAAAGGTTAGTTATGTTGTACATTGCAATAATATATTTTTATTATTACTTATGTTGTATATGTCATCTCGTGTAGTGATGTGGAAGTGTCACGACCCAAACTACGGGATAGTGTGAGCACCTACTCTATTCCAACTAGATAGAAGAACCCTTACCACCCAACCAATATTTATGCGAAAAAATTCAAGTAAAAGTCTAATAAGTAAGTTAACGTAATCCATAAACAAAAGTCTTTACAATATTTAAATACATGATCAACACATTATTCACTACTCAAGACCTAGTCTAAACATGTACAAGAGCTTCTCTGATGAGAACAACAATAAGTAAAGACACAACTTCTACAGGAAGAATGTGCAGAAGTTGATGCTGAATGACCGCCACTCCACATAGGAAACTCCTAAACAACCTGCAACATATCAATATCCTAAAAAAGGGATATAGCAAGAGTAGTATCAGTACACCACAAGTACTGATAGGCATCATCGATCGACCAAGATAGATCACGTAAACATTATATAGATATCACAGAAGGAAAGCATGACAATTCATAGCACATTCCAACACCAAGTTCACAATTCCCATTCCCACAATACCATCCTAGTAACTTCCGATTATATCTTATTAGATGGTTTTAACCCGACAGTGACAAATGCACAATCCAAACTTTACGTCTAATGATTTTGACTTCCTCACTAAACCTGTGAACATTACCCCACTGGACAACTCCTCATATCTCAAACTCAACAATTAACCTATGCCTCTTATATATTGACACCACACCTACACAACAAATACTACCTCCATAATCAACTCTATAGGCCGGTAGTGACCATAATATCCCCGCACGTTTAACCATGATTCTTTTATCTTTATATCAACTTAAGACATTGTCACAATGATTATCAAAGTGTAAAAGTCACCCAACTCATAAAATATCTCAACTAACAGATAAGAACAACCACTTTAAAACATAGATCAAATATAAGAAAATAAGTAAACTAACACGTAAAAATTAATTTTGATCAACCATTTACGATTCCACAAATAGCCACTTAAACAATCAATAACCCCAACAAGACCAACCTTCACCCTACACTAACTTCACGATTATAATCACAAATATAAGTTCAACAACCAAGGAGAGGGGTCTATGACTCCTGTAATTACCACAAGTGTAAACCACACCAAAACATTCATCACATAATTCTCTCACAAGAGTAGTATAATGCTATCTCAATTTCAATGCAACACTTTATGATATGTAATGAGAAATCAAATGACTATTCATATTCAACAATGCAACCATGCAACCATGACCATCACATCCTCATCTCAATCTGTACATACATACGAAAGGGATTTATCTGCCAAATACTCATGACCTGCGAGGGACCAGCTTTCTCCATGTACTATACTGGCGTGGTATCCGACCATTAGAATATCAATAGATAAATAACATACACCAGTGCAATACTCGACCCTCCTTATATCATAGTGCATGAATGTCAAATCAAATATCTACCAGGATATAATGCAGTGCACCCAATATGTAAGTACACAGTTTGTATAGACACTTATCAAATTTAGGTTCATCATTTTATGTATATAAAAAATATCCATCAACTCACAGGATTACAAATATTCACAACACTCAACTTATGAATAGGCATAGAATCCAAATCAAGTCTATGACTACAACTTGAGCTAGAATTACACATAGGATCAATTTGATTCTAACCCCCTCTAAACCGTATTTAGAATTTATCCACCCTAGCCTCATCATTCTTAGACTCTCTAAATGACTACACTTCCTCTGCACCGCTCTAATCAGGTATTCAGGCCAATTCATTAGATTTCATACTATGATTCATTATCAATACATACGCACATCCAAACAAGTAATAATTAGTATGGAGATCATACCACACACAAAATTCAATAAGGAATTTATACATAATCCGTATCAACACTACATTAACTCTTTTTATGAAGGTTTTACTGTATTTTATCAATCCAAAAGCCATGCCCGCAGGCCCAAGCATGATATCTCCCATCAAATCTATAACACGGTTATGTTTTTCAATTCATAGTCTACTACTCATAAATTATAAACTACCTCAATGCCAAGATGTTTCTATGAGATGTATGAATCCACGTCCCTTGATTGTATTCTAGTAGTTCTAACATAGAATTCACAAATATATAATTGGGATGCATTCTTCTAAGGCCTTGCCTCTCCGTCCTCGTAGTTTTTGGCTTAGGAATAACCTTATGGTGTTTGAGGAGAAGGAAAACATGATAAAATGAGTACATATAAAAAATGTTTAAAAACCCGAGCGGGACACTGCCAGAACCTACTACAGTGGCCCAGGTTTCGCTTCAGTGGGTCTGCTGTAGCAATCAAGGGACCGCTGTAGTGGTCCTGGGCAGTCGACCCGCCATTCTTTAATTTTGTTCCTAAAATTCCGACACCCCTAATGATGGCTAATCACGACATTAACTCGACATTGACTTAACGTATTAAACTTGGGTTTTTCAGGGCATTTTTAGTAATGACGAGTTGGGTCGTTACATTAGATACCAATTTACCAATTGTTTATCCTCGAATGGCATGCAGGGATGGAAATTAGAAATTGAACCATTTTAAAGAACTTTGCTAACTGCTCAATGCCTCACTAAGCCAATCTCGTTAACATTTACTTGTCCCGTTATCGAGGCCTTCTGGACTCTAATATGTAGAAATTGACATTGTACTAAAACAATAAAGTCCCTATGTATGATCATGTTCCATAGGAAATAATTTATTCATACGGGGTTCTTACGAAGATTTCATGAAGTTCGGAGAGTAGGAAATTAATAACGATACCTAATACCGCATGAAATGAATCTCGCAGAAAAAATTGGCTATTGACCACAACAGCAAAATATTGCCCGCTATAGCAGACAATGTCTGACAATATAGTGGCTCTGCTGCAGAGGACAATGTCTAGCCATAATGGGCCATGGTAGATTAAGAAGGGGGAAATGTTTCATTTTCCCCTATTTCATTTTCGTTCATTCCTCTAACTCCCAACTCTCCAACACTTTCTCTCTCGATGATTTTCAAGGTAAGTGCTTATTTTTCTCACTCTATTACACTGTAAACAACTTCACATTATGAATTTAAAGTAGGTTTCCCAAAATTTTTGAACCCAATTGAGTTTTTGGACAAAGCTTAATTTGACTTTTGATTGAATAAAATTTTAAAGCATGCTTGCTGCTCTTATGTTTACAATATTTTAACAGTTTTCTAGATGTAAGATTCATGGATTTCATGGGGTTTTTGAACCTAGATTGGTGTGGGTAGATGAAAGGTTGTCATTTGAATGAATTCAAGCATTTGAGGCTTCTTTAGGGTTATTATTCTTAAAAATGGCGTTGAATAGTCCTACACTACTTCCCATGCCCGATCCATATTAAGAATCGAGAAAATAAAGAAAAAATTCCAAAATGGGGTTGGTTGGGGTAGATTTTATTAGGGAAGACAAAGTCTCACTATAGCGGGCCCCTTCAATTATAGCAGAGACCCTTCGCTACAGTAGCCTCACTGTAGCGAGCCCCAGGCTGTTACAACAGCTGTAGGAAGTTTACTGCGTGGGGAAATTTTAGAATTTTACTCCCAAGATCCTTCTTATGGTTCCTTTTTTTCGCGCCTAATGTCCTTGTCGAACATTGTGGGATACTTATCTAACGATTCTCACCTCATATTCAGGTACTATGAGTATTATGGCTGGAGAAGGTGATGCTACCCCTACCTATGAGAAATTTCTTGACCCACAATGCAGGAGGCATTATTTGGACATACCATTGAGAGGGCTCAAGCACGAGCATGGGTTGGTTATGGACATGGTAGAGGAGGAGGCACCAGAGTTTTGTATTCGACTGTAAGAGATGGGTTTGGGATGATTGGTGCAAGCGATGGACAAATGCAATAAGGTGTTGGTGAGGGAGTTTTACGCCACCCTCCCTATAGTGAATTAGAATGAGGTGAACCCCTACATCGAACTTCAGGGTGAAGTTTTCCCGATAGGGTCAGATGTGATCAACGAGATTTTATGTGTGCCCGAACCTTCTATCACCGAGTACTTGGCAAAGGAGAAAGAGAACAACGACCAGTGGAAGGATAACTTGTTAGTAGTGGAAGGGAAGAAGGATAAGGTTCCTTAGGCTGGAATAAACAATGGGATCAAGAGCACCGAGTTCACTACTAAGGATTAGAGATGGTTGAACTTTATTTCCTATTGGGTCCATCCGTCAGGGAATGTTACTGATATGATCCCTGCGTGGGCATTACTGATGGCTTGTATTTTAGCCTGGATAGATACTAATGTGGGGGGAACAAATTTTGGCTGAGCTAAAGTCCTCCTTCCTTACTTTGAAGAACCTTTTCCTTACCTCTCTGATTACCGAGCTATGTTATAAGACAAAGATGCCAGTAGAGTCGGAGGATATTTGGATTAAGTATGATGCTCCTTTCGACCCATTGAAGGAGAAGGATGCTCAGGGGAGGAGTAAAAGAAGAGAAATATGAGTATCGATTGGGAGAGCAGTAGGGCCTAAGAGGGTGAAGGGTCGGTGTCTGTCCCCTCACGACTATCTTGGCCTTTTGCGCGGTTGGAGAAGGATTTGCCATTCGTGAAAGAGTTGCTAACTAAGATGCCTATCCCTCTCCATGAGTCCACCTCTTCCAGTATTGTAGGCCTCTCGGATATCCAGAGTGCTTACTCTAGCTTGGGTCCTGCCTGCATAGAGATCTAGAAGGACATGGAGGTAGAGAAAAAGAAGAGGCGCTCCCGAGACCGATAACTAGCACACATATGAAAAGAAATGAAGGTTGTTCTGAATTTCGTTGCCCTGGGGAAAAAGCTCCCTAAGGTGAGCATAAATGACCCAGGAGTTATCATTTCTGAGCGGGCTCGAGGAGGAAAGGTTAGATGAATCCATCTTTAGAGATGATGGTGCGACCACATATGAATTTGTCGCAATAGGATAAATTTCGGTAGTTATATTTTCAGGTGTGTATTATGAAATAGAGAAAGCTAGAATCCCCCGAGTCTCTACCAGTCGCTGCGGAAATGTTTTCACTTACTACTATATCAGGACCATTGTAGCCATTAATGAGGAATTTCTCGGGACCATCATAGTGGGCTACTGCTTACCACAGCGAGACCGCTATAGTGGCCAAGCACCTGCTGCAGTGGTCATTGGCAGTTAATATGCATGTTTCCTCATTTTTTGATGTTATTTTCTCCCTAACATCTAAATTTTTGACCTAAGGCTTGAGAGAGGCGATTTTCAACCAGCTTGGGTGAATTCTATTGTTGAGGTAAGACTATTTCACCATTATAACATAGATTACTTCATTTAATTTATAAAATCACTAGAAAAGGGTAAATGGCTAATTTCATGGGTTTAGGCCCTAAATTGATGAACTAGAGGGAATTACTTATGAGTAGTCTTAAAATCACTTGTAATTGTTCTAGGTTGTTAGGCTATACTTCTTAGCATAGAATTCCTCCCTTTTTTACAGGAATTATGGGGAGTTGAGGCAAATTAATAGGTGAAAGATCCAAAATTGAAGGTTTAGGCTATGTGTTGACACCTAATTTTTGCCCTCCACGACTAGGTTTGACTTTGAGTTTCTTCGATTTTAAATAAAATTAAAATATTTGTTCTATCCGATAAATGCTTTCTAAAATATTTATATGGGTTATTTTTGTCATTTAAGTGTCGAATTATACATTTTGTATTCGTGTATACGAGATTGTATAATATTGGTTGCTTAAATAATTATTTTATCAAAATTGAGTTTTTATCAAGAACTATCTTGAAAATTAGTTCAAATAGGATAAATCTTGGTTTCAAAATAATTTGTTCTTAAAATAATTTATTTGGAAAATATTTATTTGATTTTATTAAACCAAGCAACTTGGGATTAAATTGGTTGTTAATTTGTTTCAAAACTTTGATTCAATTTAGCCAATTTATTAAATTTGACCTTAATTGAAATCAACTTGGCCGAAAGTACGATGTAATTGGCCAATTGATTTTCAATTAGGTTAAAATTTAAACATAATTGACTAAAATCCTAACAATTAGGCTATTTACCCTACCCTTTCCTAATTTCCACCCAACAATTAAATCCCTATTTCTAAATCAATCCAGCCCATTCCCCTTTAAATCTGCCCAACCATCCCAGCCCAACAATAGCCAAGGCCCGACCCACCACCCAGTTAAACCCATCTCCTTCTTATCTTCAACACAACAACACTTGACAATATCAACAACTGACAACAACAGCACAAGAAAATCCTATGAACCCTAGTCCCAAATCGTCTATGCCACCCCGATTTTTTCCTCGCCTTTGCACCTCGTCGCGTGCAAGGCACGAGTCTCATACCACAAAAGTTCTAGAATCCACGACATGACATCTCTCAATTCCTCTCTCAAATTCTATCTGCTCCAATTCAAATTTATAGACTCAATTTAGTACGATTCACAACTCATCTCTTATCCTCAAGGAGGATTTGGATTTTGCTCAAGCAAAATTCCCGAAATGTCCCTAGAAATTCCCATCCCATATCGGTGAAAATCAATTTTTAGCCCCAATTCCATCCCTATATAAACCCCTCTAAATTTTCTTATTGAGTTTAAGTGTCGGATAGTAGAGATCCCCAATTTGTGAGGGATTTTAGCTATCGGAAAAAATTTCAGTGCCAAGGTTTCTGTGAGACTCAAATTTGAGCTTGAAACTCTAGGATATGAAATCTGAGTGCCCTTTTCAGTGGCAGTGTAAAGAGAATCCAACACATAGTTCCGGTTTGCAGCCCCGAGAAAGGTAAAATTTTCTCCTTCACAAGTTTTCTTTTAGTTTTTTTTTTTCTTTTTCTTTTTCGCTTTGAATCTGTTGCCTTTCCAGAAATGTTTCATTAAGTGTTTTAATTATGTGATTTTTCTTTTACTTTGCCAACTGTTTATCCCAACTTGATTCTTAATCAAACTACATGATTATTTTTCGATGAAACATGTATGATAGATTCTTTGATAGCCTGTTTGTGCACTTATTTCATCGTGTGGTTTTCTATCAAATTCTGTCTTGAACCATGTTCTGGTGAAACAAATTTGTGATCAAGTTGGGAGTTTTTACTCCTCAAAGTATGTCGTTCAGGTTCTTCTTTACTTAAATCAGTAACCCGATGTGTTTATTTGACAAAATTTTGTTCTTTGGTGTGTGGCTAAACGTGAATTCCATCATCCATCTATAATTCAGAGGTTATGTTTGTTCTCCCCTAGTTGGAAAAGCAAGTAGTATGCTAAGTTCATTCATTTTATTAGATTCTCTTCTTTTTAAATGCCTATTACGTGTGGTTTATTGGTCAAGAGGCAGACTAAACATGAGACATATCCCATTGTGATAGGCTTTCATCTTTGAATGTACTTGACTGCAAACATGGGCATGTGCTGGAATAGCAGGTCAAAAGAACCAGTTTCTTTTGTAAAAATTTGCTATCAAAAAACCGTGAACGTGTTTTGATTAATAACATGGCATGAGTATTTGTAGTAGTAGAGGTTTTAAAATGATAAGCATGCTTTCATTTCCATACAAGTTCTAAAAAATGTATTTTGTTTAAGTTGTTACCATTTACTTTTGGAGTCTTTTTAGCATGCTATATTCATGTCCCTTTAAGTTTTGTCTTTAATAGATCATTTGGAAAAAGCTCGTTACCACTTACTAGATCATATTTGTCTAAGAATATTTTTAGCCAAAGTAGAGTAAAAAGTTGATTTGATTTCCATTTCTTATAGGTTAGTCATTCTATGTATGTGTATTAATTTGTCTTAATTTTGGGAAACTCTCACGATATTTGAGTTAAGATGACTCATTCATATAAGATACTATTTGTTTCTCTGCACTTGGTTCACTTTAGGACGAGAAATATGTGCTTAGATCTTATTTTGTTCGTCAATGTATGGGCTGCTCCCTTTATAATATAACTTCAAAATTTGCTTCTCTGCTCATGTGTGTTATGACCTACATGTTTGACCTCTGTTGTTTAGAGAATTTTATTTGTTCCAGGTTATTAAAAAATGATGTTGATTTGTTCATCCCTCCATAGATGAATACTAATTTTTTTTCTTTCTATTCTCTTCTAATACATGTGGCGTTGGGTCCATTTGGACCCTCCATCCCTTATCATATCTGGATGGGCTCGCAAAGCCCGAGACCATCTCGATTCAAGCCTCAAGTGCATAAAAATGAGTCCAAATCTGCAAGTCCAAAAATGAAATGTGCTACTCAAAGGTGAAAGGGAAGCTAATATACAGGGTCAAAGACGAAGCCCAGCTATATGGTCTTAACCCAATCATATTGGGTATTCCAAATTGGACAAATCATAGGGGTTTGGGTCCAAGTGCCTAAACCCGATTTCTTCCCTCTCTTTAATTATTATTTGTCTAGTTTAGGAATTTGCTTGTATAAATTCTAACACTTTATCTAACTTAGTTGATTTCCCCTACGGATTACCTTATTTTACTTTTGCAAATTAATCACTTTTGTTGCAATTAGTTCAAGTTTGAGCTTTAATAGTTTGCCATTTATATTAATTACAAAATCTTTTTTTTTTCTTTCTTTCTTTCTATTCATCTTTTAAAATGAACTTTCCCAAAATAACTTTTTCTTAATCAATTCCCACCTTTTTTTTAAAAGTTAGTCAAACAAATTTTATTTTCAAATAGTTTGGACAAACGCAAGTTAGCGGATACTCTTGGTGCCTTAACATCCTTCCAAGAGTATTAATAAGAATCACTTACCCGGATTTTTAACTTAAAAGGATTTTTGTTGTTTTAAATCTTTTAAGTATTTTTCAAAGGTTTTCTTAACTTTCCATAATTAATTAAGTGGCGACTATGTTTTAAATTAAATTTGGAAATTTTCTTAAGTTTTCGAATTCAAACAAGTTTTAGTCATTTTCTCCGCAAAACAGAAATGAGGGCTTAGCTAGGGAAATTCAACTAGTTTCTAACCAAATATTTAACTATCTTTATTTGACTAACTATTCAAATTTGTAATATTTTTTTATTTATTTGCTTATTTGTTTAAATTTTTGCAATTATACTGTCGCATCTCATGTCATATTCTGTCACTCCTGGCAAAGCATTAGGCATTAGGAAATAGGGAAGTTATGTGTGTATCTGCACCCCCCCTTCCGTATAACACCTTAACTTTCTTTGAACCACCAAGTGAGTAGTTGATTCGAGTCGGTCAACAGTCACTTGGTGTGTTAACCTGAAAAGTCCATTTCGGGTTCCCAGTCAATTCGAACAAACCACTCTAGTCAACTAGGATAGAGCGAAACCATATCCTGAATGACTAAGTATTATCCAAGGTCGGCTTAATATCCCAGGGGATATTAAGTCCATTAGAAAAATCACCAAATGTGTCAAAAGGGTTCACGACCCGTCGACACCGCATCCAATTATGTGTTATTTGAAAAGACGTATGTGTTGTAATCAGACCATTGTCCTGGGGTGGGGCTTAACTGTTTACTTGTTTTGTACGATATCTTGATTTTTGAGTTTAGCATGGTGTTAAAGAAGCCAATATACTTGGGGAGATCCCGAAGAAATACAAGAGAAGAACAATGAAGAAAGGATTATTTTCAAGATCACATTGGTTCTCGCCCCTGCGTGGGCTTACTTCTTATGTATTTTTCATGTTCCTTAAATACCCCTGCGTGGGTTAGCTTGTTTGCCCTTGCGTGGGCTTTCTTTTATGTTTATCCCCATTTCTTTTAAAATGTCCCCCTTATTAACGGGCTTTGTATCCCTTTCGGGAAAGATTTTATACATATATACCTATTTTGGGGAAATGGAATGGTTCAAAAACAACACATACGTCTTTTTGAATAATCGTTAGGCCCACCTTTGGCTCAAAAAAGGTCCCTTAAATAGGACGCGCATGTATTATGCTTGTGTGATATAAACTGTCTTATGTGCTTATATGTGTTATGTTGTTTGAATCAAAGGCGGATTAATCCACTCCTACTTTTCTAGAGTCCTTTTTAAGTAAATTATACACCCACTATACAAAAGTACGACCAAAATACTCCAAGTCTCACAAGTCTCTCCGAAAAGTCTGCAACCATTCTTAAAAATTCCTAAAGTTATTCCTACCATTTCAGGAAGGTTGACTATGGATTCAGAAGAAGACACTATAGGAAGGACTGGAAAGAATGATAGGAGAGTTGCTCAAGCCAAAAGGCGATTATTGGAGTTAGGCCAAATAGATGAGATGTTAAAGGTGGAAAGCAAGAAAGTGGTTAAGAAGTTTGTTGTGACCAAAAGAAGGATTGCCAAAGTCAATCTATCGATTGCACAAGAAAATGATATTGCCATGGAAAAGAGTAGGAAAATGGAGGAGCAAACTGCCCTAAGCAAGGCAAAAATTGTTATGTTGGATCAAATGCTGAGAAAAAGGGAAGAAATACCAAAAGGAAACCTCGTAAGAGAGATCAAACAATTAGCCATGGAATTTGAAGCGGTTGCTGAGATAATTGAAAAGATGATAGGGCAAGATAAAGGAAAAGAACCAGAAGTTGGTAGCCTCGTGCAAGAACAAACACCAATGACTCTCAAAGAACTCATGAGTGAAATGAAAGAATGGTCGAAAGACGCAGACACGACATTCTTGCCTTCAAGGTTCAGGCAAGGAGAGGAACAAATCACACTCAAAGCAAGTGCAAGGAGCTACTTGAGAGAATCAAAAATTGTAAAAGTCTTAGAGATTTACCAAATGTTGAAGGCTACAGGAATTTTGTGCTCGGTTAAGACTCATAGTACGCCATGTGACCCCAGGAATGAGCACAAAAGATGTGCATACCATTTTCTTCAGAAAGGTTATACCATAGATGAATGTCATGTGTTGAAAGCCAAAATATGTGACTTGATCAATAGTGGGAAAATTTCTCCCTTGTATGGACCACATGCAATGCTGGCATGCGATAGGATTGAACCAGGGGCACCCATTACTAGTGGTGTCACAATTCATCATTTGGACTTCACGACTTTTAAAGATGACTATGAAGACATTTACTCTAAGTTGGTTCAAGCAAAAATCCTCCATCCAGTTGAGAGAAAGGAAAGGAAAGGGTCTGCAAAATGGAGGAAGGGTGATGATATTTGCCATTATCACAATGGAACCAAAGGACATGACATTGAGAATTGTTGCGCCTTTTGCTTTGATCTGGAACACTTGATCAGGATTGGAAAGATCCACTTGGATTTCGGGCCAGACCATGCATGATGTAGAAGAAGGATATAAAGAGTAGAAACATTTTCCACTATACATAATTAAGCTTTAAACTAGTAAGTTTTGTTGTTTTCATGTCTTTATGTTTTCCCCAATGTAATGAATGCTGGTGAATGAAATGAATTGAAACAACTTTATCTATTTTGAACTACGTAGGGCCTAATTTCTCCTTCATGGGATATGTAGGAAGCCTTTCAGCCCGACCCTTCTCTTCAAAACTTTATTTTCTCCCATTTTGGTGAAGGAAAACATAAGGACGGAAAGAAGAAGATTCAACCTTTCTAATCCACTTACCCAAAATCAATGAGAAAAATCCTGTTCATTAAGATCTTTATGTCATCACCTCCCCGTGGATCAATTCGCCTGTGATGAAAAACCACTCTCTGTGTTTCCTTTCTTGTCTAAATATCTTGTATGACTCATTACAAATGGGATCTAACATATTTGCCTTTTGAGTTGTTTTTCATTTATTAGGTAACAAAATAAATAGAAATTGATCTATGTTGACAAAAGCTTGTCGAACATCCTCACTTCACCTGGTCAAGAGCTCACAAAAAGTTCCTTACCTAGCCATTATTTGACTGAAAATATGACTTGTATCAACGACGAGAACACATTGGCTAATAGGGGTAACATGATGACAGAACAGAGTGAGATGATCACTGAACTTGCAAAAAAGTTGGACATGCTCCAAGAAGAGATGAATCGTACTAGAAATTTGGCCAACATCACTAACGCTCCTGTTCCAGAAAGATACGGGCCTCCGCTCTAATTCCGTTCTTGTAATTCTCTGAGCCTTGGGAATCATCTAAATAACACAACATCTACCTCTGCTTCTCAAATTCCCATAGACCCTGTCACTATCAACCCACTAACTTATCAAAGCCATACTCCACCCACTCAGCATACTAGTTAAAATGACAACCCCAGTGCTTAATATCCACAGAATAACCCACAAACCTACCAAGCTCCACCAAATACCTATGGGTCCCAAAATGTCCCCCCTTCTTACGATTCTATTCATCCCCAAAATCATGCATCTACATACCAAAATCCTGCCACTACCATCCAAAATACCTCTCATAGCCGACCCATACCCCCGACCACCTTTTAGGTCACCATCCCTCCTGAGCTCTATAAAATCTTCCCCATTCCTGAGGTAGATAATTATGAGGAAAAAGAAAAAGAGTAGAAAATCGAGCATAAGAAAATGTTGTTGGCAATGAATGAAGAGATTACCAAGATCAAAGAGTCTCATGGGTCAACTGATAATAATGGACTTGGTTTCGATGATTTGTGTGTCCATCCCTATGTAGACTTACCGAAAGGATATAAGATCCCCAAATTCAAAACATTCGATGGCACCGGTAATCTCATGGCCCACTTAAGGAAATATTGTGACCAAATGGTCGGACTAGGAAGGAATGAGTCATTATTAATGTGCCTATTCAGTCAAAGTTTAAGCGGTGAAGCCTTAGAATGGTTTGCATCCCAGGAATTGAAAAAATGGTCTGGCTGGAAGGCCCTAGCCAAAGATTTTCTTGACAGGTTTGCATACAATGTGAAAATAGTTCCTGACCGGTATTCATTAAATAGGATCAAATAGAAGAGCAATGAATATTTTTGGGCTATGTCTATCGCTGGAGAAAGGAAGCTGCTAAAGTATAACCTCCTATGACTGAGGAGAAAATGGTAGCAGTGTTTTCCCGTGCCCAAGAAAGAGGATTCTATACTAGAATGGTGTCTGCAGTTCGTGCAACATTCACGAATTTGGTAAAGATTGGCGAATCACTTGAAAAGGGTATTCGAACGGGAAAAATTAGCAAGACTCCGATGTCATCTGAGTCCTCAGATTTATCAAAAAAGAGAAGAGAAGATGTAACCATAGTGTCGTTTGATACTAAGACGAAAAGGAATTTCAGGCCTAGAAACACTCTTTCTCCATCTATCTACTCTTCACCGCCACAGAGTCCTCAATCCATCTTTTATGCCCAACCCCAATACCAAGCTCCACAGCCAAATTACCAACCCAATGTCCAAACCACTATCCTAAATCACCAGCCTAACGTCCAAGCACCTCAAAACTACTATCAAGTACCCACTTATGCCAACCAAAACAATTACAATCTTTCCCATCCAAATTCTAAGAAAAAGCCTCCTCGAGTTTTTACTCCATTAACTGAAAGTCGAACCCAGATCTTTGAAAGAGTAAAAACAGTTGGACTAATTCAGCCCACTGCACCAAAGCCTGCTAATCCATCATCTAAATTCTTCAAACTTGATCGACATTGTGCGTATCATTCAGGAAGTGTCGGACATACCACTGAAGATTGCCTCAACTTGAAACACCATATTCAGAACCTAATCGACCAGAAGGTAATCACTCTCTAGAAACTAAATTGACGAAGGTGTCACGTCATCCACAAGGTGCTATCTAGAGAAGTGTTGATTTTATCCGAGAGGGACGACCAAGAGTGGCCTAAACCAATCAACTCTGATGCAGTGAAGAGATACTACGTCTGAAGACAGTCTTTTCTTTATGTTCCTTTCCCTGTAATCACACTTTGCTTAAAAGTAATCATTTTATGCTTAAAATTCCCAATCCTTTATGTATGAACTACATTTGACCTGAATTCTCAAGAATGAGATACGTAGGCAACCTATGTCGGCTTCGGTCAACCTTTTAGGAAAATCTATATTTCCCTATCGTAGTCCTGAACTATGTTTGACCTGATTCCTGCTTCAACAGGATACGTAGGTGCCCCAACGGCTCAATCATATCACCCCAGGAAATGTAAACCTAGGTAGAATTTTCAAGAAGGAATCTTGAAAATTCAGAAGAAGAAGATCCATCCTTCAATGATAGAATGGAAGGTCGTAAAGAAGAATGCCACTGAAATAAATTTTGAGGAGAGTCTCAAGATACCCACATAGTCAACAACTCAAGACTTGTGTCAAAAGCATCTAACTGGGGCAAAACTTTTGAGGAGGATCTCTGAATTTCCACCAGAGCTTCATTCATGAGCTCAAACTCTGAGAATTTCCCAACACTAAGGAGATCCCAATTTCTTCTACATTTGGGGAACTACGTTTGACATGATTCCTATTACAACGGGATACGTAGGTGCCATTTTGGCTCTACCCTATCACCCTGGGAAATAAAAACTGGGGTAAAATTTTTGAGAAGAAATCTCAAAAATTCTGAAGAAGAAGTTCATCCGTCAACAAAGTCAAAATGGAGAATCTTGAGAGAGAATCTCAAGAACCTCGCAGAGTGTTAGCTTTTTCATCAACAAGTCAAAACTTACTTCAAGATGTCTAATTGGGGCAAAATTTTTGAGGAGGACCTCAAAATTTCCATCGAGCTGTATTCATGAGTTCAAACTCCAAAAAATACCCAGCGCCAAGAGATCAGAATCAATTACAACAAAGTCCATGTGGACCAATCCTCAGCTATGGATAGATTTTTAAAAATCCATCTTCAAATACCCCAGCTGCAACACTGAAAAATCTCTAGAGCTAGCCATCAAGTGTCAGATGTGTCAAGATAAGAACCAAAGATGCTCATCGAGATTGTGTGTGACATGAAAAAACTGTCCGGGGGAGTCGAGGCAAGCATCCAAAGATGACAAATACCCAAAAAATGGCAAGAATGGAGCAGAAGGTCAAAAAAGTTAAACACAGATTGGTTTCATCAAAACTAACAATTTTCTATGGTTACAGAGGTCGATGGATGAGGGGTTAGCAATGATATTCTTCTCAAATACCCAGCAAATCATAGGATGTTCAGAAATGGTACACGCAAAAGGAGTCGGCATGACAGAGCAGTCAAATGGATTAACCAATAAGGTGAGAGCAGTGACCTCCTTCTTAGATCCCTAACCAAAATGAGGATCACAAGCGGACATATAACGTTCGAAAACGATATTCAAAAATGGGGTTCAACCATTCATCTACATCTAAAATGACCTCTTGTTTAGCCATTCACCTCAAAATAATAATGATGTATGCATG
This sequence comes from Capsicum rhomboideum, assembly GCA_031232105.1. NCBI lineage: Eukaryota > Viridiplantae > Streptophyta > Magnoliopsida > Solanales > Solanaceae > Capsicum > Capsicum rhomboideum. The sequence continues at coordinate 125,082,015 of CP124716.1, forward strand.
ACAAAGTCATTTATTTTGTGAATGCTTTCATTGAAACTTTTTCTAATTCTAACTGTAGTCGCTAGTAAAGCGATGCTGTGTCTACTAACCATTTGCCTTGAGTACAGGTACACACAAAAAAAGTCAACACAACGAAGCAGTCAAAGAGATAAACCAATAAGGAGAGAGCAAAGATATCCTTCTCTAACCTATCATGGGTTAAAATGAACACATGTTGTTAGGAAATGGTTTGTAGCTATCCACGGAGATAGGGTTCAGTCATTCATTTACATTCGAAAGGCCTTTTATTTGTCTATTCCACCTTAAAAAGGGATATTGATGACAAATAAAGTAGTTTGACCTATGTTATGAACGTTTCCTTTAAAACTTCCTCTAAGTTTGATTGTGGTTGCTGGCAAAAGCGACACTGTGTTTATTAACCATTTACCTTGAGAACAGGTATGTACAAAAGAATCAACACAATGGAGCGGTCGAAGAGATCACCTGACTAGGAGAGTAAGGACATCCTTCTCCAATGTGTCATTCTATAAAGTTCAAAAGTGGTGTTTATAATTGTCCCCCCAGAAATGGGTTTCAACCATTTATTTACCTCCGAAATGACTTTGAAAAAGGGATGACATTTGCAAATGAAGTCATTTATATTGTGAATGCTTTCTTTAAAGCTTCCCCAATATTTGACTATAGTCGCTAGCAAAAGCGATATTGTGTCTACTAATCATTTACCTTGGCGCAGGTACACGCAGAAGAGCCGACACGTCAATAGAATGATGAAAAAGGCTATTATATTTTTGTCAAAATCAAAAAAGGTTGACGCTTGCCAAAATTGAAAGAGGTTGATGCCTGTCAATATCGAAAGGGGATGATAAAGCCATATCAATACCGAAAGAGGATGACGTGGATTGTCAAAAGAGGCTATCATATTGCTTCAAATTCGAAAGAGGTTGACGCCTGTTAATGCCGAAAGGGGATGACAAAGCCATGTCAATACCAAAAGAGGATGAGATGGATCGCCGAAAGAGGCTATTATATTATGTCAAATTCGAAAGAGATTGACGCCTGTCAATACCGAAAGGGGATGAAAAAGCCATGTAAATACCGAAAGAGGACTATATGGATTGCCAAAAGGGGCTATCATAACTCGAAAAGCTGAAAGAGGCTGTCATTCATTAAAATAGAAGAAGCATGGTCCAAGGGTGTCTCTAAGTCAATATTCAAAAATATATATCATATTGGATATCCTAAGAATTGACAATCCAAAGGTCATCTATAATCCACATTGTCCAAGACAAGATAGTGTGCAAGACTACCTGAAGATTAACAACCAAGGGTCATCCATAAGCCGCAGAAACATCCTAATCGGATAGTATGCAAGATTTCCCAAAAGTTGATAGTTCGAAGGTTATCCATAAGTCACAATTATATCCTTACCTGATAATGTGCAAAAATACTAAAAATTAACGGTCTGAGGGTTCTCTATAAGGTGCGCCACATCGATTATGTGCAGGATTACCCAAAGACTGATAATTCAAGGGATGTCTATAGGCCACATTGTATCCAAGTTCGGATGATGTGAAGGATTACCCAAAAGCTGGCAATTTGAGGAAAATCTGTAAGCCATCTCTTATCCAAGATCAGATAATGTGCAGGACTACCAAAAAGCTGGCAACCTAAAGGATATCTGTAAGCCACTTCGTGTCCAATATCGGATGATGTGTAAGATTATCTGAAGATTGACAATTTGAGGGTTATCTGTAAGTCGTTTCCACTCAGATGATGCACAAGACTTATCCGAACCCATACAATGGTTGTAGGGACCGTTCTACTCAAAATATCATCGGTGGCTGAAAGAGGCCACCCTATTTTGAAAAATCTTCTATCGCCAAGAGGGCCATTATGTCCAACAACCAAGAGAGTTGTTGTATTTACTATTGCAAAAATTGTTATACAAAATAGGTACGAGAGATAATGACATCACTTCTTTAGAAATCAATCTGCACAAAGGTATGGTGAGAGAACTATTTACCTTTTGTGAATTACATTTTCTACTAACATTTTGATTCAGATTTTGTCGAAAGCATCCAAGAGGATAAAATTCTCAAACCAAAACTACAGGTTCATCCTAAGAAAAATCGTCTAAGAAGATGAAGGGAATCAACAAATTTATCAAAGAAAGTGTCATACGAAGAGTGTGATGAAGGCTGTGCTAAGAGGAATGTAGCATAACACGGAGTTGAGGTGAAGACACTATATCTCCACGTAAATTTAGTTTACCACTAATAATTTTGTTTGAGGTGTTGTCGAGAAAACCCGAGAGAATGAAAATCTCAAACCAAAATCACAGGTGTGGACAACTCCAAAAAGGACGCAACACAGCGTGGAACTTTTTTATAGCAGTAAATAAGGACATAGTCCGAAGAGGAATATCAAGCTCTTAGGGCGCGAGCTAAAGGATGACTTCCACCGCCATCAAACCACACCCCTATTAAAAGGCATGTGGGTATTTTGGGATATTTTCGGTTTTAGTTTTCCATCTAGAGTATTTCTAAACTCACACTGGAGGAAACTTTCTCTTTCTTCAAATTTGGATGACATACACCTAGAGCTTTGGGAATTATATCCCTGTAGCTCATATTTACAAGTGTGAGGGCCCCACATTTTGTAATTGAGATAATTACAAGCTTTTTTTCGTAGCTCAACTGTTCGTCTCATCCTAAGCCAAAGGTCGTCTTAGCATAATAGACTACCTTTTCCACCAATTAAGTCAAACTACAAGAAGTCTGATTCCCTGAATCTTAGGGATATATAGGATGGGCTCTTTGTTGAAAACTCGACTGCATTTCAAACTCCCCCAATCTCCCTATTCATGAGCTTTTCGATATCTCTTTATCTTGAAATCAGAATAGTTTTCCAATTCTTTAAAAATCGTGCCCCTAAATTAAACGTTATAAACTACAAGTGCCCTGAATTGTCATGTAACCTGAGATATATAGTAAATCCGATATCGGGGTACGACCATAACCCCTTGAAATTCGTGCATAAATCAACCTCTTTGAGAAATGAATTTATGGTCGGATAAAGTTAGGAACGTCAAACTCCCTTTAACAAAGGTTGCGTGCATTCACCCTACCCAAAGGGAGGGGGCACTGTAATTTTTGCCCTCCATGACTAGGTTTGACTCTGAGTTTCTTCGATTTTAAATAAAATTGAAATATCTGATAAATGCTTTCTAAAATATTTATATGCGTTATTTTTATCATTTAAGTGACGAATTATACATTTTGTATTCGTGTATACGAGATTGTATAATTTTGGTTGCTTAAATAATTATTTTATAAAAATTGAGTTTTTATCAAGAATTATCTTGAAAATTAGTTCAAATAGGATAAATCTTGGTTTCAAAATAATTTGTTCTTAAAATAATTTATTTGATTTTATTAAATCAAGAAAATTGGGATTAAATTGGTTGTTAATTTGTTTCAAAATTTGATTCAATTTAGCCAATTTATTAAATTTGACCTTAATTGAAATCAACTTGGCCAAAAGTACGATGTAACTGGCCAATTGATTTTCAATTAGGTTAAAATTTAAACATAATTTACTAAAATCTTGAAAATTAGGCTATTTAACAAATAGCCTAATTTCTACCCTTTACCTAATTTCCACCTAACAATTAAATCCCTATTCCTAAATCAATCCAGCCCATTCCCCTTTAAATCTGTCCAACTGCCCCAGCCCAACAACAGCCAAGACCCGGCCCACTACCCATTTAAACCCATCTCCTTCTTTACTTCAACACAACAACACTTGACAATATCAGCAACCGACAACAACAACACAACAAAATCCTATGAACCCTAGTCCCAAATTGTCTATGCCACCCTGATTTTTCCCTCGCCTTTGCACCTCATCTCATGCAAGGCTTGAGTCTTGTACCATGAAATTTCTAGAATCCATGATGTGGCACCTCTGTATTCCTTTCTCAAATTCTATCCTTTCTAATTCAAATTTCTTGACTCAATTTCGTACGATTCACAACTCATCTCTTATTCTCAAGGAGGCTTTGGATTTTCCTCAAGCAAAATTCCAGAGAAGTCCCTAGAAATTCCCATCCCACATTGGTGAAAACTAATTTTTATCCCCAAACCCATTCCTATATAACCCCCTTCCATTTCCTTATTGGGGTTAAGCGTTGGATAGTAAAGATCCCCAATTTGTGAGGGATTTTAGCTATCTAAAAAGATTTCAGTGTCAAGGTTTCTGTGAGACTCAACTTTGAGCTTGAAACTCTAGGCTATGAAATCTGAGTGCCCTTTTCAGTGGCGGTGTGAAGAGAATCCGATGAAGCTCATATTTCCAGTTTGCTGCCCCGAGAAAGGTAAAATCTTCTCCTTCGCAAGTTTTCTTTTAGTTTCTTTTTTTTTCTTTTTCGCTTTGAATTTGTTGCCTTTCCAGAAATATTTCATTAAGTGTTTTAATTATGTGATTTTTCTTTTACTTTTCCAACTAATTATCCCAACTTGATTCTTAATCAAACTACATGATTATTTTTCGATGAAACATGTATGATAGATTCTTTGATAGCCTATTTGTGCACTTATTTCGTGATGTGGTTTATCTATCAAATTCTGTCTTGAACCATGTGCTGGTGAAACAAATTTGTGATCAAGTTGGGTGTTTTTACTCCTCAAAGTATGTCGTTCAGGTTCTTCTTTGCTTAAATCAGTAACCCAATGTGTTCATTTGACAAAATTTTGTTGTTTGGTGTGTGGCTAAATATGAATTCCATCACCCATATCTAATTCAGAGGTTATGTTTGTTATCCCCTAGTTGGAAAAGCAAGTAGTATGCTAAGTTCATTGGTTTTATTAGATTCTCTTCTTTTTAAATGCCTATTTCGTGTGGTTTATTGGTCAAGAGGCAGACTAAACATGAGACATATCCCATTATGATACACTTTCATCTTTGAATGTTCTTGACTTCAAACATGGGCATGTGCTGGAATAGCAGGTCAAAAAAACCATTTTTGTTTGTAAAAATTTGCTATCAAAAGGCTGTGAATGTGTTTTGATTAATAACATGGCATGAGTATTTGTAGTAGTAGAGGTTTTAAAATGATAAGCATGCTCTCATTTCCCTACAAGTTCTAAAAAATTTATTTTGTGTAAGTTGTTTCCATTTACTTTTGGAGTCTTTTTAGCATGCTATATTCATGTCCCTTTAAGTTTTGTCTTTATTAGATCATTTGGAAAAAGCTCGTTACCACTCACTGGATCATATTTGTCTAAGAATATTTTTAGCCAAAGTAGAGTAAAAGTTGATTTGATTTCCATTTCTTATAGGTTAGTCATTCTATGTATGTGTATTAATTTGTCTTAATTTTGGGAAACTCTCACGATATTTGAGTTAAGATGACTCATTCATATAAGATACTATTTGTTTCTCTGTGCTTGGTTCATTTAGGACAAGAAATATGTGCTTAGATCTTATTTTGTTCATCAATGTATGGGCTGCCCCCTTTATAGTATAACTTCAAAATTTGCTTCTGTGCTCATGTGTGTTATGACCTACATGTTTGGCCTCTGTTGTTTAGAGAATTTTATTTGTTGCAGGATATTAAAAATTGATGTAGATTTGTTCATCCCTCCATAGATGAATACTAATTTTTTTTTCTTTCTATTCTCTTCTAATACATGTGGCGTTGGGTCCATTCGGACCCTCCATCCCTCATCATATCTGGATGGGCTCGCAAAGCCCGAGGCCATCTCGATTCAAGCCTCAAGTGCATAAAAATGAGTCCAAATCTGCATGTTCGAAAATGAAATGTGCTACTCAAAGGTGAAAGGGAATCTAATAGACAGGGTCGAAGATTAATCCCGGATATATGGGCTTAATCCAATCATATTTGGTAGTCCAAATTGGACAAATCATAGGGGTTTGGGTCCAAGTGCCTAAACCTAACTTCTTCCCTCTCTTTAATAATTATTTGTCTAGTTTAGGAATTTTGTTGTATAAATTCTAACACTTTATCTAACTTAGTTGATTTCCCCTATGGATTACCTTATTTTACTTTTGCAAATTATTCACTTTTGTTGCAATTAGTTCAAGTTTGAGCTTTAATAGTTTGCCATTTATATTAATTACAAAATCTATTTTTTCTTTCTTTCTAATCATATTTTAAAATGAACTTTCCCAAAGTAACTTTTTCTTTATCAATTCCCACCTTTTTTTAAAAGTTAGTCAAACAAAATTTATTTTCAAATAGATCGGACAACTGCAAGTTAGCGGCTACTCTTGGTGCCTTAACACCCTTCCAAGAGTATTAATAAGAATTACTTACCCGAATTTTTAACTTAAAAAGGATTTTTGTTGTTTTAAATCTTTTAAGTATTTTTCAAAGGTTTTCTTAATTTTCCATAATTAATTAAGTGGCGACTCTGTTTTAAATTAAATTTGAAAATTTTCTTAAGATTTCGAATTCAAACAAGTCTTAGTCATTTCTCCACAAAACACTATGAACAAGGGTAAAATCAGTGGGGTTTGGACCCTAATGCCTAGATTTGTAAAGTAAATTGTTGATTTCTCTTTATTTTTTGTTTTTAGACTGAGAACAATTTGAAGCTTCGAGGAAGGGAAAGGCTCTTGCAGATTAGTTGCATGCGGACTCTTGTTTGAGGTAGGTTATGGTTTCTATTGTAGTTGTAGACTTGATTTCGACATCATGCCTATTCATAAATATTTATGAATATTTATGGGTTGGCATTCGGGCTTGCTTGTGATTGTGAGTGGATTGTTTTTTCTTGTAATAGCATGAATTAAATGACACTGAAATTGACTAAGTCTTTTATGATGATCAATTGTGTACTGGAATTATCGGTGCACTTTGATACATCATGAGTAATAGTTATTGCATTTCATGATGTTATGATATTTGGAGGATTGGGTACCATGCCGGTACAAGTTACTTATTTATTGATATTTTTGGAGGATCGGGTAATACGCCAATATGGTACATGGATAAAGCTGGTCTCCTGTAGGTCATGACTATTGGCATAATTAAGTCCCTTTAGTGTGTGTGTACAAATTTGAGTGGACAGTGGTGATACTTGTGATGCACACTGTTTAAAAAATGTGAGATTATTGAATCATTCCCTATAACATACATAATGTATTGTGGTGATTGAGAGAGCACTGGACTTCTCTTGTAAGATTGTTAACTGCATTAATGATTAGGTGTTGATTTTACACTTATATTATTTAGAGTGGACATAGATTTCCCCTAATGGTGAATATTGTACATGTTGTTGTTGTTATGATACATTTGGCATAATGAGGGCTGTTATCTAGTTGAGAATATTGGTTGGTCTTACATGGTCTAGTTGTAGAAGTTGTTAGTTGAGTTTGAGATTACTTGCTATGTGATGATTGCTAGTTTACTTTCATTTGATTTATGTGTATGTGTGGGTCTGAATTAAGCCGACCGATGATATCTACCAGTACATAGGGTTTTGTACTGATACTACCTGTGTTCTTCTTTTATTGAGTGCAGACTATGTTCCAGGTACGTCTATGAGACCTCACCTCTAGCATGTGTCCAACATTTTCTGATACAAGGGTGAGAACTTATGTTAAGGTTGCAGTGGATCATCTCAGTAGATAATGTCCATTTTTTCGGAAAATGATACTCTTTATATTTCATTAAGTTTTTGGATATTATTCTTAGACATTATTTCTATTTAGAAGTTCTTGTCCGATGACTTTCAGGTCCTTAGGAATTATAATAGATAGTTTGATTTTCTACATTATTATATTCATTTACTAGTTTTGATATATTAGTCGGTTAAGTTTGAGATTTGACTATATTTCTGTCTTAAAAATGGCTAAGTGTATGGATTTAACTTGGATTTAAGAATTAATGGTTTGTCATATTTTGGTATGTATGATAGGCATTATTGGATATATATATATATATATATATATATTATGCGTAACTAATATTTGTTTCATTAAATCTTAATGTTATGTGGGCATTGGGCCTAGTGGAGAATGTAAGACTTATTATTTTGTTTGTGGTCTAATTAATGAAAACCCATAACTAATATTTAATTGAGAATAAGTCTTGTCTGTACATCAATTATTTGATAGACGTACCAGATTAAGTATTAATTAATTAACCTTTATAAATTGATTCTCCCTCCATCTATTAGGGTTACCACATATTGTCTACACCTTTTTCATTACTGGCGGCTATGGAAACATAAGGCTAGGGTAAGGAGGTAGAAACTTGTAACACCCCGTATTCTACGTGTGCTAGTTCAACTTATATCGAACTGGACATAGCCTTGTGGTATAGGTAATGGATTCAATTTCTTATACGATTATTGACGGTAAAATAGATTTGAAGGAAACTATTTGTACATTTTAATGCGGCATGGTCAAGTTCACGTTGATAAAGGTATTTAAATTTGGGATAGTAAGGTGGTATTTGAGTCTAAAGTTTAATGTAGCCAAGTGTATACAGGTTTTAAGTTAAATTAAGGGGATTAAGAACTGAAAATGGAATAAAATGTTGAGGTGCTTGCTTGACTTAATTAAGCTAGTAGGTGATGCACCTACTTGAGCTATATGGGCCAAGTTAAACATGCCAAGTAGGTGTATTACCTACTTAAGCTAATGGATTAGATTAACACTCATATTAATGGACACTTTTAAGGCCCAAACTAAGTAAAATAAAAGGAGAAGAGAATGGACAGCCCAACACCTAAAAATCTGCCAAAAGCCCAATAAGTTAAAGGCCCATTTTAGACATTAATAAAGCAAGTAGGTGCATCACCTACTTTGAACTTTTGAGCAGCTTGAACCTCTAAGTTGTTACATCACCTACTTGGACCAATTTGTGTTTGAAAATGGATCTAAAAGAGGAGGTTATAGAAAGCCTATTTAAGGGTCAATTTTCCTCATTTTAACTCACTATAAATCAACAAAATTGCCAGATTTCTCTCAAGGATAACAAGTTATCTCTCTCCCTCTGAGCAGCAGCCACAAAACTCCTCTAGGGTTCTTGGTATAATTACTTCTTTTAAACAAGGTAAGTAATGATTGACTTATGGATTTAATTTAATTTCACCATGAAAAAGTAATGGAAATCAGGTTTTCCATGTTTAGGGTGCAGTAGAAATCCTCCAAGCTTGGCAGTTTTTCATACATTCTTTCGTACTGAGTCCCTTACTGGGGACCTATATTTCATGCTCCCGGCACAGGAGCTAGTAGACCTCTCCAATAGGAGCACAGGACATCTAGTGACTATTATGTGCTCCAGGCTGATTTGGGGCTTTTCATGTCTGTTATATATGTTTTGGTATTGTATAGTAGTTATGTTTTGGTATTGTATAGTAGTTAAGTGTAAGGCGAGGTCATGTACCACCCTTAACTAAGTCTATGTATCTTTTAGAGGCTTTGTAGACTAATGTAAAGTTAAGCATGGTAGGGTCTTGTCTTTTAGACGTTGTGGCCCCAATGGCCAAGTCTTGTATATATAGTTTTGGGCTTGTCTATGTGGTTTACTTTCATCATGCATCATATCCATATTTGGCAGAACCTTCGATTATCATAGTTACATGCATGAGAAGTGCAAGGTTATGGGTTTGTGCTCTCGGGTCTTTACGGCTACGGGTGCCTGTCCGCCCTAATAGGGTTTGAGGTGGGACAAAAGTGGTATCAGATCAGGTCATCCTAGGGAGTCTACGAAGTTGTGTCTATGTATAATCTTTCTTATGGGTGTGTTGTTCACCACATCTATAAACAGGAGGCTACGGGACATTTAGGAGTTATCTCTTTTCCTTCATATCTTAGATTGTGCAATAAAGCCATAAGTTGTAGGTGGATTCATATTGAACAATTGAATTTGTTTTTTTTCTCATTATAGTAAAGATGTCGGTTATAAGAAGGAGTAAGAATACAGGTAAGCAAGTAAATATGGCTGCCGAAAAAGGGACCAGCAAGTCACCACCTAGACAAGCTAATCTAATTGAGGCTAAAGATGAGTTTGTATCGCAGACTTCTTCTGCTCCTTCATCTCCAAATGAGCTAAGAAGGAGAGAAGTACCCCCAAAATCACCTATCAATGCTACTGTGCAAGATTTGAGGAATGCAGTGCAATTGTTGACTCGTATAGTTGTCGAATAAGTTCAAGGACAAGCTAGTCCAACTACACGTACTAGTGGTACGGATAGGGCAACTAGTCTACGTACACAAGATTTTCTTAAATTGGATCCTCTCACATTCACCGTGATAGATCTTAACGAAGACCCACAAGACTTTATTAATCAAATATAAAGGGTTCTAGATGTCATACATGTATCTGCTAAAGAGACAGTTGAGCTAGCAACATATAGATTAAAAGAGGAGGATATATTATGGTATGAAGACGGGAAATGATCTAAGGGTATAAGCGCACCTTCAACTACTTGTAAAGAGTTCAAAGAGTCATTTCTTGATTATTACCTTCCATTTAAGATCTGAGAGGCCTATGCAGATCAGTTTTTAAATATTTGGCAGGAGAATATGAGCGTGAGGGAGTACAGTCTCCAATTTAACTCTTTGGCTAGGTATGCTCCTAATGTAGTAGCAACTATGGATGATATAGTTCATCAATATGTGGATAGATAGGATTTGTATTTGGTTAGAGATTATACTATTGCTATTTTTATTAAAGACATGGATATAGCAAGGAGACAAACTTTTATACAAAAAATGGATGATCATAGGCAAAGAAGAAGAACACAAGAGTTGGAAAAAGGGCATCCCAAGAGGGCCAGACCTACTGGGCAGTTTATGTCATCCCAAAGTGAGTTCAGGCCTACTTTTTCTAATGGACCGCTGAGGACATCATCTTCCTACTCTGCAACAAGTGCTCTACCCTAATTCTAAGGGTTTAAGGGCAATCAGTTCGGGAAATGAAGTGAGAGTCAAGGTTCGCGAACAAAGGGGTATCAAGAGCAAGGCAGTATGAGACAATCAAGAACTCCTCGGCATCCATGTAAGTAATGTGGAAAGCTTTATTAGGTGTATGCCGGTTAGGGAAAAATGCTTACTTTTGGTGTGGTATGTAGGGGCACATGATAAAAGAGTTCCCACGAAGGGGCATGGGTGGTATGGCACGACCTATTGGATCATTCGTTGCATTGTCATCATCATAGCCTTCTTTAAGTAGGGGTATACAACCTATAGGTCGTGGTAGAGGTGTTAAAGGAGCAACTAGTTCTAGCAAACTCTAGAATTGTACATATTCTCTAGCAGGTCGACAAAATTTGGAGGCTTCTCCTAATGTGGTTACAGGTACATTGTACATATTTTCACATAATGTATATGCATTAATTAATCCTGGATCTACACTATCATATGTCACTCCATTGGTTGCTGAGAGGTTCAAAAGAAAACCGGAATAACTGGTTAAGCCATTTGAAGTGGCTACACCAGTTTGCGAGTCTATTATAGCTAGAAGAGTTTGTCATAATTGCCTAATAACTATTTGTAATCGTTACACATTGGCCGATCTTGTTGAGCTAGAAATGGTAGACTTTGATGTTATAGTAGGTATAGATTGGTTGGCTTCTTATTATGCCACAGTAGATTGCCGAACTAAGAGGGTGCATTTCCATTTTCCAAAAGAGGCAGTCCTTGAATGGAGGGGTAATATTGGTGCCCCAAGAGGTAAATTTATTTCTTATCTTAAGGCAAAGAAGATGATGTACAAAGGTTACATATGTCATCTAGTAAGAGTGAAAGATATAGATGCGGATGATCTAAGGCGTATTTATATGCCTTAGTGCCGACTTTGAACCATGTTTACCTTAGTTTTGAGAGCAATAAGTATGTATTTTGTATTGTTTTGATGGAATATTTGATATTGTGCTAATAAATGTGATTAGACCCTTGTAGGTGAAATTTGCGACTTTGGCATGGAAAGCAAGGCTTGGAGGAGCTATGAGCTAAGGATATTGAAGATAAGAGGCAAGCCAAGGATTTGAACTTGAAATATCCAACCAAATCCGCAAAGAAACTTCGAAGAAAGGAAGAAAAATAGATTCTAAGAGAGAGGCGCGCCAGGCAGCTTGTCGGGCCACTTTTGACAGAAATTTTGCTCAGATGGACAACAGAGGGGCGCGCCGGGCCGCTTTTTGGCAATTTTTGCCTCGAGTTTTTGTCTATAAATAGGGCCTTTGGGTTATTGTATCAAAATTCCATCTTTGTTGGACTAACTTTGGGCATACAAATTAGGTTTAATACCCCTTCTTTTCAGTTTTGATTTATTTTTTATGAATTTCTATCAAAGTATGATGTTAAATCAAGTGATGAGTGGCTAAAATTCCTCATTCTTGGGGTTGAGGCTACGAACATGAATTTCTAGTGTTGAATATTATTGGTTTTTGCAGAAGTTTATCAATTATTGGTTATTCTTATATTCTTGATTTTACTATTTTAATGTTTGATCACCATTGAAATAAATTTATTGTCTTGAGAGGAGCTCGAGAGAGAAATTGATAGATAGAACTTGGAATATAAGGAGCGTGATCTTTACTCGAGGAAGAGATTCCAAGAGTTTGAAATGTTGTTAGGACCGAGAGGTACCTAATGAGCTGTGCTTGTTCAAATAAGGGAAGATAGCTTAGAGGCGTTAGAATTGGTTAAATCTATCCCCGCTCAATGATGTAGTTAGGTTTCCAATTTCTAAAAGAAGGTTATAGTTTGGAGATGAATATAATCATATTATTAACCTCGTGATCAATAACCAAGATAAACGACTCAAATTGCTTAAACCAGTAATATTCATACTCTAGAGAGGATATTTGGAGTGCCTTGACCTTGAGAATTTACTTTTTATTGACTTTTATATCATATTTACGAAAATTGAAGTTACGGTAGCGAATATAGTAGTTTATATTCCGCAATCATCTAATTTTTAGTAACAAATCCCTTTTCCTTTTAGCAACACTAGTTTTTAATTATTGTTTGACGTCTAAAATTGACTTTTGCCGACAAAAGTCCTTTGGGTTCGACATCCGGCTCTCTTAAAGGAGCCATTATATTACTTGAACGATCACGTGCACTTGCGTGTATAGCTGGGTCGCAACATGTTTTTGGCGCCGGTGCCGGGGACTTTCAAATAGATAGATTTCAATTATTGACGTTTTTACTCTAATTTTTAGCTAAGTGTTAAAAACTTGATCTTAGTATCCTATTTTGCAGGCTTACTTCATCTGAACGGTGGAAAGGAACAAATATTTGGTGACCCCGCAGTCTAAACTTGAAAGATACTTTCATAGATTAAGGAGACAGACTGCAGATTACCCAGTCCCACAAGTTGAACTGGCTGATGAAGGCATACAGGGTAATCTCATAAGAATTGAGGATCGAGTGGAGCACCTAAGAAATCTAGAAAATCCAGTTGATCCTGTGGACCCAGTGGGAAATAGACGTGAGCCAGTAGTTACGGCAGCTAGGACAGTTCGCGACGTGGCAATCCCACTCGCTACTAATGTTACCTCCAGTATTCAAAAACCGAAAGCTGGAGGTAGATTTTAGCTTAAACAGAATATGGTACAACTCTTGCAAGTGGACAATTTATAGGTCTTACTCATGAGGATCCGCAGAGGCATATCCGAAATTTTTTGGAGATCAGTGAAACATATATTCCTGCGGGTGTGTCTTCGAATTATGCGAGACTAACTTTGTTTCCCTTTTCTCTGTTGGGGGAAGCAAGGAGGTGGCTAGATGCAGAGCCGGCGAATTCTATCACAACTTGGGATGATCTTGCTCAGAACTTCTTGATAAGGTTCTTTCCATCTAGAAAGACAACAAAGTTGAGGAGTGAGATATTAAGTTTCAGACAGACAGATGATGAAAATTTGTACCAAGCTTGGAACAGATTCAAATCCATGTTGAGGGATTGTACTCATCACCACCAAGCAAATGAAGTGTTGGTGCATACTTTTATTGAGTCTCTCGACCCTAAAACTAAAATTCTACTTGATTCAGCTGTAGGGGGACAAGACTTAGAGAAGACTTACAATGAATTATATGCTTTGTTGAATCATATTTCATAGGGAAATCCAGATTGGCATGGTGATAATTCTAGAAATTCTACAAAGAAGGTTGTCGGGAAGCTAGATGTGGATGCAGTCACAACATTATCTGCCCAAATTTCAGCCATGCAAAATATGATGAACAATCACTTCAGCAGTTTAAATTTGGGGCAGGAATAAGCTCCTGTAAATGTAGTACAACAACATGTTTCGGTGTGGTGTGATGTATGTGATGTATGCAGGAATGGGGACCATACCAGTGAGTTGTGCAGTGTAAATTCGAATTCCGTAAATTTTATGGGTAATGCCCAAAGAGGAGGTGGAGCACAAAATTATGGAAATACTTACAATGCTGTGTGGAAAAATCACCCAAACATATCTTGGGGAAATAATCAAAATCAGTATAGGCCTCAAGGATATACACCACAATACAACCAACAGCAGGGTCAAGGTAATCAATTGGGTGCTAAGCCTGGAAATATGAGCGTGGAAGATATGTTGAAGCAGATTATGGTAGAGCAAGCTAAGCTGGCAACAGATTTGTGAGGAACACTCAGTTGACTACTCAAAATTTGGAGAAGCAAATTGGTCAGTTAGCAAATGCACAGAATACAAGGCCTCAAGGAGGTCTTCCACGTGATACTGATCCTAACTCGAGGTAGGTGAGTGCTATTGTTACTCGTAGTGGTAAGCATTTAGAGGATACAGTTCCACCAGCAAAAGAATTGGAGCCAAAAAAAGTTGTGGTTGAAAACGAACAAGTTGAGTCTGACAGAAGCTCTAAAGATGAAAAAGTGGTCCAAAGTGTAAAGTTGCCTCCTCCTTTTCCTCAGAAGTTCAAAAAGAAGAAGGAAGACGAATGCTTTGGTAAGTTCATTGAATTACTTAAACAAGTGCATATTAATTTTCCACTTGTGGATATCTTGCAGGTTATTCCAAAGTATGCTAAGTTTGTGAAGGATATTATGGCAAACAAGAGCAGATTGACTGAGTATGCTATAGTTGCACTTACTGAGGAGTGCAGCTCTCGTATTCAAAACTGTTTACCCACCAAGCTAAAGGATCTCGAAAGCTTCACTGTAAAAATTACTCTGGGAGATCGTGTCTGTGCTCGTGGTTTGTGCGATTTGGGGGCTAGTATTAATCTGATGCCCACTTCGATTTTCAAGGAGTTGGGTTTGGGTCATCCTAAACCTACTACTATTATTTTGCAGCTTGCAGATTGATCCGTGACTAGATCGGATGGTATTGTTGAGAATGTTCTGGTTCAAGTGGGTTCGTTGATCTTTTCGGTCGATTTTGTGGTGCTTAATTTTGAGCCTGACCCAGAATTCCCATTTATTTTGGGGCATCCGTTTCTGGCCACAGGGGGTGCAATCATTGATGTAGAAGCAGGAAAATTGACTATGTGAGCTCATGATAAGGTGGGGGTCTTTGATGTATACAGGGCTTTAAAGCTACCAGAAATTTATGAGAACTTGTTAGCTATCACGGCAATAGATTTGTCGGCTGAAAGCATCCATACTTTGTCTACAGATCCCGTGTAAAGAGTTTTGATGGGGCAATATATTTTTGGTGATGCGAAAGCTATTGAATTGGTGCAGTTCCTTGACCTTATGGGCATCTATGCCAAAAAGGGTGGAGGGGAACCTTTAAATCGTCCACTCGGACCTCCACCCAAGCCATCAATTGAGGAAGCACCAAAGATTGAATTGAAAGAACTACCATCTCATCTTCAATATGCTTTATTAGGTGAAAATGAGACCCTTCCTATTATTCTTGCAGCAAATTTATCAAGGGAACAAGTTGATGCAGCATTGGTGATACTCAAACGAAGGAAGAAGGCTATCGGATGGCAAATGTCTGACATCCATGGTATTAATCCGAGTTTGTGTATGCATAAAATTTACATGAAGGAAGGGCATAGGCCGAGTGTGCAACACCAACGACGCTTGAATCCAGTAATGAAAGAAGCTGTAAGGAAAGAGGTAATTAAGTGGTTAGATTCGGGCATTGTCTACCCTATCTCTGACAGTACATGGGTTATTCCAGTACAGTGTGTCCAGAAAAAAGGTGGTATGACGATGATCACGAATGATAATAATGAGTTGATTCCTACAAGAACTATGACTAGATGGCATATTTGCATGGATTATCGAAAACTAAATGATGCCACGAGGAAAGATCATTATCCGATCCCTTTTATTGATCAGATGTTGGATCGGTTAGCCGGGAAGGAATATTATTGCTTTCTTGATGGATACTCCAGGTATAATCAAATTGCTATAGACCCTCAAGATCAAGAGAAGACTATATTTACATGTCCTTATGACACTTATGCTTTCAAGCGTATGCCCTTTGGATTGTGCAACACACCAACTACTTTTCAGCGTTGCATGATGACAATTTTCTATGACATGGTGGATGAGTTCGTGGAGATTTTTATGGATGATTTTTTGGTCTTCGATAACTCTTTCGAGGTATGTTTACAAAACCTGGATAGAGTCCCTGGTCGGTGTGAAGAAACTAATCTTGTTCTCAATTGGGAAAAATACCATTTTCTTGTGACGGAAGGTATAGTTCTTGTACATAAAGTGTCAAAGCAAGGGCTCGAAGTTGATAGATCAAACATCGAAGTTATCGAGAAATATCCTCCACCTGTGTCGATGAAAGGGGTGCGTAGTTTCTTGGGACATGTGGGTTTTTTTAGATGGTTCATTCAAGATTTTTCCATGATTGCACGACCCATGTGCACACTCTTAGAGAAAGATGTTAAATTTGTATTTTGTGAATCATCTGTGAAGGCATTTGATATCTTGAAGAAAAAGTTGGTTGAATCTCCCATCCTTATTGCTCCGGATTGGGATCTACCATTTGAACTCATGTGTAACGCGAGTGATGTTGCAGTAGGTGTAGTTCTGGGGTAGCGGAAGAACAAGGTATTTCACTCTATTTATTATGCGAGTAAAACTCTTGATGCAGCCCAAATAAATTACACAGTGACTGAAAAGGAGATGCTAGCTTTGGTGTACGCATTTGATAAATTTAGATCATATTTGGTGGGTACTAGCATCATTGTATACACAGATCATACTGCAATACGTTACTTTTTCAATAAAAAAGATGCTAAGCCACGGTTGATTAGATGGATTTTATTGTTACAAGAGTTTGATTTGGAGATTAAAGATAGGAAGGGGTTAGAAAATCTAATTGCTGACCACCTTTCTAGACTTGAGAGATCGACACATGTAGTTGATCATGGGCATATCTGTGAGGAATTTCCAGACGAGTAGTTGCTATTACTAGAGGTTGACGAGTTGCCATGGTATGCGGACATGGTGAGTGGGCTATTTCCTCCTGATTCGAGTCCTTAACAAAAGAAGAAGCTATCGTATGAGGCACGTTCTTATATTTGGGATGAGCCTTATTTATTCTAGCAGGGGCCCAATCAAGTGGTGAGAAGATGTATTCCGTATGCGGAGGTGAAGTATGTATTAGAGAGCTACCACACATCTCTTTATGGTGGTCATTATGGTAGTGAACGTACAGCCCGTAAAATTCTATGATCAGGTTTCTTTTGGCCTTATTTATTTAAAAATGCACATGAGTTTGTGAAAAGTTGTGACCAGTGCCAACGTATGGGGGCGATCTCATGAAGATACAAGATGACTTTAACTAATATCCTTGAAGTTGAAATTTTTGATGTGTGGAGGATAGATTTTATGGGCCCTTTTCCAAAGTCAAATGGGAATCAATACATACTTGTAGCAGTGGATTATATGTCTAAGTGGGTAGAGGCTGCTGCTCTTCCTACAAATGATTCTAAGGTTGTGGTGAAATTCCTTCAAAAACACATCTTCACAAGGTTTGGCACTCCAAGAGCTATTATTAGCGATGGAGGTTCACACTTTATAAATTATTGGGTGAAGAGTGTGTTGGCTAAATATGGTGTTAGACACAAGGTTTCAACAACGTATCATCCCCAAACAAATGGCCAAGTTGAAGTATCTAATCGCGAGATAAAACAAATCTTGCAAAAGACTGTGAATACTCAGAGGAAAGATTGGTTGCTTAAGCTAGATGATGCTCTTTGGGCTTATAGAACTGCATTTAAAACACCTATAGGGACTTTCCCATATCATATTGTTTTTGGGAAAGCATGTCACCTCCCGGTTGAGCTTGAGCACCGAGCATATTGGGCTGTGAAGAAGTTGAACCTAGATCCGGAGTTGGCTGGTCAAAAGAGGTTGTTGCAACTACATGAGTTGGAAGAGTTTCGTTTCCACGTGTATGAAAATGCAAAGATTTATAAGGAGAAAATGAAGTGATGTCACGACAAGCACATTCTCCAATGCACTTTCAAGCCCGGCCAATTGGTACTACTGTTTAATTCTAGACTTAGGTTGTTTTCGAGCAAGCTAAGATCTAAGTGGAGTGGTCCTTTTGAGGTAAGTCGCACAACTCCTCATGGTGCGGTAGAAATCATGAATAAAGGTTATGGTACTAAATTTCTTGGGAATGGCCAAAGATTGAAGCTCTATTTTGGCGAAGATGTGAAGCGTAAGGAGGACGTACTCCACCTTGATGATGATTAAGCCATGCTTGGTCGAGCCGCGACATTAACTAAGGCGCTTGATGGGAGGCAACCCATTAATGTATTGTAATAGTTAGGAATTATAACGTAAAAATACAAAAAGAAGAGTCGTGCCACGACCAAAACTAAGGCACTTGATGGGAGGCAACCAATTTCTTTTAAAATTTTCTTTTCTAACTTAGTTCTAGGATTTATTGTTTATGCAGAGACGCAGGGAGTATTTTTCCATGGAAATCTAAGATAAAAAGGTAAGTTGGAGGATTAATCATCTTTTGAAGGTGCCCGGAAGGTAGGACATGTTTTGGAGCAAAGTTTTGCGTCATAGGACTTGGAAAAATCCCAAATTATGTTGAAAAATGTGAAAAATTGCTCAAGTATGATGTTAAGTATGGGGTGCGGTACCGGGCGTGCCGGGCCGCACTTGCCCAAAATTTAGATAGCATGGACAGTGGGCAAGCACGCCAGGGAGCGTACCAGGCCGCTCATGCCCAGAGTTTTGTCTGTACAGGAAGTGGGCAAGAGCGCCAGGCTGCTCCTGCCCATATTTTTGTTGCGGTAGGCAGCGGGGTAGCGCGGCAAAGGGCGTGCCGGGCCGCTACCCCCATTAATTTTTTTGGGCTGATTTTTTTTTAAAGGGTGACCCCATACCCCTCTACCCTACTCGATCCACCCCACCCCCTATCTTTTAAATCCCCAAATTCTTTTAATTCATCACAAAGCTTACCCCAAAATCAATTTTTCTCCCCACAAAATCAAATTTTCTCTCTAACTTTTCCTTTCTCCTTCCCACACAAAGCACAATTTTCCTCTTCTCATCTTTGGATTGTGATTGCAACACTCCATTAAAGCTACCAAGGTATGTTTTCTTTAAGCTTTCTCTCTCTAGATTGCTATGAGAATGTTGTAAATTTGGGGATTCTTGAAATTCGAATTTGTGATGCCCTGTATGTTCTTTGTAGTTTGACTTAATTATTATGCTATAGTTGGAATTTATGGGGTGTCATGAAGATGAACTTGAAGTGCAAGTGAAATTGTTCTTATTAATCTTGTTTTTAGTTGAATAACTTGCAAGTGGGTTTAGCTTATATGGTGGTAATTGAGAAAATTGCTTGATGAAATCACTTAATATAACCCATAAATTGTTGAAAGTGCATGGAACTTGTTTGAATTCTTGAGTAAAACAAGTAAGCCATTCTATTCATAATTATGGGAATGTGGAACTTATGTTGGGGAGAATGAATTTGTATATGGGGTGGACTTTGTAATTGGGCGTTAAGTGAAGTGGGGAAGTCTAAGTATCCTTACACCCATATATTTTGAATTGATGCTAAGCAACTAAGTGTGGGTGGCCCTTATAGCCAACACACATTGAGTTGGTTGGCTATCTTTACATGGGTAATTTACATACTTGTTTGAACTTTGTCACAGGTACCATGTCGGAATCTAACGTGGCAGCTTCAAGTTCACACAAGCGACGACGGTCAGGAACTAAGGTTCCAGCGGCTCCCTTAGTCCCTAAAGGCCAGAAAAGAAAATATGGGTTAAATACTGTCTCCAGTGCCGGAACGAATTGGTACAAGAGTCACCCCGAAGCCAAATACTTTGCGTATGAGTGTATTGATAGGGCCAGTCTATCTCGAACTCACCCTAAAATATTGGATCGAATTGTGAAATTGGGTATGGGTTTCATCTTTGAAAAACCAACAGATTGCAACCTTCATCTTGTGAGGGAATTATATACTAATTGGAACCCAAATGCACCTACCAGATCAGTGGTTGTACGAGGGTCGGATGTTATACTGGATTCCCTGGGCCTAAATGGGTTATTGGGAGCACACACTCGGGCTAGTCCCTACGACCTCCACAAGCTGAATGTTAGGACTCTCTATGCAGAAACTCGCTACACACTTTGTAGCCAATGTTCGACAGCAAGATGGCTTCGCCACCATAAAAAAGGGTACCACATGAGTCTACCCTATGCTCATTTCAATAAAGAGGCGTAGATTTGGTTGAAAATTGTGTGTTTTTGCTTGATTTCGGGTAGCCACATGATGGAGGTCACTAGGGACCGAGTCTGTTTGGTGTATGCTTTAATGACCGATGTGGAAATTGATGTGGGTTCTATGGTACTGTTGGCTATGCGCTGAGCTCGTCTACAGGGTGGCCTTCAATATGATTTTGGGAGTGTAGTGAATAAATTAATGAGAGCATTCGAAGTGGCTGAGGAGGCATTTGATTATCATCCTCCTTTGGTGACTACACCTGTTGATGTCACCCAAACCAAAGCACCCGATGCACTCGACCCCACTCTCACTCTAGCAGAGCGGCACGCTCGTGATGACGGGATCTTAGCCCGTATGTATGGTTTGGAGATGCTACGGCATAGGACTGGGGGTAGGCCCTCTACGGAGGATGATCTGAGCCAGGTTGAGAGGGATTATCCTCTTAATGAGCATGCTATGGAATTGTTGCGAATTGGACCAGATTTTGTTGAGCCTGTGGATGATGATGTCCCCATAGATGAGAATGACCATCAGCCCGATTTCGACGATGATGAGGTGGAAGAGGATGAAACACCACTAGCAGTCTGTGGGCCGGAGAATGATGACTTCCTCGACTAACCAGGGAGCTCCTTACACCCTACTCTTTCCTTGTTTCATTTTTGTAGCATTTGGGACAGTGCTCATTTTTTAAGTGTGGGGTGGGGTGTGTTATGAGAGTCCTTTTATATATGTATATGTGTTTTTTTTAAGTTTTTTTATTTTAGGTTCCTTAGCCTTTGTTTTCGGTTCTTTTACTAAGGATAGTCCCTTTGAACTGTAGAATTTTTTTATTTTTTTTTTAGATTGAGTCTCTTTTAGTCATAGTATTAGGAGCTTTGCTCTATGATGGATGGATGACGACCGTCTTAAGAGCAAATTAGTCATGTTGTTATCGGGTGTTCTTGCTTGCTATGTAATTACACACACACATCTAGTATAATTGTGGAACATGCTAAGTCATATGATAGCAAGTGTTGAGACATCTAATGCTCATTTAGTCAACTTGATAAGTTGCTTAATATTGAACTCGTGCATGACTTCGTATAAATTGTATGGTGAGCCTGCTTGATTTAGACATGTGCCATGTGTGAGTGAGGTTTTTGTGTTATTCCATGTGCATATTGATGTCTAGAACTTGCTCGGTGTGTTTGCAAAGCAAAATAAAGGGTGTTGAGTTTAGTAGATGATATAGGCATTTCTTTGATAGCCATAATTTATACCTACTTTATCTACCCTTTTTGCATGATCTTAGTTAGCCTCGTTGGTCCTTTAGCCTATTCTTTGGTAGTCTTGTATGTAGCTTAATCCTTTTCTTTCAATTACCCGTAATTTGATCCAAAACTCTTAAGCTCTTTATTGGGAGCACACACTAGGGCTAGTCCCCATGACCTACACAAGATGAATGTTAGGCCTCCCTATGCAGAAATTCGCCACACACTTTGTGGCCAACTTTTGACATCAAGATGGCTTCGCTACCATTAAAAAAGGTACCACATGAGTCTACCCTATGCTCATTTCAATAAAGAGGCAAGGATTTGGTTGAAGATTGTGTGTTTTTGCTTGATTTCGGGTAGCCACATGACGGAGGTCACTAGGGACCGAGTCTGTTTGGTGTATGCTTTAATGACCGATGTTGAAATTGATTTGGGTTTTGTGGTACTGTCGGCTATGCGCCAAGCTCGTCTACAAGGAGGCCTTCATTATGATTTTGGAGGTGTATTGACTAAATTAATGAAAGCATTCGAAGTGGCTAAGGAGCCATTTGATTATCCTCCTCCTTTGGTGACGACACCTATTGATGTCACCCAAACCAAAGCACTTGATGCACTTGGCCCCACTCTCACATTAGTAGAGAGGCACACTCGTGATGACGGGATCTTAGTCCGTATGTATGGTTTGGAGATGCTACGGCATAGGACTGGGGGTAGGCCCTCTACGGCAGACGAGCTGAGCCAGGTTGAGAGGGATTATCCTCTTAATGAGCATGCCATGGCACTGTTGCAGATTGGGATAGATTTTGCTGAGCCTATGGATGATGATGTCCCCATAGATGAGAATGATCGCCAGCCCAATTTCGATAAGGACGAGGTGAAAGCAGATGATACACCGCTAGCAGTCTGTGGGTCGGGGGATGACGACTTCCTCGATTGACCAGGGAGCTCCTTACACCCTACTCTTGACTTGTTTCATTTTTGTAGCACTAGGGATAATGCTCATCTTTTATGTATGGGGTGGGGTGTTATGGGAGTCCTTTTATATATGTATATGTGTGTTTCTAGTTATTTTATTTTGGGTTCTTTAGCCTTTGTTTTCGGTTCTTATTCTAAGGATAGTCCTTTTGAACCGTAGAAAAACACAAAAAGATTTTAAATTTTTTTTTTCTTAGGTTGAGTCTCTTTTAGTCATAGTATTTGCAGCTTTGCTCTATGATGGATGGATGAAGACCGTCTTAAGAGCAAATTAGTCATGTTGTTGTCGGGTGTTCTTGTTTGCTATGTAATTACGCACACACATCTGGTATAATTGTGGAACATGCTAAGTCATATGATAGTAAGTGTTGAGACATCTAATTCTCACTTAGTCAACTTGATAAGTTGCTTAATATTGAACTCGTGTATGACTTCGTATAAACTGTATAGTGAGACTGCTTGATTTAGACATGTGCCATGTATGAGTGATATTTTTGTGATATTCCATGTGCATATTGATGTCTAGAACTTTCCCGGTGTGTTTGCAAAGCGAAATAAAGGGTATTGAGCTTAAGAGATGATATAGGCATTTCTTTGATAGCCATGTTCTATACCTAATTTATCTACCCTTTTTGCATGATCTTAGTTAGCCCCGTTGAGCCTTTAGCCTATTCTTTGGTAGCCTTATATGTAGCTTAATCCTTTTCTTTCAATTAACCGTAATTTGATCCAGAACTCCCAAGCGCTTTAGTTGAGAAATTAAGATGTTAAGGAGTGTAAAAAAATTGAAGAAGGAAAAAGTGAAGTTAAAGCCCCAAGTAAATAGCTGTTGGGTGTGTGAAAAAGTTTATATGTTGTTGGTAAGGAGTAATGTAATGGAAAAAAAAGAAAAACAATTTTTTTGACCAAAAGAATCATGGGTTGATAGCAAATACTCCTTGCCTAATATGTGTAAGCTAGTACAAAGAGATGGGGAAAAATAAAAGAGAGTTGGGAAGACAAAAGTGGTGTAAAATAGGCTGGTTGGAGGTGATCTTAATGTAATTTGTAGTGTATTAAAGCGCTTAGGAAAGATAGTCACTATTCTTGACCAAATAGTTCCTACCCGTCCCTTAGCCTACATTACAACCCTTAAAGTCCTACTTGATTTTGAGCTTTGACATTCTAATATTAGTGGAGTACTACACTAAGGGCAAGCTTATGGTTCATCTTGTGTTGCATGTGAAGTCTTTTTGAGAGTGAGAGAACTTTTATTCATGCACCCATTCAGTAGTGACTGAAAGATTAGTGTGAAATATTGGGTGATTCTCTTGTGGTGAGGGCACATGTTTAGCAAAGTGTGGTGATCTATGGGTAAAATGTCATGCATGAATTTGCAACTAGTAAAGTTGTTTTGTGAGGATAGGTCGTTTCAAGTTGCTATTCACCTTTTGGTGATATTAGCGTGTTAGGTGCATAATGCAATGAATGTGGTTGTGTAGCAATGCAGGAATGCCTAGTGTGTGTCGGTTGTCTAAAGTTGACTTGAGTTGAATATGGTTATTGTTCGAGGATGAACAAAGGTTTAAGTGTGGGGTGGTGATCTAAGGCGTATTTATAGGACTTAGTGCCGACTTTGAACCATGTTTACCTTAGTTTTGAGAGCAATAAGTATGTATTTTGTATTGTTTTGATGGAATATTTGATATTGTGCTAATAAATGTGATTAGACCCTTGTAGGTGAAATTTGCGACTATTTAGAGCGTTTTTGGCATGGAAAGCAAGGCTTGGAGGAGCTATGAGCTAAGGATATTGAAGATAAGAGGCAAGCCAAGGATTTGAACTTGAAATATCCAACCAAATCCGCAAAGAAAAGTCAAAGAAAGGAAGAAAAATAGATTCTAAGAGAGAGGCGCGCCAGGCAGCGTGCCGGGCCGCTTTTTGGCAATTTTTGCCCCGAGTTTTTATTTATAAATAGGGCTTTTGGGGTCAAGCCCCGAGTTCCAACGAGGCGGACTGGCACCCGAAGCCGATGAGGCCTGAGAGAACCAATCTTTGCTCATGTCTTAGTCATATACATGTCACCCAAAGCAGCACCATCACATGGATATATAAAATGTCAATAGCGGAAGTCATGGAAACATGTGTTATATACATATAAGAAACTTGGTCGTTGGGGCCATCAAGTCAACATGGACATACATTCCTTCATTCATCTCACCACATCTGTCTACAAAGCCTCTAACAGATGCATATACATAACCATCCTAAAGTCGGGACAAGTCCCCGCTTTATACAACAATACAGTACCAAAACAAATGTACATATAAGACCCGGAAAGACCAGAACCAACTGGAGCTCACCAAAGATCGGCAAAAGATCCGTAACCTACTGTGGAGGCCTACTAGCACTTGTGCCTGCAGCAATTAAGGTAAGTCCCCCAAGGGACGTCAGTACTAAGAATGTACTGAGTATGTAAGGCTCATATGAAACTGAATATTGCATAAATACTGCAATGAACTTAAATACAAATGAATAACCAATATGGACAAGTCACCATTCTGTACTTTGGAAGCCATGTGTATTGCTTTCATTATTTTCTTTGATTCTTTACTTCTATGCTTGTTCATCTTTATTTGTGTCACAATGTACCCGGGCCCCGACTGATCAGTGGGTCTTTACATAACATAACGTTATGTTGGGATTGACTCGAGCTAGGCTAAATGCCTCTAGAGCTACTACCCATAAATCAATATATCGGGATCAGCTTGAGCTATGGTATTGCCTCTAGAGCTGCCACCCAAAAACTAACATATCAGGTTCAGCTCGAGCTAGGTTATTACCCCCAGAGCTACCCCCTGTCAGGATCGGTCTGAGATAGGCTTATGCCTCTAGGACTGCCCCTAATCCAATAATCTCGGGATTGGCTTGAGCTAGAAATTTCGCCCCCAAAGCTACCACCCATACTCATTCATTAACCACATATATGCATTACTTCATTCTTTGCCTTTGAGATTGATACAATGATAGTCATTGGAACAATAATCAATGACTAAGAGACATGTGTATGAACACTAATGGAACTTTGGAATACAACATTATTGGGCCTTTGAGACATTAGTCAATGACCATGAGACATGTGAATCACAATTGATCAATGAGTAGAAAACATGTGATAATAAAAATTGGTAACCGGATATAGGATACCTTAGGACATTTCGGAATGAACTAGTACAACATCAATGTGAATACTAGGAGCTGCAGAAGGATGAGGAAAGGGTAACATTACATACCTTATCTTATCAATACGAATATATAATCCTATACGTGAATACAATAGTCCAGCTCCTTCCTTATGTTTCACTCTACAACACAAGTACATAACGGAGTTTACATTGACCACCAACTACCTTACAAATGCATATGACGACAATGAGTTACATGTTTGCCTTTAAAATGTCATTTCCTTCTCTACAATACCATTTACGACATTGTCATACCAAAAATACCCCAATCATGCCACACATTGACCACAACATCACATACCACTAGCATTTCACAACAAAGTTTCTCCTTTACACTTTCTCATGAACACCATATCACAATTAATCCATCAAGTCACCTTAATACACCTCATAACAACATATCGGCTAAAATCCCATAATTTATAGTTATTGAAAAATAGCAAGTTTAGAAACATAATCACACCATACATGTTGATATTTCATCCATACCATGCACTTTCATCAAGACCACAAGTCACCTTTCAAGTTTAATTTACAAAAATGACACATCTTTTACAAAAACACAAAAGTGCACCACTTACACTTTTAGACATAACCAACATGATCTACCAACATGATCTACATGCTCTCCCATGCATATAATATATTAATCCATAAAAATAATCACTTACCCAAACTTGCAAATGAGTGATCTTGTCCCAAGAAGTGCCTTAGGGTTCTTAGGGTTTGAGAGAAATATTTGAGAAAATATCTAAGAGGCATGAGAGTTCCAATGAATTAAAAATCTGATTTTGGGGCCTTTATATAGTGCTCAATTCATACTAAGCCATTTCCTTGCATTAAATGCAATATTTGCTTGGTCAAAGTGGAAGAATGGGTCATTTGCCTCATTGGGCCTTGCATTTTGGTCTCTCTTTGGGCTTTAAATTGAGCCCAATAACCCATGTCATCTTAACCCACCAAATGTAATGTATAATCCACCATATATCTCATGTTCAAATAATTCTACAAATGTCTCGATCATATTCATTTACGAGATTTTCGTTCGTAGCCTCAATCGCAAAACTAGAAATTCTAGTCGCTCATGGCTTACTTGAACATAATTTGTTAAAAAACTTGTGAAGAAGAATTACCCCCAACTCAGATGCTAAACGCGCTTAAGAATAATCCTACTATGATGGAGTAATGATACCATGACTTAAAAGTCTTAATTACATCATAATAGTCGAAGAAAATTTTTGGCGAAAACCACCCCGGCACGCCGCTTGGCATGCCCCTTTGCTGCCTGTGGCATAAAAAAAACAGCCCAGAGCGGCCTAGCATTCTGCCTGGTGCACCCCAGGTCTGCCTTTGCCAAAAAAGTTTTGTCCAGAAGCGGCCCGGCACGCCCCTGGGCACGCCCCACACCCAAAATGTGATTTTTTTCCCGTTCTTCGACTTTTCTTTGCGGATTTGGTTAGATCCTTCAAGTTCAAGTATTTTACTTACCTCCTAACCTTAATATCCATTGCTTAGAAGTCCTCTAAGCCTCATTTTTCACCCCACAAATGGTCCACGAAGTCACAAACACCTCCGACAAAGGGCTAATCACATGTACTAGACCCAATATCAAATGTTTCCTCAATGACACTACAAAATTCATACTTATGGCTCTATACACCTAAGTAAACATTTTTCAAAGTCATCAAGTAGGGTCGGGAAGGTACGGGGTGTTACATTCTTCCCCCCTTAGAAACATTCGTCCTCGAATGTTAACAATATCGTTTTAATTACAACAAATGCATCTCTATATTAGCATATATATACATAGATACTTAATGCTCATAGATACTTACTTGTTATTGGTCAACTTATGCACTTTGAACTTTTTCTTCCATTTGAAACAGATGAGGGTACTTGGATTTCATCATTTCCTCGGCTTCCCATGTGATCTCTTCTACTTGTTGATTTCGCCATAGTACCTTTACAGAAGCTATGTCTTTATTCCTCAACCTCTTTACTTGTCGATCTAGAATAGCAATGGGTACCTCTTCATAAGTAAGGTCTTCCGAAATTTGAGCATCGTCAATGGAAGCAATACATGATGGGTCTCCTATGCATTTTTGAAGCATCGAAATATGAAATACTGGATGGACAGAGGAGAGTTCTTGGGATAATTTCAATTCATATGCAGCTTGCCCAAATCTTCTGATAATTTCATATAGGCCTATATAATGCGGACTTAATTTCCCTTTGTTCCCAAATCTCATTACCCCTTTCTTTGGCGATACCTTCAAAAATACCCAATCACCTACGAAAAATTCTAGCCCTCTTCTTCTAATATCAGAATATGACTTATGTCGACTTTGGGCCATTTGTAGCCGCTGTTGGATCACTTTAACTTTCTCCATAGCCTGATGAACAAGATCTGGCCAAAGTAAAGCAGTTTCACCCGCTTCAAACCACCCAATTGGTGATCTACATTTCCTTCCGTACAAAGCTTCATAAGGTGCCATTTTAACACTTGAATGATAGCTATTGTTGTAAGCAAATTCAATAAGAGGCAAATGGTCATCCCAACTGCCTTGAAAATCTAACGTGCATGCTCGTAGCATATCTTCAAGTGTTTGAATCGTACGTTCTGCTTGTCCATCAGTTTGAGGATGGAAAGCCGTACTCAGATTCACCTGTGTGCCCAAACTCCGCTGAAAAGATCTCCAAAAATGCATAGTAAACTGAGCTCCCCTGTCTGATATAATGGAGATTAGAATCCTATGTAACCACACTATTTCTTTAACATACAATCTTGCATAATCCTCAGTTGTATAGGTGGTCCTGACTGGTAGGAAATGCGCGTACTTGGTCAGCCTGTCAACTATGACCCATATAGAAACAAATTTTCGTAGAGTACGAGGCAAACCTGTAATAAAATCCACGTTAATCATATCCCATTTCCAGACTGGAAGATTGATACATTACATGTAACCTCCTGGTCTTATGCTCTACTTTCACTTGTTGACAATTCGGGCATTGGGCGACAAATTCTGCAATGTTCTTCTTCATATTTCCCCACCAATACACTTCTTTTAAATCATGGTACATTTTAGTAGCACCCGGATGAATAGAATAGCGCGAATGATGTGCCTCTGTCATAATTCGTTTCCTCAACTCATCTACATCCGTGCACATAATCTTCCTTGACACTGAAGTACCCCTTCTTGTGTAAGATCAAAGGCTGCAGTCAGACCCTGTTGTACATTCTCTTTCAGCTGCAATAACATAGAATCCGCAAACTGCTTCTCTTTTACTTCAGCTATTAAGGAGGACTCCGCTGCATTTTGCACAATAACTCCATCATCTGAGGATTCAAGAAGACAAACCCCTAAACTGGCTAATTGATGTAGATCCTTGATTATCTCTTGCTTTTCAATCAGCTGGCCACTAGTGCTTTCTACTGCCTTGCGGCTCAATGCATCAACTACCACATTTGCTTTGCCTGGATGATAGAGAATATCAATATCATAGTCTTTTAAGAGCTCTAACCACCTTCGTTGCCTCAAATTGAGTTCCTTCTGCTTAAAGATATATTGAAAACTTTTATGATCAGTATAGATATCAACATGAACTCCATACAAATAATAATGCCATATCTCTAAAGCAAAAACCACCACTGCTAATTCCAGATCATGTGTGGGATAATTTTTCTCATGTGGCCGTAACTGTCGTGAGGCATATGCTATGAAATTACCGTGCTGCATCAATACACATTCGAGACCAACCCCGAAAGCATCATAATACACTGCATAACCTTCGGTGCCTTCGGGGAAGTACTAAAACTGGTGTGGAGGTTAATTTATCTTTCAATTCTTGGAAGCTTTTCTCACACACATCATTCCACTGAAATTTAACTGCCTTATGTGTAAGCTTTGTTGATGGTGCAGCAATGGAGGAAAAACCTTCCACAAATCTTCGGTAATAACCTGCCAATCCAAGAAAACTATGAATCTCTGTAGGTATCGTAGGTCTTGGCCAATTTTTCACCGCTTCAATCTTCTGTGTATCAACTTGTATCCCTTCATCTGACACAATGTGACCCAAGAATGCAACGGATTTTAACCAAAACTCACACTTAGAGAACTTTGCATACAACTTACGCTCACTGAGAATCTGTAACACCTGCCGTAAGTGATTAGCATAGTCCTCTGGTGATCTTGAATAAACCAGAATGTCATCTATAAATACCGTCACAAACACGTCTAGAAATGTCTTAAACACCCTATTCATCGAATCCATAAACACAGCTGGTGCATTTGTTAGTCCAAATAACATAACTAATAATTCATAATGGCCATATCGTGTTCGAAAAGCTGTCTTGGGTACATCTTCTTTTCTAACTCTGACTTGATGTTAACCCTACCTCAAGTCAATCTTTGAAAAACACTTGGCACCCTGTAACTGATCAAACAAATCATCAATTCGAGGGACGAAATAATTGTTCTTGATTATTACATTATTCAATTGCCGATAGTCGATGGACATTCTCAACGTGCCATCTTTCTTCCGTACAAATAATACCGGTGCACCCCACAGAGACATACTAGGCCTAATAAAGACCTTGTCCAGTAGATCTTTCAACTGCTCCTTCAATTCACGCAATTCTGCTGGAGCCATTCTATACGGAGGAATAGAGATAGGCTGAGTGCCTGGAATCACATCAATGCCAAACTCTACTTCCCGTTCTAGGGGTAAGCCTAGAAAATCCTCTGGAAATACATCAAGAAATTCGTTGACCAGTGGAACCGACTGCGGAGTTAGTGGTTTTACATCATTATATTTCACCCGTACTAAGTGACATATGTATCCCTTGGAAATCATTTTCTTTGCTTTCAAATAGGAAATAAATTTTCCTCTTGGTGCCCCCACATTACCCTGCCATTCAAGAACTTTTTCTTGTGGAAAACAAAAATGCACCTTCTTGGCCCGATAATTTACCGTGGCATAACAAGAAGCCAGCCAATCCATCCTCATTATCACATCAAAATCCACCATGTCTAGTTCGATGAGGTCGACCAGTGTTTCATAGCCACACACAGTTACCACACAATTATTATATACTCTTTTTGTAATAATATATTCACCAACCGGTGTAGACACTTCAATTGAATTAATTAATAATTCTGGTGTCTTTACAAATTTTGCAGCAATCAATGAAGTAACATAGGACAATGTCGAACCCGGGTCAATCAATGCATATACATTATGTGAAAAAATGGATAATGTATCTGTGACAACATCAGGAGAAGCCTCCGAATTCTGTCGGTCCACTAAAGCATAAGTGCGATTCTGGACCCCACTAGTACTGGCTGCTCCTCTGGCACCTCTACCTCGACCAACAGACTGCACACCTTGGCCTAAAGAAGGAACTGATGATGATGACGCAGCGGCCGATCCAGCCGGTCATGCTATACCACCATACTCCTCTGGGGATACTCTTTCATCATGTGTCCCATCATATCGAACCAAAAACAAGCATTTGTCCCCACTCGGCATGTACCTAAATGAATACGCCCGTAGTGCTGACACTGCTGATGAGGAAATCCTACTGCCTGTGATCCGTGAACTCCACTACTCTACCCAGATGGACCACCTCTAAACCCTCGGAATTGAGAGTGAGCGCCTGCTGTGGAATAAGAGAATGAGGGTCTAGGCGGTCTTGGAAACATCCGAGGCCTATATACTTCTTGGGACATCATAGACTTCCCCATAGGTCTAGCCTTTTTGGACTGTCCTCTTTCAGATTCATGTACCCTTCTTCTCTGTCTTTGATCTTCCATTTTCTAGGCGAAGGCTTGTATTCTAGCTATGTCCATATCCTTATTCAAGGCAATAATGGTGCAATCCCTGACCAAATATGGCTCTAATCTTTCCACGTATCGATGGACTCTGTCTGTCATTGTAGCCACTACATTTGGAGCATATCGAGCCAAGGAATTAAACTCAAGACTATATTCTCGAACACTCATGTTTCCTTGACGTAAATTCAGAAACTGGTCTGCACGTACCTCCCGAACCTCATATGGGAGGTAATGATCAAGGAATGCCATTTTAAATTCTTCTCAACCAGCTGGAAGTGCATCAATACCCCTTGATCTTTTCCAGTCTTCATACCACAATATCGCTTCCCCTTTCAATCTATAGGACGCAAGTTTAACTGTTTCAACACTAGTAACGTGCATAACTTCTAGATCCCCCTGAATTTGATCAACGAAGTCCTGTGGATCTGCTTTCGGATCTGACCCAGTGAATATAGGAGGGTCCAATTTCAGAAAATCCTGTGTTCTGCGACTCGCCACTCTAGTCGCATCATCCTCAGTTGTCGTTGGACCAGCTCATCCTTGAATTTGTGCCGCAACTAACTTAGTCAACATATGTACTGCATTTCTTAGATCCTGGTCAGTGGCATTCATTGGTGGTTCTGCGGGTACTTCTCTACCGATTGGCTCTTCTGGAGCTAGAAAAGTAGAAGAAGCCCGCAATGAAACCTCAGTGTTAGCCCCACCTTAGCTAGCTTGGTCAGGTGGTGATTTACTCGTGCCTTCTCTGGCAGGCATATCTACCTACTTACCTTTACCTCTACCTCTTCTTGTGATTGGCGTTTTACTATACCAAAGAAAAATAATTACCATGGTCAGATACAATTCAACTTACAACACTGGCTCTATTGCACGATCTAGAAATGAAGAAATGAAACGACTCCTAAATGTCCTGTAGCCTCCTACTTATAAATGTGGTGCACAACACATCGATAAGTAAGACTCTACTCAGACACGGCTTTGTAGAAACCCTTAGAATGACCTGCTCTGATACCACTTTTGTCACGCCTCGAGTTCCAATGAGGCGGACTGGCACCCAAAGTCGATGAGGCCTGAGAGAACCAGTCTTTGCTCATGTCTTAGTCATATGCATGTCACCCAAAGCAGCACCATCACATGGAGATATAAAATGTCAATAGCGAAAGTCATGGAAACATGTGTTATATACATATAAGAAACTTGGTCGTTGGGGCCATCAAGTCAACATGGACATACATTCCTTCATTCATCTCACCACATCTGTCTACAAAGCCTCTAACAGATGCATACACATAACCATCCTAAAGTAGGGACAAGTCCCCGCTTTATACAACAATACAGTACCAAAACAAATGTACATATAAGACCCGGAAAGCCCCGAACTAACTGGAGCTCACCAAAGATCGGCAAAAGATCCACAACCTACTGTGGAGGCCTACTAGCACCTGTGCCTGCAGTAAATAAGGTAAGTCCCCCAAGGGACGTCAGTACGAAGAATGTACTGAGTATGTAAGGCTCATATGAAACTGAATATTACATAAATACTGTAATGAACTTAAATACAAATGAATAACCAATATGGACAAGTCACCATTCTGTACTTTGGAAGCCATGTGTATTGCTTTCATTATTTTCTTTGATTCTTTACTTCTATGCTTGTTCATCGTCATTTGTGTCACTATGTACCCGAGCCCCGACTGATCAGTGGGTCTTTACATAACATAACGTTATGTTGGGATCAACTCGAGCTAGGCTTAATGCCTCTAGAGCTACCACCCATAAATCAATATATCGGGATCGGCTCGAGCTAGGTTATTACCTCTAGAGCTGCCACCCATAAACCAACATTACAGGTTCGGCTCGAGCTAGGTTATTACCCCCAGAGCTACCCCCCGTCAGGATCGGTCTGAGATAGGCTTATGCCTCTAGGACTGCCCCCTGATCCAATAATCTCGGGATCGGCTTGAGCTAGGCATTTCGCCCCCAAAGCTACCACCCATACTCAATCATTAACCACATATATGCATTACTTCATTCTTTACCTTTGAGATTGATACAATGATAGTCATTGGAACAATAATCAATGACTAAGAGACATGTGTATGAACACTAATGGAACTTTGGAATACAACATTATTGGGCCTTTGAGACATTAGTCAATGACCATGAGACATGTGAATCACAATTGATCAATGAGTAGAAAACATGTGATAATAAAAATTGGTAACCGGATATAGGATACCTTAGGACATTTTGGAATGAACTAGTACAACATCAATGTGAATACTAGGAGCTGCAGAAGGATACGGAAAGGGTAACATTACATACCTTATCTTCTCAATACGAATATACAATCCTATACGTGAATACAATAGTCCAGCTCCTTCTTTATGTTTCACTCTACAACATAAGTACATAACGGAGTTTACATTAACCACCAACTACCTTACAAATGCATATGACGACAATGAGTTACATGTTTGCCTTTAAAATGTCATTTCCTTCTCTACAATACCATTTACGACATTGTCATACCAAAAATACCCCAATCATGCCACACATTGACCACAACATCACATACCAATAGCATTTCACAACAAAGTTTCTCCTTTACACTTTCTCATGAACACCATATCACAATTAATCCATCAAGTCACCTTAATACACCTCATAACAACATATCGGCCGAAATCCCATAATTTATAGTTATAGAAAAATAGAAAGTTTAGAAACATAATCACACCATACATGTTGATATTTCATCCATACCATGCACTTTCATCAAGACCACAAGTCACCTTTCAAGTTTAATTTACAAAAATGACACATCTTTTACAAAAAACACAAAAGTGCACCACTTACACTTTTAGACATAACCAACATGATCTACATGCTCTCCCATGCATATAATATATTAATCCATAAAAATAATCACTTACCTAAACTTGCAAATGAGTGATCTTGTCCCAAGAAGTGCCTTAGGGTCCTTAGGGTTTGAGAGAAATATTTGAGAAAATATCTAAGAGGCATGAGAGTTCCAATGAATTAAAAATCTGATTTTGGGGCCTTTATATAGTGCTCAAGTTATCCTTAGCCATTTCCTTGCATTAAATGCAATATTTGCTTGGTCAAAGTGGAAGAATGGGTCATTTGCCCCATTGGCCTTGCATTTTGGTCCCTCTTTGGGCTTTAAATTGAGCCCAATAACCCATGTCATCTTAACCCACCAAATGTAATGTATAATCCACCATATATATCATGTTTAAATAATTCTATAAAAGTCTCGATCATATTCATTTACGAGATTTCCGTTCGTAGCCTCAATCGCAAAACTAGAAATTCTAGTCGCTCATGGCTTACTTGAACATAATTTGTTAAAAAACTTGTGATGAAGAATTTACCCCAACTCAGATGCTAAACGCGCTTAAGAATAGTCCTACTATGATGGAGTAATGATACCATGACTTAAAAGTCTTAATTACATCATAATAGTCGAAGAACAATTTTGGCGAAAACCACCCCGGCACGCCGCTTGGCGCGCCCCTTTGCTGCCTGTGGCACAAAAAAATAGCCCAGAGCGGCCTGGCACTCCCCAGGGCTGCCTGTGCCAAAAACTTTTTGGCCAGAAGCGGCCCGGCACGCCCCTGGGCGCGCCCCACACCCAAAATGTGATTTTTTTTTCCTTTCTTCGACTTTTCTTTGAGGATTTGGTTAGATCCTTCAAGTGAAAGTATTTTTCTTACCTCCTAACCTTAATATCCATTGCTTGGAAGTCCTCCAAGCCTCATTTTTCACCCCACAAATGCTCCACGAAGTCACAAACACCTCTGACAAAGGGCTAATCACATGTACTAGACCCAATATCAAATGTTTCCTCAATGATACAACAAAATTCATGCTTATGACTCTCGACACCTAAGTAAACATTTTTCAAAGTCGTCAAGTAGGGTCGGGAAGGTACGAGGTGTTACATTTGGGTTATTGTATCAAAATTCCATCTTTGTTGGACTAACTTTGGGCGATTTTGGGCATACAAATTAGGTTTAATACCCTTTTTTTTTTTCAGTTTTGATTTATTTTTATGAATTTCTATCAAAGTATGATCTTAGATCAAGTGATGAGTGGCTAAAATTCCTCATTCTTGGGGTTGAGGCTACGAACATGAATTTCTAGAGTTGAATATTATTGGTTTTTGCGGAAGTTTATCAATTATTGGTTATTCTTATATTCTTGATTTTACTATTTTAATGTTTGATCACCATTGAAATAAATTTATTGTCTTGAGAGGAGCTCGAGAGAGAAATTGATAGATAGAACTTGGAATATAAGGAGCGTGATCTTTACTCGAGGAAGAGATTCCAAGAGTTTGAAATGTTGTTAGGACCGAGAGGTACCTAATGAGCTGTGCTTGTTCAAATAAGGGAAGATAGCTTAGAGGCGTTAGAATTGGTTAAATCTATCCCCGCTCAATGATGTAGTTAGGTTTCCAATTTCTAAAAGAAGGTTATAGTTTGGAGATGAATATAATCATATTATTAACCTCGTGATCAATAACCAAGATAAACGACTCAAATTGCTTAAACCAGTAATATTCATACTCTAAAGAGGATGTTTGGAGTGCTTTGACCCTGAGAATTTACTTTTTATTGACTTTTATATCATATTTTAGAAAACTGAAGTTACGATAGCGAAGATAGTAGTTTATATTCTGCAATCATCTAATTTTTAGTAACAAATCTCTTTTCCTTTTCGCAACACTAGTTTTTAATTATTGTTTGACATCTAAAATTGACTTCTGTTGACGAATGTCCCTTGGGTTCGATATCCGGCTCTCTTAAAGGAGCCATTATATTACTTGAACGATCATGTGCAATTGCGTGTACAGCTGGGCCACAACAGCGTAGCCACCTATTCTTCAATTTGTTCCAGTGGTGAATGAATTTCCTGAAGATCTTCCAAGTTTGCCTCCAGAATGAGAAGTAGAGTTTAGTATTTTTGTGATTCTAGATACTCAACCTATCTTTATTCCTCCGTATAGAATTGTCTTGGCAGAATTATGGGATTTGAAAGAGCAATTAAAAGACTTGCTACAAAAAGGATTTATAAGGCCTAGTATATCCCCTTGGGGCGCACCAATGTTATTTGTGCGTAAGAAAAAGAGCACGTTGAGAATGTGTATTGACTACCGACAACTGAATAAGATGACTATTGAGAACAAGTATCCCTTTTAAATAATTGATGATTTGTTTGATCAGTTACAAGGTGCTAAGTGTTTCCCAAAGATTGATCTATGGTCGGGTTACCACCAAGTGAGGGTCAAAGAGAAAGATATACCCAAGATAACTTTTCGAACATGGTATGGTCATTACGAGTTTTTAGTTATGTTATTTAGGCTAATGAATGCACCAACAACTTTTATGGATTTAATGAATAGGGTGTTCAAACCATTCATGGATGTGTTTGTGATAGTATTTATTGATGATATTCTGGGTATTCAAGATCGAAAAAGGATCATGCTAATCATTTATGGTAGCTGTTATAGGTTCTTCATGATCGTAAGTTATATGTAAAGTTCTCTAAATGTGAGTTTTG
Source organism: Capsicum rhomboideum (assembly GCA_031232105.1). Classification (NCBI taxonomy): domain Eukaryota; kingdom Viridiplantae; phylum Streptophyta; class Magnoliopsida; order Solanales; family Solanaceae; genus Capsicum; species Capsicum rhomboideum. The sequence goes on from CP124716.1 coordinate 125,119,568, forward strand.
ATTAAAATCTGTGGCATTCTTGGGGTCATATTGTATCTGATAAAGGAATAACGGTTGATACTTAAAAGATAGAAGCCATGAAGAACTAGACAAGACCTACAACACCTATGGAGGTTCGTAGTTTTCTTGGGTTGGTAGGTTGCTATAGAAGGTTTTTTGAAGGATTTTCTTACATTTCTGCACCTTTAACAAAGCTAACACACAAAGCAGCCAAGTTTTAATGGAATGACACATGTGAAAGGAGTTTCCAAGATTTGAAGAATAAGTTGACTTCTACACTCGTATAGGTACTTTTAGAAGGCACGGAAGGGTATATGGTGTATTGTGATGCTTCAGGAGTTGGCTTAGGATGTGTAGTGATGCAGCATGGTAAAGTAATAGCTTATGCCTCTAGAAAATTACGGCCACATGAGAAAATTTTTCCAACACATGATCTTGAGCTGGCAGTAGTTGTATTTGTTTTAAACGTATGGCGCCACTACTTATATGAGGTTAATGTTGACATACATACCGACCATAAGAGTTTATGATATATGTTTAAGCAGAGGGACCTAAATCTGAGGCAGCGGAGGTGGCTTGAACTGTTAAAAGATTATGATATTGATATTTTATATCATCGGGGAAAAGCAAATGTAGTAGCTGATTCGTTAAGTCATAAGGCAAAAGTGAGAACTTTTGGGCAGTCCACGAAAAGACAAGGGATAACTAAAGATCTACACCAACTATCTAACTTAGGGATTCTCCTTCTTGAATCTCCCGATGAAGGAGTTATTATGCAAAATATGGCAAAATCCTCATTAATAGCTGAAGTGAAAGAGAAGTAGTACGTAGATCCTATTCTATTACAGCTTAAGGAGAATGTATAACAAGGTATTATGAAGGCATTTGAGATTACGCAAAAGGGAGTACTTCGGTGCCAAAACGGATGGCGTGTACCTAATGTAGATGGGATAAGAAAGAGGATTATGATGGAGGCACATCATTCAAGGTATTCCATCCATATTGGGTCAACTAAAATGTATCATGATTTGAAAGAAGTGTATTGGTAGGGTGACGTGAAGAAGAACATTGCAGAATTTGTTGTCCAATGTCCAAATTGTCAACAAGTTAAAGTAGAGCACCAAAAGCCCGAAGGTTATATGAAACGTATAAATCTTCCAATTTGGAAGTGGGACATGATCAATAGGGATTTCATCACTAGTTTACCTCACACATCTCAAAAGTTTCATTCCATATGGGTAATAGTTGATATACTTACCAAATCAACATACTTTCTATCGGTTAAGACCACTTACACAGCTGAAGAGTATGCTAAATTGTATATTAAAGAGGTAGTTCAGCTACACGGAGTCCTAATCTCTATTATATATCTGATAGGGGAGCTCAGTTTACTGCAAATTTTTGGAAGTCTTTCCAGAGGAGTTTGGGAACACAAGTGAATTTAAGTATAACTTTTCATCCTCAAACGGATGGTCAAGATGAACGTACTATCCAAACACTTGAAGATATGCTGCGAGCTTATGTACTGTACTTCAAAGGTAGTTGGGATGATCATTTGTCACTTATTGAGTTTGCATACAACAATAGCTATCACTCGAGTATAAAAATGGCACCTTATGAAGCTTTATATGGGAGAAAATACAGATCACCAATTGGGTGGTTTGAAGCGGGTGAAACTACCTTATTTGGGCAAGATCTTGTTTATGAAGCTATGGAAAAAGTTAAGGTGATACAACAGCGGCTAGAAATAGCTCAAAGTCGACAAAAATCATATGCAGATATTAAAAGAAGAGTGCTAGAGTTTGCTATATGAGATTGGGTATTCTTGAAGGTATCACCAATGAAAGGGGTAATGAGGTTTGGTAAAAAGGGAAAACTAAGTCCACGTTATATAGGGCCATATAAGATTATTCGAAGGTTTGTCCAAGTCGCATATGAGTTAGAGCTTCCGGTGTTTCACGTCTCGATGCTTCGAAAGTGCATATGAGATCCATCTCATATTACTCCTACTAAAGATGTACAAGTTACAGAATATCTTACCTATGAAGAAGTACCGATTGCTATTCTAGATCGGCAAGTTAAGAAGTTAAGAAATAAAGAAATAGCTTTAGTAAAAGTACTTTGGAGGAACCAACAAGTAGAAAAGATCACATGGAAAGTTGAGGAAGCGATGAAATCCAAGTACCCTCATTTATTCAAGTCCAGAGAGAAAGTCCAAGATGCAGAATTAGATAAATAATAAGTAAGTATAAATATATAAGTATTATGTGGTAGCAGGAAGATTAAACTTAGGCTTAAACTTGTTTAGGTTGGATAATTATGCTAATATTTGAGGACAAATGTTCCTTGGGGGGGGGGGGAGGATGTAACACCCCATATTCTACGTGTGCTAGTTCTACCTATATGAACTTGACATTTCCTTGTGGTATAGGTAATGGACTCGATTTCTTATACGAGTAGTGACGATAAAATAGGTTTGAAGAAATCTGTTTGTATAGTTTAATGCGGCATGATCAAATTCACGTCGATGAAGGTATTTAAATTTGGGATCGTAAGATGGTATTTGAGTCTAAAGTTTAAAGTGGCCAAGTGTATACAAGTTTTAAGTTAAATTAAAGGGATTAAGAACTGAAAAATGGAATAAAATATTGAGGTGCTTGCATGACTTAATTAAGCTAGTAGGTGAGTCACCTACTTGAGATATACAAGCCAAGTTAAAGGTTCCAAGTAGGTGTATTACCAACTTTAGCTAATGGATCAGATACCCATATTCATAAACTCTTTTAAGGCCCAAACTAACTAAAATAAAAGGAGAATAGAATGGGCAGCCCAGCACCTAAAAATCTACCAAAAGTCCAATAAGTTAAAGGCCTATTTTAGACATTAATAAAGCAAGTAGGTGCATCACCTACTTTGAAATTTTGAGCAGCTTGAACCCCTAAGTAGGTGCATCACCTACTTAGACCAATTTGTGGCTGAAAATGGATCTAAAAGAGGAGGTTCTAGAGAGCCTATTCAAGGGTCAATTTGCCTCATTTTAACTCACTATAATTCAGAAAAATAACCAAATTTATCTCACGGATAATAAGTTTTCTCTCTACCTCCAAGCAGCAGCCACAAAATTCCTCTAGTGTTCTTAGTATAATTGCCTCTTTTAAACCAAGGTAAGTAATGATTGACTTATGGATTTAATTTAATTTAACCATGATAAAATGATGGAAATTAGATTTTCCATGTTTAGGGTGTAGAGAAATCCTCTAAGTTTGGAAGTCCCACCTACCTCTAATTTCTATAAGGTTTCTCCTCTTTTTTTGGTTCAATTTAAAAGAAGTTTAAAGTTCTTGTAGCAGTTGAGAATGTAAGTATCTTCACCAATAAAAGTTAAAGCTACTGCCAGATTCTTACTCCTCCTTATGTATGAATTGGGTAATGAATTATGGATGTATTGTTATTACGACTTCAAAGAATGGTGAGTCCAATATTGTGTTGCTATGGTGAAGCGTATTTGGGACTAGTTTTGGGGATGTTTTATGTATATATGTTGGGACAACTTGGTTTCTCTTAAAGATGGATGTAATTAGTTGGTATTGACATATAAAAGGAGGGTGTAATGATACACCACTTAATCGGATGTTGTATGATCTTGCTACCTAACATACTTTGCGTACTGTTTTATGTGTTTTATGAAGAAAAACTAGTTTCGAGGGACCACATACACATACGTATAGTATATAAAAGTAATTATATGAGAAGGGGTTGAAAAAACACCCTTAGTTTGTTAAATTACGGGCTTACTGCCCGACTACTATTTTGGTGAGGTTAAGTAGCCTATATATGTTGACTAGTTACTAATACTAGTTTCACCACTTACCTTATTATAGATAAGTAATCCAAAATGTATGAGGTTAATTTGAGGTAATACCGGAGTGGTAAAGCAAGGTATGTAAGGCAACTCTATTCCATATTCTTTGGCATGAAATCCAACACTTGTATTACAAAGTAAGCTTCCTAAGTTCTCCCGTAGCAAATAATATATAGCGGCAATGTACAATCTCCCATGTATTTAACGACCTTGTTCCTACTTCCTAATGTGTTAAAGTACTCCAATATGTGCTTATTATTAAGTCTGCGTGTCTACTTTCAATAGCAAATTTCAAGAGTTCTCCTTTTAGTCAAATAAGATCTACGTGTTATTTCAGCTCCTAAGTATTTCATTTGTGTACAAACTACTCCCTACCTTATTGTTACTGCATCAAGTGTTTATTCACTTGTCTCTTACTAGAGGAATACTGTCCCAAAGCTCAACAATGTTATGACCACCAAAGTATCAATCTCAAAGGTTAAATAAACTAAGTAACTCAAATCTGGTTATGTGGGTGGCAACTCAGGGGCAAGGGCCTAACATGGGCTGATCCCAACCTATTTATATATGGGTGGCAGCTCAAGGGCGTAAGCCTAGCATGGGACAATCCGAACTTGGGTATTTACCACTGATCAGTTGGTCATTTGTATCACATAGCTTACAAAGTTTATAGAGTAAAGAAAGGTAAAGTAAAGAAAGGAATGTAATGTACACGATTCCACGATTATATGTAAAGGTGGTCTATTAGCACTATCTATACACTTGTACCTGATTTCATTTGAGCTCTTGTGTTATGTATAGTTACTTTCAGCCTTACATATTCAGTACATTCTTTCGTACTGACATCCCATACGGGGGACCTGCATTTTATGCTGTAGGCATAGGAGCTAGTAGACCTCTCCAGTAGGAGCACAGGATGTCTACCAACTATTAGTGGGCTCCAGATTGATTCGGGGCTTTCTGAGTTTGTTATATATGTTTTGGTATTGTATAGTAGTTAAGTGTAAGGCTGGGACTTGTCTCGACCTTAACTAAGTCTATGTATCTTTTAGAGCCTTTATAGACCAATGTAAAGTTAAGCATGGTAGTGTCTTATTTTTTAGACGTTGTGCCCTAATGACCAAGTGTTGTATATATAGTTTTGGGCTTGCCTATATGGTTTATTTTCATCGATGCATCATATCCATACTTGGTAGAGTTTTTGATTATCATAGTTATATGCATGAGAAATACAAGGTTATAGGTTGGTGCTCTCGGGTCTTTACGGCTATGGGTGCCTGTCCGCCCCAATAGGGTTTGAGGCATGACAAAACTAGTTTTGTAACTAATGCTTTCATTCTCTCTTATATGCGATAATGTCTTACGCATCATTATGTCTTTGTTAATGTTTCTCTCTATGATTATCATGTTCTAGATCCTGGTGTGTATTAAGTTTAGGTTTTACATATTAATCATATATTTTTTTCTATGTTATGTTTCTAGGCATTAGATTTTGATTTCAATAAGATCTGATTACTATCTTTCATAGATTATGTTTCGAGCGGAAAATGATGGATGTAAAGTGAAGAGAATATGAACTAGGTTTACTTACTGGGCTGTAATGGTGTCTAAAAGCTTCATCCATTGTATTTGATTCATATCCAAGATCAAAATTATTTTAGTATATTATTCAAGAGATTTTGCCTTATTCTCATTTAAGTATTTTAGATTTTAATTATTAGAATCTATACATCAACATTTTCCTAAAGAGACTTTGGATTTTATTGAATTCAAATCGTTCTGCATATACTAGTCTGTGTGTTAAAGCTTTTCTAATTTTTGCATGTTTGAACTTCGTTCACTCTATAGATGTTGATACTAGATGCATGTGAGATATGGGGTCCATACTTATTTCTTCTCCCCAATTCCCCTCCGTGCTCCTCTAAAGATTTATTAATATAATTGTGTATTGGAATATTACAATTTTCTATACTAATTACTAGGTGGTTGAATTATAATTTTTTGGTTCTGTAGACAACTGAAGAATTTTTGTATTCTGTCTATTTCACAGAACATTTGCAAAACTTAAGGTAAATATTATTTGGAGCCTGTTCTCTGCAATTGTGTCTTTGTTCCAACCTCTTAATGGGACTTTTTCATTTATGTGATATTGTATTCTTTGAAAGTTGGCTTAATGTCATAGATGATATTCTTCTTTTTAATTTTTGTTTTGTTTTGTTTGTGGTGGTGGTGGTGGGTGTTCACTAGACTTGGAAGAAAGCATGCATATGTGGTGTGAAAGAATTGCAGTGGCTGAATAAGTTTTAAGGAAATATTTTTCCTTCCGATGATATCTGTATAATATAAGGCTATATGCTAGTAAGGTCTAGGTTAATTAAAATCTGTAAGGTCTTGTTCATTTATTTTTCTCTGGATTAATTTGGTTCATAATGAAGAACTATAATTATATTATCTCGAGAATTTGTTGGACAAGAAAGTTAAGAGAAAGGAAAGTAAATTTTTTCCAAAAATATGATTGACCTCCCAATAGATTACATGAAAAATTATTAGTTAACTATATTGATTAACTATAATCCGATACAGGTACAAGAAAATATAGATATTTAACATCCTTGTGAACTATGAAAGTTCTCTCAAATATTTTCTTGCTAATCATACACAATTAAGAAGTTTGAACCCCAAATGTATGACTAGAATCTTCTATTCTTACATTTTTGTCATGTAACTTTTTAGTTAGTATGGTGTTCAATGAGTCTTCTCCTAAGTGAGTTCAATATTTAAGGTAAATGAAGGTGAATTGGGAGAAGTTGAAGGGGATATGTCATATCTTATTGATAGAAGGAGGGCTTTTGATCAGGTACTGATTAGGTAAATAAGTTAGTATTTGATATGACCTACCATTTTTTAGTATTATATATAACATACCTGACTCTTTCTTGAATGAAGCATATCTGCATATTGTTTTTTTTTTTGTATTTTAGGCCTTATTTGAATGCTATGTGAATATGACAATTGCTTATGCAAGATTCAAAGAAATAAATCCTTATTTAAACATTAGGCTACTTAAATACGAGGCAGACAATTCATAATGTCCGAAAGCAAGGAGCATTGTTGCATATGATCGGTAAGGGAAATCTAATATCAGAGTCCCCCTTTTAGGTTTGTAAGGTTCACCCCATTCCAAAATAGACTAATTAGTTGAAGGCGAGTGATTATTGATTGCACGAATTCTCAAGGTAGCATAGCCTACAATCTCCTTTTGTACATAAGGCAGGAGTTTTCGAGCTTCTTTCACTCTTTCATGCAACCAACATTTTATAAATGGCCATAATCAATTTTTATAAGTTCTTCCTCATCAAAATACTCATGCTAAGACACACAACCAAAAGAAAATAATGTCAATATCAAACTTAAGTATGCTTAAAGATATGAAAGGGGAGGTTTTATGGAATTTAGGTGCCCATTACCAGGCATATGCAACAATGATCCTTACTGTCAGGACATGTTGAATTGGTCACTTCGTACTTATGCAAATTAATATTTAAATAAGGATCTATTATTCTGAATCGAACATCAGTATTTCTCATATGCTCAAGGAATTAAATTAAGGCCTAAAATATAACAAAAATTATGTGGATATCATTCATTCGTGGAGGATTATATTATATCAAACACAAACTGATAGGTTACCAATGCATTACTTGATCCAAAGCCTTACATTGATCAGTAAGATCCAGTATATCTGCATCAGCTTCTCCTAATTCTTCATTTTCCTGAAATGTTGAAATTATTTAGAAGAAGACTCTAAGAACACAATACAGGTTAAAAAGTTACATGACTAATATATAAGGATAGAAGATTCTAGACTTAGCTTTGCATATACCAATATGAGAAGAAAATCTTTGATAAATTATTTTTCTACTTTTACAGAGAAACAATATCTTCATTATGCTAAATAACGCTTATGAGTTGCTCTGATCCTGGTAATAATACAAGGTAGATAGTAGATAGAGAATGAAATTGCTCTGAGAAAGCAATTTTTTCTAAAAACCAATATATGAACTTCTTAATAGTGTGCGATTAGCAAGAAAATATTTGTGTGAAAAAAATTGGTCATCTCTAAATGATTTCAAAAAAGAGAGAAGCACTGATAACACCCCTAAACTTGGCATGTATTATTACTTTAGTCCCCGAACTACACTCAGTAGTAAAAACACCCCTACATTTGAATAAAACGTCACAAAACCAATGAGTTCACTAGTTTTTCTTGTCATATGAGTGTCCTAATTTTTTTAACTTGAGTTGTTTAGTGTGTAAGAAAACAATGATGCTATTGTCCAGTTAATTTGCTAACTAACTTTTATTTTGCTGATGACAAGTGATGCTATTGTCCAGATTTGGTTGAACTATCTTGATGTCTAATTGGTGTTTATGTTCAACTTTGTGCTTATTATTCAATTGGTGTTATGTTTGGTTAAGTCTTTATCTAATTAGCTTAAGTTCAACCATTGGTGTTTATGTTGATTTATCTGCATGATGATAATTTTGTTCATGATATGGTACTTTATGTGCCTACAACTATTGGATGATTTTGGATTCAAGTTTGGGTACATATGAACTTATTTTATATGCCTGCAACTATTACATTTTATAAAGGTTTCTAAAGGTAAAAGGCTAAAAGATTGGTGATTAAGTTTCAAAGTAAATGTGATGTGCAGAACCCCTACATTCGACCTTTCTCCAGATCATGCATATAGCTGGAGCTTTAGCACACTGGAGTGCATTGTCTAATTGAGCTTCTAGTTTGGGGATTTTCTTTTAGGGTATATTTATTAGGCTTGAATTTTGTTTATGTAACTTGTAGTTGATTAAATCTTAGGGTATATTAATGATGGATTTATGATTCATTAGTATTTGATGTAATGATGTTTTTTTCTTGAGATTGTTCAAGGCATGAAGTAGTAGTACTTAAAAGAGTTCAATTTTGATAATACATTGTGGTGTTTCCCTTTAGTTAGTCAATGTGATCCATGTTCTATTTGCACTATTATCTTGTTACTTCATTTTCTTTTCTTTTTTAATCTTATCCTTTTGGCAATCATCACTGAGAAGTTTCAATAGGTAGCATATTTGAACTTACAAAAGTGTGAAATTTCATCATAGTTGTTGTTTCTAGCTTCTTTTATTTTTGCATTTTATGTGCCTACATCCAAAAAGAATAGTTATCAACACAATATGAAGAGAAAGATTGTTATAGCCTAAGGAATTAAGCAATTAAAGAGGAGAAGAAAAAAATAAGTTCAAACTTGAGGTGTATTTTAATGGAGAAGTTAAATAGGAAGAAGAAAGGTAGGAATAGTATAAAATGAAGGGAAAAGTTAAAAAAAATTGGGATTATTACCATTTTAATGCTTATGTGGCATTTGTTTTAGCCTCCCACGTGCCCACAAAAACCTGATATCACTTGTTATTTCAAGTGCCATATCTGGGGTGTTTTTGAATTCACTTATGCTAGTGTAGGGGTATTTTCAACATTTCTCTATTCAAAAAATCAATATCCATAATGAACAAATTTTGTGAATTAATATAGAACAATCAAATTAGGAAAGTATAGTGCAACTAAAAGGTTAGTAAAGTGAAAAAATATAACTGGAATAATAGTTTGCGTATATAGGATGAACATATCTTTTGTTCTCTCTCCACTACCAATATTAGTAAGAATAAGAGCATTAGTATTTTCAAGTTAAGAGGGCAATGTCAAGATCCAAATCGATGGACAAAATAAGCAAAATTTATCATGAGAGCAATGGTTACTTCCTCATGGTTATATAGTAATTCAGCAGTGTCCTCAACTGATGCAGAGTCATTATATCCAAGTTCCATGATACTAACATCTCTTCTTTCAGTACAACTCTATCTCTTGGCATATTGGCACGAGTTAAATTAGAAGTAGCATTAAGATTTCCATTGAAGTTCAAGTTATCAACATTATATCTTGATCTCTCCATCGATGTGCAATGGGTGATGAAAGTTGTGATAGAATGATTGATTGACATTTAGCAGGCCTCTTTCATAATTGTAACAACCCTCATTGTGATTTTCAAAATTTTTGGTGTTTTGACTATTTTTACCTTTCCATAGTTGCTCTATGGTGTTTGGGAGTGGGTGGCTTGGTTCCAGTGGTGTTTGGTTGAGTTTTATGTAAGTTTCTCATTTTGGAAGGTTTTTACGTTAGTAAAGTTGATTCAGGTAAACATGTTATCTTTTAGTTGTTGTATAAAAATTTTGTCAGTCCCGTTAGCTCTAAAATATCTTTTTTGGGTTAGTAACACTGTTGGTTTGGTTCCGAGTTTGTAACCACCCTGGATATAATTTTTAGCTTTTGATGTGTTTTGACCATTTTAACCTTTCATCATTTTTAGACCTTGGGAGGTCGTTCTTGGCAATTTCTAAGAGAAATTTCATCAATCTTTTGTATGTAAACTCTAAACTCCTATTTTCATCATGTCCTATTGATTTCATCTTCAAAACAACGTAAAAACTTAGATTTCAAGTTAGTAATTCTGGGTTTTTTACCCGTATTGGGAAAAATAGCTTTTCTTCAATGTCAAGTTTGATTTAAAGTCGTTTTTCAATAGGTTTTAATATTTAGAGTCCTTGAAGTATGAAAAATTTGATTGTCAAATAAAATTCAAATTGTACTCTTTTTCCTTCAGGATCAATTTTTGAACTATTTTTGAACCCAAAATAAAAGTAGCTAATATAAGTATTGTTAGACTCCTTCTGACATGTAGATTATGTTTTTGATAAATTTGGTTTGTTCCAAAGCCGCACGTAAAGGAAAAGCTCCATGTTGAAGGGTCCAGGCTTGTATTTTGGCCTTTTGAGGTAGGTTATGGCTTAAATTTATTCATACTGGGTTGGGTAGTTAACCATTCATGTAAAGTATGCTATGAGTTGGGGATTGCATTGTGAGATTCATATTTTGAGATAGTTACTTTATTGCATTGCCCGTGTGGGGGCCTATTTGAGTATTATTGTTGACTCGAGAGATTATTATTGTTGTGATGCCAGAGTGGGGGCTTATGTGAATATTATATTTGACTTAAGAGATGATTATCATGGTGATACCCGAGTGGGGATTGATATTGGTCTTGTTTGAGAATTATTTGACATCTATCTTTACTGTGATGTCTGAGTGGGGACTTAAATTGATATTATTGATGTCTTACATGACTATTCATTACTGTGGTGCTATACGATGACTTATATCATGATTTATTGAGATTTGAGGAGATTTAAGATCATTTGATACCATCATTGACTTGATTCATTATATGATATTGTTTTGGTTATGAGCATGCATCCTTATTTCATTCATCCATCTACATGGAATTGGTACCATAGAGAAACACTGATTTTGAAAGAAAATGAAATGCTTTATAAAACACTTGATGAAGATTTTGCCGGCAAGATTGATTGAGATTGTGAAAGTATATGAGTTGTGAACCCCCCATGGGTCCTGTCCTAGCTTATGCTCGTATATGAGGCCATGCGATGGCTTACTTCATCATCATCCCACTACATTTGCACTTCTATTTATATGTTTGTTATTGTGTATTTAGACTTGTCTTATATATTCGGGTGTAGTTATTCTTATATAGACATTATACATGTAGAATTGTTAGGAGATATAGTTTGAGCCACCGTTGGGAATTTTCCTGTATACAGGTGAAAGCGTGCTTATAGTATTCTTTACTTGCTTAGTTTTATACTTTGCTCAGTCGGCCTATGATACCTACTGAGTACAAGTGGACCATACTCACGCCTATTTCTGTGCCCTTTGGGTGCAGATCTAGTACGGGTGTGACCGACAGTAGCTAATTTGTGCTGTGAGAGCTGATCCAAAGTACTGGTGAGCTCCCCGTCCAGAATTTTATTCCAGCCTCTATCTATCTTTATGTCTTTACTTGTATTCAGAGACAATGATGTATCAACAAATTCCAGTATTGTCATAGATGCTATTTATACTTATGATACTAGGTTTTGAGAATCGATTGTATTTTTATTCACATATTTCAAATTTTATGATAATTATGGCCTGACTTCATTCTAGAAGTCTCGTATTACTTCATTTCTTCTCTTTTTTAGATTTCATATCTGCTGTGGATTTTCAGATTACCTACTAAGGTTGGGTCGGGGTAGGTACCATCATGACCTTAGTTTCTGGGTCGTGACAATTGATATCAGAGCACTAGGTTCACTGGTCTCATGAGTAAAAGAGCAAGTTGTCTAATAGAGTCCTGCGGATTGATATGTTGATGTCCGTATTTATATTCATGATAAATTTGCACGATATTTTTATGTCTATAGGGTTTCGAATGAGTTTTGGGTGTTAAAAACAAGTTTTGATAATATCTGAATTTTCTGATATTATATCTGGTGCCAGCGCGGTCACACTACGGCAGCACAATTGTGCTGGAAGAAAGCATTTGGTCATCTCTTATAGCGCTAGGGTAGAATGATAGCGCTAGAGGACTTGGGCGCCTTTAGCGCGATTGTGCCAGACTAGAACGATAGTGATGAAGGATTTGGGCATCTTTAATGATACAAGAAAGAAGAGGCGGAAATTAAAAGAACATAGGAAACAAAGAAACAAGATAAACAAAGATAAAAAAGGGATAGAAAGGTAGATACAAAAGTGGAATCAAAGGCAACCAATTCTATAAAAAGAAAAGACCTTCTTCAAATATCCAAATAAGCACCTAAACCTATGAGAAAGAACTCAAGGTAATTAGATTCCCAAGCAACCCTCCTTTCTAAACTTGAAACAATCAAAAGCTTCAATAAGCTCTCTAACTCTCAAAAGAGTATTTAATATTCAACATTCATCAAGATAATCTAACCCTAAAATGAGTTATTTCCCCTTATTTATAGCCTACACTAATAATTACAAAAATACCCTTAATGAAATAAGGGTCTTCTTTAGCATGAGGCTTGAATATCAAGAATATCCACTTTAAGTATAGCCTCTTTCTCCCTTTTTTGCCTTTCTTTCTTGTACTTCCACTTTAGCATATTCTCGAGCTTCAGCTCTTCATTCCATGATATTGATGAGGCTCGGCTTGCACCATTCTCCCTTTCTTGAAAAGGATTCATCCTCGAATCCAAACCTAGCAAAACCATAAGGAAGACAAACAAGAACAAGGGGTTCATAGCATGAGGATTAGCACAAGGGTTAATAAATTCACCAGCATGCCAAGGATGCACAAACTTGTTATATAACCAAACATCAACTAGTCTCATGAAGAATAAATCTTCACATGTAGCACAAAGTACTTGGCTAGTCCAAGGATCAATAAATAAGGATATCATCAAGGAACCAATAGGTTTGAAACACCAACTAGGTACGCCCATATTGGTTCTATACACAAAGCACAAACGATCTTCTATTTCAGGACAAAACCATTTTTGAGATGGATCCATGGCCAACTCCCACACATGCAAAGTGTCACCGGGGTCAAAAGGAAAGATTACCCATGCATCTTGATCAAGAAAACAACCATTTTCCCCAAATAAACTCCTACCAACATACGACGTACCCTCCCCACAAGAATGAGCATCATCATATGCAAATAGATAGTAAAGAAAGGTATCATGCAAAATAACTTCATCTAAGGTGTCCTCACGTGTAAGATCACTAGAAGACTCAAGAATATCAAGTATACTATCAAGAATTGGAACACTCAAAGAAGAAGTAGCAATTGATGAACACACATCACCTTCCTTCTCAACATCCCATAGTGGGTTATCATACAAAGTATAGCTCTCATAAATAGCTACAGTACAATCACTATTCATACCACTAGGCACCAAACTAGGAGAGATCTCATCATCATCAAACAAGACATTATACTTAAAGTGAGAATAATCAATTAAAGATGGAGAATTAAAGCATGTAATCTCATTCTCAAAAATACAAATGTCATCTTTTAAGGTGGTTTCAAGCACATGAGTTCTATGAGCAAAACAAGCAATAGGATCTTCCATAAGAGATATGCTCAAAGAATCACTTCTTTTCAAATGAAACTTTATCAATGACATCACTAATTTGAGGCTCAATAATAAAATCAAAAAATCCCTCAATTAGTGAAGTATAATCACAAACAATTTGATCAACATAAATTTCACATGATAATGTTCCATCAAGCAAATCACAAGTGCCAACACTAGGTTGACACAAATCGATCTTGCAAGAAGAATCAATTTGGTCATCAATAGGATCAACTAGTGTATGAACACTCTCAACAAATACATTATCTATATATGAAAAAGAATCACATGACAATGTTCCATCAAGAAAATCACAAGTACCAACACTAGGTGGACACAAATCGATCTTGCAAGAAGAATTAATTCGGTCATCAATAGGATCAACTAGTGTATGAACACTCTCAACAAATACATTATCATTATGTTGCAAGGAATCATTAAGCTCATATGAAGACAAGCAATCACTCAAACTTTGTTCATTGGTAAATTTTAAAGTGTCGAATTTAGCTATTTTACCTTGAAGCTCACAAGAAAGATCCTCTTTGCCTTGTATTCCTCCATTTGCCATGTTTGTACCTATACAAGAGTCCTTACAAAGAGAAGGAATGCCTAAAGTTCCTTGATGAGTATTACGAAAAGTAGATGGAAAGTGAAGTTGCAATTGATTTATTCGAGTACTCAATCGATCCAACCGTCCTTCCATTCGGGTAGAGAGAGTGGTGAACAATTTTAACAATTCACCCAAAGTGGGTTCCCCGGTGGGAACTTGGCTTTCCTTTTCATGACCCAACATTGGTACCTATTGAAGTCACTCAAACAAATAAAGTAAACACATTAGGTTAGTTTAAAAGAAAAACTCACAATCACCCAAGAAATCACACCTTTGTTTGCCTCACAAATTGCTTCGGCCAATGATTGTATCTTGTTTAGTCCGATGAGTTGCAAGGGTCCAATCTCTACTTGAGGTCAAGAGTGGATTATTGTTGACTCGAGAAAGAAATTTCAAAAGATAAGGACGAGAACCAAGAAGTTTTCAAGGGAAAATAAAGAATAAAAGCTAAAAGAAAGTAGCACGAAAAAAATCGGATTCAAAAACAAAGTAACAAAAGTAGAAGGGATTACTTATTATTACTTAGTATGAAGGATCAAAGAAGGGGATTTGATGATTAAAACTAGTTAACAAGTAATTAAAGATGTTAATTACTTGTTAAATAGTTGAGGGATCGAAAGATAAAGAGAACAAAAAAAGAATCACGAAATTTGGACACTTAGAAAATTTTTGAGGCCTTGAAGAAGTTCATCACTTTAAAGGGGTTTAGTTTGATGATTAAAACTAGTTAACAAGTGATTAAATATGTTAATTACTTGTTAAATAGTTGAGGAATTGAAGGAGAAAGAGAACAAAAAGAGAATCACGAAGTTTGGACACTTAGAAAAAATTTTAGGTCCAAAAAAACTTTTAGGACCCAAAAAAAAAACTAAGTGTAAAATTTCTGCACATCTTCACTCTCTGAAAGTGAGTTACACACGCCTGGGCTGAGAGTGGGGATCCTTGGGCGTTGCTGACTGGGCAGTGGGCTGGTCCCCTACTGTGTTGGCTCCTGCATGGCGCTATGTGGTGGGGTTGACTGGTCAACTACTGACGTGGCCAGTCCATGTGGAATTTCCAAATTAATTTTTTTTTTTGAATTTCGATTTTATTTTTTTTCAAAATTCCACAAGTGGACCTACAAACATTTGATCAACTTTGACTTCAAATTTTTTGGATCAAAGTGTACTTTTTCTATCTTCTTCTTCAAGAACAAGATGAAGATGATCAAAAACACAATAAAAAAAACTCAATCTTCAAATGCTCATAACTTCTTCGTTTTTGCTCCAAATTCAATAATTTTTTTTCCCACGTGCTCCTTTCAATGCCACGAACAATCCCCAATAATTTTTATCTCTCAACTTCAAGAAAAAAATAAACCCACTTTTCAAGTTTCAAAAACTCCAAAAGCTTGAAAACCCTTTAATGGTACTTCACTTCTACAACTCCGATTTGAACGAAATTTGAAATCTAGAATCAAAAAAACTAGGAAATCAAGATCTAGTGTCAAAAATAACAAATCAAAACAAAAAAAATTCCAGATTTTTTTTGGATTTTTGGATAATTTTTTTTTTTTTTTTGAAGAAATCAAAATCCCAATATTAAGATTTGTGAAAACAAACTTTAACATAGGCTCTGATACCAAAAGATACAAGAAAGAAGAGGCGGAAACTAAAAGAATAGAGGAAACAAAGAAACAAGATAAAAAAAAACAAAAGGGATAGAAAGGTAGATACAAAAGTGGAATCAAAGGAAATCAATTCTATAAGAAGAAAAGACCTCCTTCAAATATTCAAATAAACACCTAAACCTATGAGAAAAACCTCAAGGGAATTAGATTCCCAAGCAACCCTCCTTTCTAAACTTGAAACAATCAAAAGCTTCAATAAGCTCTCAAACTCTCAAAAGAGTATTTAATATTCAACATTCATCAAGATAATCTAACCCTAAAATGAGTTATTCCTCCTTATTTATAGCCTACACTAATAATTACAAAAATACCCTTAATGAAATAAGGGTCTTCTTTAGCATGAGTCTTGAATATCAAGAATAGCCACTTTAAGTATAACCTCTTTCCCCCTTTTTCGCATTTCTTTCTTGTACTTCCACTTTAGCATATTCTCGAGCTTCAACTCTTCATTCCATGATATTGATGAGGCTCGACTTGCACCATTTAGCACGATCACACTAGGTGCGCGAGATGACGGTAATTGAGCTACAGTAACTTAAAACCACTTTTTTCCTTCTCATTTGGTCACTTCTTTCCACCACTGTTGGACCTATAGAGCTCCATTTTGGGTAATTTTTAGTGCGTTTCTTTATCTTGAAGAGGGGTAAGTTTCCAAACCTTAGACTTATGTTTGTCCTGCTATTTTACCTCAGATGTTGGGATGAATCAAGGTTAAGGGTTTGAAATTCAAGATCAAATCTTACTTTATTTTCAATCAAGACTTCTGTTTGTCACGCTATTTTACCTCAGATGTTGGGATGAATCAAGATTAAGGGTTTGAAATTCAAGATCAAATCTTACTCTATTTTCAATCAAACTTCCTATTCAAATTCCTTAACCTATGGGTAGGATTTTTATGCTATTTTTACCCTAACCCCACTGATAATTCATGATTTCATCTTCAAATCTTGGTTTTTCAACTTAAAATTTTGGAGTTCTCCCGATAAAGTTAAGAAAAGGTACTTTGATGATTTCAAACTCGATTTCAAGTCCGTTTTCAATGAAATTTCAAATTTGAACTCCTTAAGTTATGGGTAACTTGATTTTCTAATAAAATTTCAGTTTTGCTCTTGAATACTTAGGGTTGACTTTTGGATTGACTTTTTAGACCCAATTTAGAACCATAGCAATATGAGTATTGTTGGACTCATATTTATGAGTAGATCTTATTTCTGATAGATTGGTTGCATTCCGAG
Organism: Capsicum rhomboideum; assembly: GCA_031232105.1. Lineage (NCBI taxonomy): Eukaryota > Viridiplantae > Streptophyta > Magnoliopsida > Solanales > Solanaceae > Capsicum > Capsicum rhomboideum. Next base: position 125,136,997 of record CP124716.1, read on the forward strand.
GCTACTCAAAGTCCAGCTGATGATAGTTAGAGACTAATGGTTCAACTTTGACGTAAGTTGTGACTTAACTTTCTTTAGACTTTTCTTTGAGGGGGGGGGGGGGGGGCTTATCATGTAAAGCATGCTATGGGTTGGGAGGATTAGTGAATTTTTCTGGTAAATGAGTTGGATTTTTATGGTGATGTTCGAATGGGGGCTTATGATGATTATGACAGTAAATGAGATGGTTTATTATTGTGATACCCGTGTGGGAGCTGGTATTGATGGTTTGTTTGTGATTTGGGATGATTGATTTGTATATTACATTGTTGGCCTGTTCCACCTATTATAGGCATATATCTGGGTCTGTATTTATTGTGATCATGCATACTTATTCATACTCAATCCGCAAAATCATGTAGTCGAATATTTACTTGAAGGCATTTTTTGAGGATTTACTCCTTGTATTACAAATTATAAATATCATCATGGGCAAACATCAGGCTAACAAACGTGGACATGATTCAGCTTTTTTTACCTTACATATATACATTACCGTGTGTAAAGATACCGTTAACTAGACTGTGGGCAAAGGTCCAGCTTATTATTGCATAGCAACTCGTATCATTGCATTTGCATCGTCTATTCTGATTATGATTGAAATTGAGATAAATTGAGATATTTATTATTTTCGAACTGTTGAGACTTTTCTGAGTGCAAGGTTATTTTAGTATTCTTTACTCGATATAGTTTTCTACTTAAGCTAGCCTATAATGACTACTGAGTACAAGTAGACCATATACACTCCTACTTTTTCGTATCATTTTGGTGCATATCCCGATATGAGTTTCCCTCACAATTCCTGATTTTCGCAGTGGTTTTGATTCAAAGTTGGGGTGAGCTCCTATGTTTGGAGACTGATCCAGCTCCTACTACTTTATTTCTCTCTTTACTACTTTTGGACGATCTGTATTTCAGTTTTTGATGTTTGGATTTTAGGTGTCGCTATTATACTTGTGACTACTGAGTCTTGGGATATAGCAAGAGTAGCATCAGTACAACACAAGTACTTGTAGGCATCATCGATCGACCAGGATAGATCACGTAAACATTAAATAGACATCACAGAAGGAAAGCATGACAATTCATAGAACATTCCAACACCAAGTTCACAATTCCCATTCCCACCATACCATCCTAGTAACTTCCGATTATATCTTATTAGTTGGTTTTAACCCAACAATGAAGAGTGCACAATTCAAACTTTACGTCTAATGATTTTGACTTCCTCAATTAACCTGTGAACATTACCCGACAGGACAACTCCTCATACCTTAAAATTAAGAATTAACCTATGCCTCTAATATATTTACACCATACCTACACAACAAATACTACCTACATAATCAACTCTATAGGCTGGTAGTGACCATAATATCCCCGCACGCTTAACCATGATTCTTCTATCTTTTTATCAACTTAAGACAATGTCACAATGATTATCAAAGTGTAAAAGTCACTCAACTCATAAAATATCTCAACTAATAGATAAGCACTACCACTTTAAAATATAGATCAAATATAAGCAAATAAGTAAACTAACATGTAACAAGTAATTTTGGTCAACCATTTACCATTCCTCAAATAACCACTTAAACAATCAATAACCCCAATAAGATCAACCTTCACCCTACACTAATTTCACGATTACAATCACAAGTATAAGTTCAACAACCAAGGGGAGGGGTCGATGACTCCTCTAATTACCACAAGTGTAAACCACACCAAAACATTCATCAATTAATCCTCTCACAAGAGTAGTCTAATGTTATCTCTGTTTCAATGCAACACTTCATGATATGTAATGAGAAATCAAATGACTATGCATATGCAACAATACAACCATGACCATCACATCCTCATCTCAATCTATACATATATACCAAAGAGACTTATCTGCCCAATAGTCATGACCTGCAGGGGACCAACTTTATCCATATACCATACCGACGTGGTATCCGACCCTTTGAATATCAATAGATAAGTAACATATACCAGCGTCGTACCCGACCCTTTTTATATCATAGTGCATGAATGTCAAATTAAATATCTACAAGGATATAATGCAGTGCAACTGATATGCAAGTATTCACTTTGTCTAGACACTTATCAAATTTAGGTTCATCATTTTATGGATATAAACAATACCCATCAACTCACAGGATCACAAGAATGCCCAAAGGCCAATTCACAATGCTCAACTTATGAATATGCATAGAATCCAAATCAAGTCTATAACTACAACTTGAGCTAGAATTACACATAGGATCAATTTGATTCTAACCTCCTCTAAATCGTATTCAGCATTCATCCACCCAACCTCATCATTCTTAGACTCTCTGAACCACTACACTTCCTCTACACCGCTCTAATCAGGTATTCAGGCCAAATCATTAGATTTCGTACTATGATTCATTATCAATACATACGCGTATCCAAACATGTAACAATTAGAATAAAGATCATAAAACACACAACATTCAACAAGGAATTTATACATAATCAGCACACAACAAGAAAAATGACCTTTAACGAGGGGAAATTCCATCGTTAAAAGTCCAAATTTGGTCGCTATAAGTCAATAACAACGGGAAACAATCCGATCGTCACCGGTAGCTAAACGCTCCTTCATTAAAAGTTCACAACTGGATTTAGTGTCCGGTCGTTAAAGATCTTTTAACGATAAAAAAATTCCGATTGTTACAGTTACCTTTTAGCGATCAATTTTCCCTCCGGTAATTGCGAAATTCCCTTCGCTATTGCCCACTTAACTATTCGACAATCCGGTCGTTAAAGAGTTTTAAAGACCATATTTCCCCTTGCTAATGTCAACTTTATTAGATATAATTAGAAAAATTTATATTTTTCGACATGGTTACTGAATAAAATCATACACTTATATATACACATCCTCATCAAAAAATATACCAAATAATCAATATTATGAAATTTCACTATTAATTACAAAGAACTAAAACTACATATTACCAAAAAAATATACCCATTAAAATTGTATGATATTATTTTCATCAACTCAGTAAAAACTAAAAAGGTAGGATTGTAGCATAAGTAACAAATGAGAGCATCTTTGGAATACCACTAACAAAATAAAAACCTATTGTGCTTGTACTTGCTCTGCAATTTCTTCAAAGTACATGTTCTTCAAATTTCAAATTCTTGCTTTGTTAAAACATGAGTTCATGCCAGTTCTACAGACTACTTCATTAGAAACAAATAAATAATTTAATCATCTGACTAAATAATTGAAGAAAGAATTATTTTAATTGAACAAACGTAGTCAATCAATAACTTCAAGAAAGTATATCTTATGTTTCAGTAGAATGAAATTAATGAGTATTTTCCCAGAGAAAGTACTAAAAAATAAAGTAATCTATTCTACTATAATTGTCAAGTTGTAGTACTAGCCATCACGTTAAATTTTTTCTCTAACAAACTTGCAAGTTGGCCTAATAGTAGGAGAGATTTACATATGATGATAGCTGAAAAAAATTAGGAGTGAACCTGTCAAAGCAAAGAATTTGAAATACATCAAAGATGTACAATTGCTAGATTAATCAGGGAAAGAGAACATCGAAAGAATATATCAATCCAAGCCATAAAATCATTTTCTAGACATGTACATCAGCTTACTGCAAACAACTAATAGAATATCTATAAGGAACGTATCTATGAAATATTACCTTTTCGAGAAGGGAGATTTTGTTGGTTTTTGTTGTTTTCGGGTACAACTATCTGTATTTAAACAACAAGAACTTGAACTTTAAGTTCAAAAACAAGTTCATGAACAACTAAGAAGTTCAAAAACTTCAAACACAAGTTCAACAGCTATGAACTATCAAAATGAAGTTTCTACTATTTTCTGGAAAATAGCAAAACCGTAAGAAAACGATGAAGATAGAAATGGAGAATCAACTCCACTGAATTCACGGTGTATCCTTAAGGAATTTATTCCCCTCAAGTACCCGAGGTTATGGAATCTTTCCTCCCAGGATAAAATGATTCACTTCAGTAGAATAGTGGTACCTCAAATTCTACCGAACAACGAACTCACTCAACGATTAGATGATCACACTTGAGTTTTTCAAGAAGAAGAGAGTGTTTTTCTTTCACAAATTTTGTGTCAAAACTTGAGGAATAAGTCAGGTATTTCAAGCCAAAAGGTGGTGCTTCAAAAGAGAAGCAAAGGTTCATGAAAAGAGACAACTTTTTGAAACGTCACTTGACTTGTGAACCCCATCTACGTCTGCAGGTGACGCCATGCAGGCATATGTCATCAATTGATAATTTCCAGAAACATTAGTTCCTTCTACGAAGGTCACCTGCGTCCGCAGGTCACGACCTGCATGATTTTTTGCGTGAAACAGTGTGTCGCTTCCTCGAAGGGTCGCGTCCCTTCGAGGTGCGTTATTACATGCGTTCGCACATGTTTGGGTGCATCCGCAAATGGAAAAATATCATTTCTTATTATATTTTTGGATTACAATATCACTATTTTTCAAGTTTCAAATGAATTTTATCCAAAAAGATAGTCTCTTGATCGATTATTTGACAAATCCAAATTCAAATCCGAAGCCAAAGCAGAAGCCGAGCCGAGCGAATGACGACAATGACGGCACGAGGCTTGTCTTATTCTTTCCTCACTATCCACATGAAGGAATGCATTTCAATATATGCATAAGAAAGTTTCTTTCTCCCACCAATGTGGGAGAACTTTACTTCTTAAAAGTGAAGTACACATTTCACTTTCCCCTCCATTTTTCTTCCCTTCATTTTCCATTCACAATACACTTAGAAACCAACAATCCCCCATATGAATGGGAAATGGCTATTTCATCAAAGAATTTATGGACAAGTGTGTGATCAACAAGCAAAGACTAATTGCATCTGGATAGGTAGGTTTTCCTTTGAAATTTTCGTAGTGAACTTGCATCAGATGGACTCGATCAATCGATAGATGTGATATCTTTGAACCTCGAACTTTAATGTACATCTAGACAACATAAGTCACATAACCAGTCTTTTACCATTTATAGTTCTCACGGTTTTTGTTTGTTTCAACCATGAACACTACCTGGTTTCATGAGAGCTTAGAGAATAGGACTTTAATACCATTCTCATTGGAGTGGCTTCCACTTCACTCTCACATAGGTGATTCTTAAATTTTAATTCTATAGATCAAACAATTTGATCAAATCTGCCAAACTTAGAAACCATTAAAAGACTATCAACCATAAGTCTTATCCTTGTTTCCTGAACATTTTCTTCATCATGAGAACGAGTTGAGTTTATTGACAATGTTGAACCGTCAGTCACAACTTTGTTTGATTTCTTTGAACCTAGCTCTTGGGATCTCCAGTCCGCTAGGTAGAGTTGTCGCTGTGATGACTTGTCCTAGGCCATAAACCCATTCCCTTCGATGATTTCTCAACTCCCTCTCTAGATAGGCCTTTTGTAAGTGGATCCGACACATTATCCTTTGACTACACATAGTAGATCGTGATAATTCCACTAGAGAGAAGCTCTTTAACTGTATTGTGTCTCCATCTTATATGACAAGATTTACCGTTATACATCATGCTTCCTTCCCTACTTGTTTTTGCTTGAATATCACAGTGTATGTATACTGTTGCCAATGGTTCGGGCCAATAAAGAATATCTTCCAAGAAATTCTGGAGCCATTTAGCTTCTTCACCGGCGTTATCTGATGCGATAAATTAAGATTCCATAGTAGAGCGGGAAATACATGTTTGTTTGGATGATTTTCAAGAGACTGCTCCTTCACCTAAAATAAATACATATCCACTCGTGGATTTTACTTCATTTGATCCGGTGATCCAATTTGCATCACTATATCCTTGAATTACTGCTGGATATTTGTTATAATGCAAAGCAAAGTCTTGAGTATGTTTTAGATAACCCAAAACTCTTTTCATTGCCATCCAATGAGTTTGATTGGGATAATCATGTACCGACTTAGTTTACTAATAGCGCATACTATATCTGGTCATGTACAATTCATGATATATATCAAACTTCCCAACACTCTTGCATAATCCAATTATGAGTCATTTTTACCTTCATTCTTTTGAAGAGCAAATCTCATGTCTAATGGAGTCTTGACAACATTGAAATCCAAATACTTGAACTTGTCAAGTACCTTTTCAATATAATTAGACTGTGACAATGCCAAACCTTGTGGAGTTCTATGAATTCTTATCCCTAAGATCACATTCACAACTCCAAGGTCTTTTATATCAAACTGGCTCTCAAGCATTCGTTTCATAGTATTTATGTCAGAAATGTCTCTACTGATGATCAACATATCATCCATATACAAACAAACAATGACTTTGTGATTTGGAGTGTGTTTAATGTAAACACATTTATCACATTCATTTATTTTGAATTCATTTGCCAACATGGTTTGGTCAAACTTTGCATTCCACTGTTTGGGTGCTTGTTTTAGTCCATAAAGTGACTTAACAAGTTTGTACAATTTTTTTTCATTACCAGGAACCACAAAACCCTCGGGTTGTTCCATGTAAATTTCTTCCTCCAATTCTCCATTTAAGAATGCAATTTTCACATCCATTTGATGGATTTCAAGACCATATACCACAACTAATGTAACCAACATCCGAATGGACGTTATCCTTGTTATTGGCGAGTATGTGTCAAAAGAGTCAAGGCTTTCTTTTTGTCTAAAGCCTTTCACAACAAGTCTTGCTTTGTATTTGTCAACAGTACCATCAGCTTTTATTTTTCTTTTGAAGATCCATTTAGAACCTAAAGGTTTACTGCCTGGAGGAAGATCAACCAACTGCCAAGTATGGTTGCTCAAGATTGAATCAATCTCACTATTGACAGCCTCTTTCCAAGAGGATGAGTTCACAGATGACATCGCTTCTTTAAACGTTAGAGGATTATTTTTAAGAAGAAATATTACAAAATCTGATCCAAAGGAAGTAGAAGTTCTTTGATGCGTACTACGCCTTGGATTCTTTTCATTATGTTCATTCTCCCTTGATTCATCCCTAGGTCATTTAGACCCTTCACTAGACAGCTCATGTCTAGTCTTATACGGATAAATGTGTTCAAAGAACTCAGCATTATCTGATTCCATTACTGTATTATCATGGATATCCAGATGTTTGGATTTATGAACCAAAAATTGACATGCTTTACTGTTTGTAGCATATCCGATGAAAACACAGTCCACAGTCTTTGGTACTATTTTCACCCTTTTGGGTATAAAAACTTGGACTTTCGCTAGACACCCCCACACTTTGAAATATTTCAAGTTAGGTTTCCTTCCTTTCCATTTCTCATATGGAATAGATTATGTCTTTCTATGGGGCACTCGATTGAGTATTCGGTTTGCTGTAAAGATAGCTTCCCCCCACAAGTTTTGTGGTAAACCTGAACTTATTAGTAAGGTATTCATCATTTCCTTCAATGTTCAGTTTTTCCTTTCCGCAATCCCATTTGATTGAGGTGAATACGGGGCTGTAGTTTGATGGACAATTCCATTTTCCAAACATATCTCCGCAAAAGGAGATTCATATTCTCCACCCCTATCACTTTTTATCTTTTTGATCGTTTTATCCAACTGATTTTCTACTTCAGTTTTATATTGCCTAAATGCATATATTGCCTCATCCTTACTATTCAACAAATAGATATAACAAAATCTAGTGCAATCGTTGATAAAAGTTATGAAATGCTTTTTTCCACCACGAGATGGTGTCGACTTTATATCACAAATGTCTGTGTGAATTAAGTCTAAGGGATTGGAATTCCTTTCAACAGACTTATACGGATGCTTAGCATACTTAGATTCAACACATGTTTGACACTTTGATTTACTGCACTCAAAGATAGGCAAAACTTCCAAGTTGATCAGTTTTCGCAAGGTTTTATAATTGACATGTCCTAAACGTTCATGCCATAAATCATTTGAATCAAGTAAGTAAGAAGAACAAGAACTTTTATTCATATCAATATTCATTACATTGATCTTAAAAAGGCCCTCGGTGAGGTAACCTTTGTCTACATACACTTCATTCTTACTAATTACAACTTTGTCGGAAACAAATACATATTTGAAACCATTCTTTGTCAGAAGTAGAAACCAAGTTCTTTTGCAACTCCAAAACATGAAGGACATTATATAGTGTCACCACCTTTCCTGATGTCATTTTCAAGAAAACCTTGCCCTTCCTTCAACCTTTGTTGTAACAGAGTTGGTCATAAATATCTTCTCATTATCTTGAGCAGGAGCATATGATTCAAATAGTTCTTTGTTGGCACACACGTGGCGGGTGGCGCCTGAATCAATCCACCACTCTCTAGGATTTCCAACAAGATTGCATTTTGAGAGCATAGCACACAGATTGTCCATTTCTTCTTTGGATTCATCCATGTTTGTTTGGTCCTTTTTCTTGCCCTTTTTCGGAGCCCGACAATCAGCCGACTTGTGGTCAATTTTGCCACAATTAAAGCAATTTTCGTTGAATTTCTTCTTAGGAGGATTGCCTTGTTGTGCTTGTGTTTTCTTTCTCTTCTTTGATTTGTTGGGATCATCTTCTATAATACTTGCTCCATTTATTATAGAGTTCCCACGAGACCTCTTCTCTGCTGCTTTATCGTCTTCTTCAATCCTCAACCTCACAATGAGGTCTTCAACTGACATCTCCTAATGCTTATGCTTTAAGTAGTTTTTAAAGTCCTTCCACAAAGGTGGTAACTTCTCGATTATCGCAGCTACTTGAAAAGCATCTTTCACAACCAAACCTATAATAAAGGTTAAGTGAACATTAATAACATTCTTAAAATGTTTAACAAAGGCATTATCTAAAATTATACCTTCTGTAAGGAGGTCGTAAATAGTGACTTGCAACTCTTGGACTTGGGTAACTACAACTTTGCTATCTACAATCTTAAAGTCCAAAAATTTGGCAATAACGAATTTCTTCATTCCGGCGTCCTCTGTTTTGTACTTCTTTTCTAAAGCATCCCAGAGGTCCTTCGAAGTCTTCATCATACTATACACATTGTAGAGTTCATCTTGTAGGCCACTCAATATGTAATTCTTACATAAGAAATTCGAGTGCTTCCAAGCTTTAGTTACTAAGAAGCGATCCTTTTCTGGAGTTTCTTTCGGTAATTCAGGAATGCTTTCTGTGATGAACTTTTGCAGACTCAAAGTAGTCAGATAAAAGACCATCTTCTACTGCCAACGTTTGAAATCAACACTAGAAAATTTTCCTGGTTTTTTCGCCGGTGCCATGGCAGGGGCAACATTCGTACGACTTGAAGTAGCAATGTTTGTTGCTGCAACATTCGTCATTTCATCATTGACTTGAATTTCATTAGTCATTTTACTATCATAAAGAGACAACCAATTTAGTATCTCAAATACTAACAATAAAGTTTAAAACTTTAAACAACTTGTTTCTAGTTTAACGACGAAGTTTTTATATTCTTCAAATCGTCAACCGAATGGTATTTGACTCGTGATGAATTTTTTATATCTTCAAATCGCTATCAAGTTCAGACAGAGTAGAAAACCAAATGGTTTTAATCTCCAGAAACCAAAAATATAGATTATACTAAATTCCTTAAGATGTTGTTTTCGGTACAACTATCTATATTTAAGCAACAAGAACTTTAACTTTAAGTTCAAGAACAAATTATAATATCAACAACTTCAAACACAAGTTCAACAACTATGAACTATCAAAATGAAGTTTCTACTATTTTCAAGAAAATAGCAAAATCGTAAGAAAAAGATGAAGACAGAAATGGAGAATCAAGTCCACCGAATTCACGGTGTGTCCTTAAGGAATTTATTCCCCTCAAGTACCCAAAATTATGGAATCTTTTCTCCTAGGATAAAATGATTCACTTCAGCAGAATAGTGGTACCTCAAATTCTACCGAACAACGAACTCAATTAACGATTTTATGATCACACTTGAGTTTTTCAAGAAGAAAAGAGTGTTTTTCTTTCACAAATTTTGTGCCAAAACATGAGAAATAAGTTAGATATTTCTAGCCAAAAGGTGGTGCTTCAGAAGAGAAGCAAAGATTCATGAAAAAAGACAACTTTCTGAAACGTCACTTGACCTGCGGACCCCATCTGCACCCGCAGGTGATGATATGCGGCCGAAGGTCGTCAATTGATGATTTACAGAAACATTACTGCCTTATGCGAAGGTCACCTGTGTCTGTAGGTGACGACTTGCACGAACAGGTCGTCCTTTTTTAGCGTGAAACAGTGTGTCGCTTCCTCAAAGGGTCGCGTCCCTTCGAGGTACATTGTGACATGTGTTTGACATGCTTGGGTGCGTCCGCAAATGGAGAAATATCATTTCTTAGAATATTTTTGGATTACAATATCACTATTTTTAAAGTTTCAAATGAATTTTGTCCAAAAAGATAGTCTCTCGATCAAATTCGAAGCCGAAGCTGAGCCGAGCGAGCGGCGAAGACGACGACGCGAGGCTTGTCTTATTCTTGCCTCACTATCCACATGAAGGAATGTATTTCAATATATGCATAAGAAAGTTTTTTTCTCCCACCAATGTGGGAGAACTTTACTTCTTAAAAGTGAAGTACACATTTCACTTTCCCTCTATTTTTCTTCTCTCCATTTTTCATTCACAATACGCTTAGATCCCAACAGGTTTTACCATACGTAACTTAAGGGGTCCTTCCTTTTGAAGTGAAGAGGGCATTAACACATATAAAAAATTTCTTAAGTAAACGAAAGAGTTGCTCACTGTTACAAATTTTATCAAATGAGGATCCTCGACATCAGCAGTTGTCGCTGCCAATAGCACAATCCCACTAAGAATTATTTTAACTTCCTGATCTGCTTTTGAAAAGAAAGAAAATAATCTTCAGAACCTAGTAATTCTTAGGAGACAAAGGTCCTCGACAAGAACTTAAGTATCTTCTGCAGGGGAAATAAAAAAAAGAGAAAGCGAGCTATAGAGTGAGAATCACCACTCATGACAAGATTTGCAATTGCACTAACTGCTATTCTGCAAATTTGGTTTCATTCTCTGTGTTACTAAAAAGCATCAGTAATAAATTAATATCACAAGCTTTAACCAACGAGGCGACAATCTAGAGGTGATGGAACCAGGGGTGGATTTACTAAGGGCCTTGAGGGTGCCACGTCACCCGTAAGCTTCAATGGAAACTCTCTCTATATATCTATATATATATATAGAATATATCTATAAATAATAAATATGCCACCCACAGCATCAAAGTGCCTGTGGTGCCAGTGGCAAAGGGTCAAATTTTCACCCCCAAGGGCGCGAGTTCGAATCCTTTGGACAATGTTTTTTTTTAAAAAAAGTTTCAAAATCAACCCACAACCTTTTTTTAAAAAAATTTAAAGTGGCCAAAGGCCTTATTATAAATAAAAGAGTCTGGGCCAAAATACCCAAGCAAATTACAAAGAAAAACAACAAAAAGGCCCAATCAGGAAATAAAAATAAAGAGACAAAAACAAATAAAAACAAAGAAAAAGAACTCAAATGTCAGATTTCTTCAATTAGGAAAGTAGCACCTCCTCTTCGATTTCACAGCTCTGATGTCTGTTGCTCCGCCGTGTGAAGGATTTCTCTGAAGTTCAGATTGAAGAAAACCATGCAAACATCGAGACCCACTCCCCTGTAAGTATTCTAGAACCTGATTTTCATAGCCATGGAATCAGTCTCCATTAACATCAACCCACAACCCTCTTGTAAGTTAATATATATTTGAGGTTAAATTAGTTCTCCATTCTAATATTGTTGTCACTATGAACATTTTAACTTGAATTAGTTCTGAGTCCCCCTATTGAATTTGAACTTTTATTTTGTAGGAAATTATTCTAATTTTGTGAATTGAGATAGATAAATTTCTCAACATGTTTGCTCAATCAAGTTCTAGTACGGGTGTCAATCGTTATCTAGTAACTGAACTCGATTTAGGTGCACTTAAATCCGATCCAAGGGAAAGAATACCGATTATTGACTATGATCCTCGGATACGAGATGAAGTTAGGAAACATTATATTAAAAAAGGACCTTGTCAACCTATCTTGAACCCATATCCTCCAACTGAAATAGGAGGTAGAATGCGGCAATTTGTTTCAAGTTGGTTCAAAGGTCCACATTCTAGTTGGTTGGAGTATAGTGTGGATAAAGATGCCGCATATTGCCTTTGTTGTTATTTATTCAAAAATGAATTTTTTCATGAAACTACGGCTGAGTTTTATGCAAAAAAGGGTTTTAGGGCTTGGAATAGGGCTCTTGAAAGATTCCGTTTGCATATCGGTAAAGTTAATGGTGTTCACAACAAATGTTACAATATGATGCAAGATTTGTCAAATCCCCATCAATCAATTCAAGTTGTTCTTGACAAGCATTCTCAAAAGTTAAAAAGTGAGTACCAAATGCGTTTGGAAGCTTCAATTGATGTGGCAAGACTTCTTTTGCATCATGGGTTGCCTTTTTGAGGTCATGACGAAAGTGAATCTTCAACTAATCAAGGTTATTTTTTAGGATTTTTGAGGTGGCATGGGGACAAGCATCCAAATGTGGGAAAAGTGATATTAGAAAATGCTCCACAAAATGATACTTTGACTTGTCCTATGATCCAAAAGGATATTGTCAATGCTTGTGCAAAAGAAACATTGAAAGCTATAATTGGGGACTTGAATGGAGATTACTTTGGTATATTGGTTGATGAATCCAAAGACATCTCACACAAAGAACAAATGGCTCTTGTTTTGAGGTATGTTGATAAGAATGGTGAAGTAGTAGAACGATTTATCAGTCTTGTCCATGTTAGTGATACATCGACATGCTCATTGAAGAAAGAAATTTATTCTTTGCTTTTCGATCACTCACTAAGTCCATCCAAAATACGTGGACAAGGTTATGATGGAGCTAGTAATATGAAGGGAGAGATAAATGGTCTCAAAACTTTGATTATGAAAGATAGTCCATCGGCATATTATATTCATTGTTTTTCACATCAATTGCAACTAACACTTGTAGCTATTGCTAAAAAATATTTGGAAGTTGAGGACTTTTTGATCATGTTACTAATGTGTTGAATGTTGTTGGAGGATCTTTTAAGAGTAGACATTTACTTCATCATCACCAAGCTGAAAAGTTGAAGCAATTACTTGAGTCCGCTGAAGTTCATATGGGGCAAGGATTACATCAAGAACGCGGGCTTCAAAGACCAGGTGATACTCGTTAGGGATCATATTTCAAAACATTAGATAACTTTCTTGTTATTTTCTCATCTATTGTTCATTTGCTTGAAGTGATTGAAATTGAAGGTTCCACCTCAAGTGATAGAAATCAAGCGGAATATCTTTTGATAAAGATTAAAATATTCAAGTTTATTTTTATGCTTCACTTGATGTTGAAAGTGTTGGCAATGTCAAATGAGTTGAGCAAGATTTTGCAGAAAAAGGATCAAGATATTGTTAATGCCGTAGAGTTTCTTAACATCTGAAAGAAAAGATTACAAGATATGAGAGAAAATGGATAAGAATCTTTGTTGGGTGATGTTTCTTTATTTTGTGATTCACATGATATCTTGATTCCCAATTTGAATGAGACTTATTTTTCTGGAAAGTTCAAGCATAAGTATTTGGGTGTTTGTTATTCACACCACTTGCGTGTTGAAATCGTTTTCGCTATCATTGATGTGCAACTTCAAGAGCTTAATGATCGTTTTGATGTAGTGAGTAGTGATTTGCTTCTTGGGATGGGTAGCTTGAATCCAATCAATTCTTTCTCTAACTTTGACAGAGGTAGAATCATGGCTTTAGCAAAGTGTTATCCAAGTGAGTTTGATAATGGAAAGCTTCGAGATTTAAGTTACCAACTCGATACTTTCATAATTCATATGCGAGATGGTAATTCCAAGTTCTCCAACTTGAAAGGAATTCGTGATTTGGCAAAGGCATTGGTTGAGGCAAATCTTGTGGAGACTTATTCACTTGTTTATTTACTTGTGAAGTTGACTCTGATTTTACCTGTTGCTACGGCAACTGTGGAGAGAGCTTTCTCGTCCATGAAGCGCATAAAAAATGAAGTGCGAAATAGTATTGGTGATCAATATTTAAATGATTGTTTAGTATGTTACATAGAGCGTGATGTATTTGCAAACGTAAGTAATGATGCCATCGTTGACCGTTTTCAGAATATGAAAAGTCGTCGAGGACAATTGTAATGAATGATGGATGTTATGACTTATGATATTAGTAATATTATTGAAAGTATAAGCTTTTTCAGCTTCATGATCTTAGTCGAATGTGGGTTGTGAATTTGTAGTATATGTAATGCATAATTGTCATCTTATTACTGTTCTTTTTTTGTTGATAGATTTGTCAATTGTCATATAGATCGAAAAGACGAACAATCTAATTGATTTATCGATGAGCTTAATTGGCACCAGGAGAGTCCAAATCCTGGATCCGCCTTTGGATGGAACGCACACATCCTACAACTGTCCAGATTCTTTTTAGACATTGCAATGGATAATAAGATATTTTCACCTCTTCTAACAGCTATTTTCAAGTAGTTTAATATTTGTTAGCTAATGGAGGAAAGGTTAAATTCAAGATGAAAAGAAAATATTGGTATAAATATTTTCACTGAAGACTACTAATAAAACCACCTTATTATTAAGACATAACAAAGTTAATTTTATATAGGCTCATGTGCAGTTTAATCAATATTATCCATTTTGCAAGAGTATAACTATTTCAAAATTTTAAGTCTGAACCAATTGTCATCTATATGAGAAATCATCCAAGTATTGATCTATTTAAAGATCTGGAATGCTTCCATAACAAGCTTCAAGAAAAAAGAAGACAAATCTGTCCACAAGAAACCCAAAAGAAATAAAAAACAAAAGGAACACCTAAAAAATGATAGCACATAGGAGGAGAAGTTCCTTAAAAATGAGGAAAATGACTTCTCTAGGGAAAATAAGCTCTATAAGTGACATTCTATGTTTATTGTATCCTCCCACCCTTCAATTGACCCTAACTCCTACCCCATGACCATCCCACCCAGGCCACCCTCGAGGCCGAAACCCCC
The DNA here is from genome assembly GCA_031232105.1 of Capsicum rhomboideum. Classification (NCBI taxonomy): domain Eukaryota; kingdom Viridiplantae; phylum Streptophyta; class Magnoliopsida; order Solanales; family Solanaceae; genus Capsicum; species Capsicum rhomboideum. Next base: position 125,152,181 of record CP124716.1, read on the forward strand.
CATACCACCCTTATAGTTTTTGCTAGATTACATCTAAATGCTCTTGAGATAACAATTTTTTTTGCGTACTTACTAAATACTAGAAAACAAGTAAGAAACCAACTTGTTTTTCAAAAAAATATATTTCATGAAAATATTTTCCTTCATACCTAACACACCCCTTATTGACATTACATGTTCTACTGTAAAGGCAACATTAGCACTCTAATTTTCAGAACACTTAAAATAAAATGTCTGAAAGACAATTTTGTATGAGAAGTAGGCTTGACTTAACTTATTCAAATGGAGTAAAGGTACTCGAGTTAAATTACGCACAATTTAAATCAAGGAACACACCAGTTGCAGGAATAAAAAATGCATGACAGAAATAAATAATAAAATTAACATGGAAAGAGAGTTTTGGTAAAGAAGAAGCATTGAATTACCCCTAAGCATTCTCTGTATCAATTTATTCCATGTAGGTTCATACCATAAAAGGACTTGAATAATCTTTCATACCATAAAAGGACTTGAATAATCTAACAGTAAAAAATTAAAAAAATAAAAGAAGACTTCACCACCTTGATGAACTAACCGAAAAAGAAAAATCCATCATAACATCATCGAAAAGCAAACATGAATGAATTTCTAATTTTAATCAAATCTATCTACTAATTAAAACCCTAAAGTTATCAACCACCCAAAGTCTCAAACATTGAAAACGATAAATAAAAATCCAATTCAAAAAGCACAGAAAAATCCACAAAACATAAACACTATAGATACAATTAAACAAACGAGAAAATCAATTTTATAATACATCAGCCTCAAATACTCCACATGATGAATTGCTAAAAGGTCGATACCACAAAATCAACGCCAACAATTGGATTGATTCTATCAAAGAATGACATTGATACATTTAGCAGAGATCGAGAAGGGAAACTAATTGGCAATAAATCTCCAAATCAGAAGGAGAGGTGGTGGGTTAACAACAGAAATGGACCACTATGCCTTTGCTTTTGTGTCCAATAAGAAAAGTAATGCAAAACTAACCTTTTTCTTTTTTATTTAGAACAAATTTTTATTCCCTCTATACCTCAAATATTTTTAAACAACTTTCTATACTTATTTATCTTTCAATTTCTATTTCTTTTTTCTTTTTTCTTTTTTACTTTAATTTTTATTTTTTCTTTTCTCTTTCTTTTTCTTTTTCTTTTTCTTTTTAGTTTTTCTCAACCTTTACTTTTTTTCTTTTCTCCTCTCAACTTCTTTTTTTTTTTTTTCTCTTTTCAATTTTTCTTTAACTTTTTTTTTTCTCATCCTTTATTTTTCTTTTATTTTTTGTTTTGTCTTTTTTTTTCTTGTTTTTTTCTTTTGTCTCAACCTTTTTTTTATTTTATTTTTTTCCTTTTCTCCTCTCAACTTCTACTTTTTTTTTTTTTTTTTTTTTTTTGATTTTTCTTTTTTTCAATGTTTTTTCTTCATTTTTTTCTTTTTCCTCAACTTTTATTATTTTCTTTTTCTTTTCTTTTCTTCGATTCCTCTCAAACAACAAGTTATGCCCCATGGGCAAGAGTTGATACTATCATATCGTGTCTTAATTTATGAGATGCTGGATAACTCTTGCCTTAGAGGCAACACTTAGCCAAGGATTTTCAAACAACAAGTTATACCCCACAGGCAAGAGTTGACACTACCACATTGTGTCTTGATTTATGAGATGCTTTATAACTCTTGCCTACTTAGCCCAAGGACTTTCAAACAACAAGTTACGCCCCATGGGCAAGAGTTGACACTACCACATCGTGTCTTGATTGATGAGATGTTCTATTACTCATGTCTTAGAGGCAAGACTTATCCTAAGGACTTTCAAACAACAAGTTATGTATAAAGGGCAAGAGTTGACACTACCACATTGTGTTTTGACTTATGAGATACTCTATAACTCTTGCCTTAGAGATAAGACTCAGTCCAAGGACATTGAAACAACAATTTACGCCACATGGGCAAGAGTTGATACTATCACATTGCGTCTTAATTTATGAGATGCTCTATAACTCTTGCCTTAGAGGCCAGACTTAGATCAAGGGCTTTCAAACAAAAAGTTACGCCATATGGGCAAGAGTTGACACTACCACATTGTTTTTTGATTTATGAGATGTTCTATAACACTTGTTTTAGAGGCAAGACTTAGCCCAAGGACTTTCAAACAACAAGTTACGCCCCATGGGCAAGAGTTGACACAACCACATTGTGTTTTAATTTATCAGATGCTCTATAACTCTTACCTTAGAGGCAAGACTTAGCCCAAAGACTTTTAAACAATAAGTTATGCCCCATGGGAAAGAGTTGGTACTACCACATTGTGTCTTGATTTATGAGATGCTTTATAACTCTTGCCTCAGAAGCAAGACTTAGGCCAAAGACTTTCAAACAACAAGTTATAACCCATGAGCAAGAGTTGACACTACCACATTGTGTCTTGATTTATGAGATGTTCTATAACTTTTGCCTTAGAGGCAAGGCTTATCCCAAAGAATTTTCAAACAACAAGTCACGTCCTTAAATTTACTTCGATTATCCAACTTTTTGTTCATTAGCAAAATATAACAGAAGTTGAGAAAAAAGAAAAAAGAGAAAAAAAAGAGAAAAGAAAAAAATAAAGATTGAGAAAAAAGAAAAGAAAAAGAAAAGGAAAAAAATAACGGTTAAGAAAAAAAGAAAGAAAAAAGAGATGAATAAATTAAAAAGAAAAAAAGAAAAAAAAATAAAGATTGAGAAAACAAAAATGAGAAGAAAAAAATAAAAATAAAAATTGAGAAAAATGAAAAAAAGAAGAAAAAAAATGATAAAAGATAAAAATGAGAAGAAAAAAATAAAAATAAAGGTTGAGACAAATGAATTAAAAAAAGAAAAAAAAGAGAAATGAAAAATAAATAATGTTTGAGAAAAAAAAGAAAAAACAAAAAAGAAAAAAAAAGAAAAGATTGAGACGAATGAATTAAAACAAGAAAAGAAAAGGAGAAAAGAAAAAATAAAAATCAAAGAAAAATAAATAAGAGAAAAAAAGAAGAAGAAATAAAAATAGAAGCTGAGCGACAAATGACCATGTAAAGTGTAAAAACATTTGAGGTGTAGAGGAGCAGAAATGAACTTGTTATATACATAAAAGGAAGGAAGACTGGTTCTTAAAAACTTTTTTTATGGGGGACAAAAAAGCAAAGCAACCCACTATGGGGGTCATCCCATGTAATTTCCTAAGAGGTGGTTACCTGCAAAAGGAGTGATGGGCTTTTTTTCTCTGTACTAGTCAATTGTACGTGCAACTGTGCTTCATGTCAAGCCGTCAATAGATATACAATATATAAAAGAAGAATAATTTATTGAAAAATAGCAATTAACTTTAAAGACAGAAGATAGTCACGTTAAAAATTTTTGTTTTCCAATGTTCATTTAGTCAAATATTTTATGTACTAAATATTTATATAGCTCACTTACTTTGACAAAGACCATTTATAATATTTGCGAATATAAAATGAGAAGGCTTCTTGTATATTGCCAACATCACATATACGTTTTCATATGAATTTTCGAGTAAATGGACATCAACTTGAAATTTTATTCAATTTTAAATTAGTTCAAATAAAAAAGGTTAGTAATCAAAATTTAGTTATTTTTTTTAAAAATTTAAATATAAGAAAAATTATAAAATATAATTATATCCAATGTGAAGGATAAAAAAGTTGCTCACTATTTCATGGAGGATCTTCATGCTTTAATATATTGTAGCCTGCAATACGTATTTTATCCGTGTATCTCATATGAATGGGTACACAATTTTAAAAAAGTCATGTAAATAATTCTAAACATTGTATTAGAGTTATAAAATCATTTTTTTAAAAAAGGTAAATTTCTGATAATAATGAATCTCTTTACATTTAGTTGTCTCAATAAAAGAAGATATTTGAAGGGAACCCTTGGAGTAATTGGTAAAGTTGCTTCCATATCACCAGGAGGTCAAGGAATCAAGCCTTGGAAACAGCCTCTGGCAGAAATGCAAGGTAAGACTGCGTACAATAGATCCTTGTGGTAGGGCCCTTCCCCGGACCCTGCGCATAGCGGGAGCTTTAGTGCATTGGGCTGCCTTTTAAAAAAAAAATAAAAGAAGATATTTCACCTTGAGCAACTTTATTCATCAAGTCATGCATGAAGTATCAATATCTTTATCGTTTTCTATGACGTGAACTACCACATAACGACTAATAACAAAACAACAAATAGTAATAGATCAGAAACTACAACAAAACAATAAGATTAAACGTAACCTTTATACAAAAATTCCTCAAAGTCCAACTGAACATTCATCTACCACCTGTAAAATACAAATAAAATAATACGATAATCGAGATATCAGAACAATACTATTAAACCTAATCGTTACACAAAAATTCCTCAAAGCCCGACCGAACGTTCATCTACCACTGTATTAATCAGAAAAAATAACAGATAGTAACAAAATATATAATAATCGAGATATTAGAACAATAAGGTTAAATCTAACCCTTACATTCTTCTCTTGAACATTACTCTTTAACAATTACATTGTGAATATTATTCTATTATTTGTTGGAGAAAAGAATGCTCAATATATAGAAGTCCAAAACTTTTCCTAAGAAAAAGTTGATTAAACATGGAAGAAATTTTTTCAAAAACCATACTTGTTTTCTTTTTCCTCTTTTGGTCGTGTACTAATTGGCTATAACCTAGTACTTGTTTTTCTTTTTCCTTTTTGAGGTGGGACCTTTTTTTTTTACTAAAAATAATTAAATAATAAATTTTAAAAATTAGTAAATGACTATTTTGTTTATTGCAGAGTCTTTTAATGAAGGGAAAAAAGTTCAAATCACTTTTCTAAGGGTCTTCACGCTTTTAATATAGTATAGATATAGATGTATAAATTTCTTTTATTTTATTTATTGTTTTTTGTTTTTAATTGGCAATAGGGAGGGTTGGGAAAAATACTGGCCCCTAAAATTTTGTTTTAACGTCCGACAATTGTGCGTTTTAAGGCCCAACAAATAACCTTTCGTTATTGATTAACTAAAAATTGATTTTAACGACCGAAAAAAGTTGGGTCACTAAAATTATCCTTATAACGACCGAAATTATGTCCCGTCACTAAAAATTGATCGTTAAAAGTCACATTTCATGTAGTGGCATCAACACAACATTAACTCTTTTTATGAAGGTTTTATCGTATTTTATCCATCTAAATGCCATGCCCGCAGGCCTAAGCATGATCTCTCCCATTAAATCTATATCACGACTATGTTTGTCAATCCATAGTCTACTACTAATAAACCATAACCTACCTCAATGCCAAGATGCTGCTATGAGATGCATGAATCCACGTCTCTTGATTCTATTCTAGCAATTCTAACGGAGAATTCCCGAACATATAATTGGGATGCATTCTTCTAAGGTCTTGCCTCACTGTCCTAGTAGTTTTTGGCTTAGGAATAACCTTATGGTGTTTTAGGAGGAGACAAACATGATAAAATGAGTACAAATAAAAAATGTTTAAAAACTCGAGTGGGACACTGCCAGAACCCTTTACAACAACCCAGGTTTCGCTACAACATGTCTGCTGTAGTGAGCAAGGGATCGCTGCAGCGATATGATCTGAGGCGTATTTATATTCCTTAGTAGCGACTTTAACCCATGATCACCTTAGTTTTGAGAACAATATTTGTTGATTTCATATATTTTTGATGAAAAATGGGATAGTGTGCTAACCAATATGATTAGACTCTTATAGGTGGACATTGCGATTTCTGGAGCATGTTTGGCATGGAAAGTGAGGCTCGGAGGAGCTACGAGCGAAGAAGATTGAAGATGAGAGACAAGCCAAAGAGTTGATCTTAAAGAATCCATCCAAATCCGCGAAGAGAAGTTGACGGAAGTCAGAAAATTAAAAAAAAAGGGGCCTGGCGCGCTAGGCAGCGTGCCAAGCCGCTTTTGGCAAAATTGTCACCAGTCCAGGCAGTTCCCAGGCGCGCCAGGCAGCGTGCCACGCCGCCTGGGAGCACCCTGCTTGCTGAGGCAAAAATCTGCCTAAGTACAAGGCGCGCCCAATGGCGTGCCGGGCCGCGTTTTAGCCGATTTTTGCCTCGACTTGGGTCTATAAAAAGGGTTTTTTGAGTTATTATATCACATTCCATCCTCCCTAGAATATTTTGGGCGTTTTTGGGCATCTTAATTAGGTTCAAATCCTCTTCTTTTCAGTTTTTAAGTACTTTTATGGTATTTATTTACTTTTGGTTGTTGATAAACATTATGAGTGGCTAAAATCCCTCATTCTTGGGGTTAAGGCCAAGAACATGAACATCTTGGACTAATTGTATTGGTTTTTGCTGGAGTTTATGTTAAAGTGGATATTCATATATTCTAAAATTCATTATTTTGATGTTTGATCACCATTGGAATATATTTCTTGTCTTGAAGTAAGCTCGAGAGAGAAACGGATAGATAGAACTTGGATATGTGAAGTGTGGTCTGTCTCGGAGACGTAATTCTAAGGGATTGACTCGTGGTTAGGACCGAGAGGTACCTACCCACCCACACTTGGTCAATTACAAGAAGAAAGCTTAAGAGCTCTAGAATTGGTAAAGCTTATCACCACTCACAGATGTAGGTAGGTTTTTAAGTTCTAGAAGGCAATTATAATTTGGAGACGAATATAGTTGTAAAATTAACCTTGGGATCAATAACCATGATAAACTCCTCAAAAATGCTTAAACCAACAACAATTACACTCAAGAGATGATGTTCAGGGAGCCTTAGCCCTGGGAATTCACTTTTTATTGATTTTTAAAGCATATTTGCGGAAACCAAAGTTACGGTAGCGAAGTTAGGCGTCCTTAGTTTGCAATCATTTAATTTTTAGCACCCAATCACTTGTCGTTTTCGCAACACTAGTTTTCAATTATAGTTTGACGTCCAGAGTGATTTCTGTTGATGAAAGTCCCTTGGGTTCGATATCCGGCTCTTTAAAAGGAGCCACTTTATTACTTGCACGATCACGTACACTTGCGTGTATAGCTGGGTCGCAACAAGTTTTTGGCGCCGTTCCCGGGGACTTTCACATAGATAGATTTCAATTTTTGACGCTTGTACTTTAATTTTCAGCTACGTGTTGACAACTTGATCTTAGCTGTTCTATTTTGCAGGCTTACTTCATCGGAACACTGGCAAGGAACAAGGATTTGGTAGCCCCACAGTCTGAACCTGAAAGATATTTCAATAGATTGAGGAGACAGGCTGCAGATTACCCAATCCCACAAGTCGAACTGGCTGGCGAAGGAATACGGGGTAATCCCGTGAGAATTGAAGAACCAGGTGCAGAGAGACGTAAACTGGAAGTGATGGCAGCTCGAACAGTCCGCGATGTGGCAATCCCACTCGCCACTAATGTGACCTCCAGTATTCTCAAACCGGCAGCTGGAGGTAGATTTGAGCTTAAACAGAACATGGTGCAACTCTTGCACTCAAGTGGACAGTTTACTGGTCTTGCTCATGAAGACCCGCAGAGACATATTCGGAATTTTCTAGAGATCAGTGACACATATATTCCTGCGGGTGTGTCTTCAGATTATGTGAGACTTACTTTGTTTCCCTTTTCTCTGTTGGGGGAAGCAAGAAGGTGGTTAGATTCAGAGCCGGCTAATTCTATCACTACTTGGGATGATCTTGCTCGGAAATTCTTAATAAGGTTCTTTCCGTCTGGAAAGACAGCAAAGCTAAGGAGTGAGATACTAAGTTTCAGACAGAGAGATGATGAGAATTTGTACCAAGCTTGGAACAGATTCAAATCCATGTTGAGGGATTGTCCTCACCACCACCAAGCTAATGAAGTGTTGGTACATACGTTTATAGAGGCTCTCGACCCCAACACTAAAATTCTACTTGATTCAGCTGCAGGTGGACAGGCTTTAGAGAAGACGTATGATGAATTATATGCTCTGTTGAATCATATTTCGCAGGGAAATCCAGACTGGTATAGTGATAATTCAAGGAATTCTGCAAAGAAGATTGCTGGGAAACTAGATGTGGATGCAGTCACAGCATTATCTGCCCAAATTTCAGCTATGCAGAACATGATGAACAATCACTTTAGTAGTTTGAATTTGGGGCAACAACCAGCTCCTGTGAATGCAGTCCAGCAACCTGTTGCTGTGATGTGTAGTGTATGTGGAAATGGTGATCATACCAGCGAATCGTGTAGTGCTAATCCGAATTCAGTAAATTTTGTTGGTAATGCCCAAAGGGGAGGTGGCGCTCAGAACTACAGTAACACTTATAATGCCGGGTGGAAAAACCATCCAAACTTCTCGTGGGGAGGAAATCAAAATCAATACAGGCCTCAAGGATATGCACCTCAGTACAACAATTAGCAAGGTCAAGGTAATCAGGGGGGCACTAAGACTGGAGATATGAGCATGGAGGATATGTTAAAACAGATTATGGCTGAGCAGGCTAAGCTAGCAGCAGATGTGAGGAACAACCAGTTGGCTACTCAAAATTTGGAGAAGCAGATTGGCCAGTTAGCTAATGCACAGAATATAAGGCCCCAAGGAGGTCTTCCAGGTGATACTGAGCCAAATCCCAAGCAGGTGAATGCTATAGTTACCCGTAGTGGTAAGCAGTTAGAGGGTACAGTTGCACCAGCGAAAGAATTGGAGCCAAAAGTAGTGGTGATTGAAGATGAACAAGTGGAGCGTACCACAAGCCCCAAATATGATAAAGTGATACATAGTGTGAAGTTGCCTCCTCCCTTTCCTCAGAAATTCAAAAAGAAGAAGGAGGATGAGTGCTTTGGTAAGTTCATTGAACTACTTAAACAAGTGCACATTAATTTGCCTCTTGTGGATATTTTGCAGGGTATTCCAAAGTATGCCAAGTTCGTGAAAGATATTGTCGCAAACAAGAGTAGATTGACGGAGTACGCCACAGTTGCATTGAATGAGGAGGTTAGTTCTCGCATTCAAAACCGGTTACCTACTAAGCTGAAGGATCCTGGTAGTTTTACTGTGAAGATTACTCTGGGAAATCGAGTCTGCGTTCGTGGATTGTGTGATTTGGGGGCCAGTATAAATCTGATGCCTACTTCGGTTTTCAAGGAGTTGGGTTTGGGTCGTCCTAAGCCTACCACTATTATTCTGCAGCTTGCAGACCGATCTGTGACTAGACCCGATGGCATTGTTGAGGATGTTCTGGTTCAAGTAGGTTCGTTGATCTTTCCGGTTGATTTTGTGGTACTGAACTTTGAGCCTGATCCGGAAGTCCCATTTATTTTGGGGCGTTCGTTTCTGGCCACTGGAGGGGCAATCATTGATATAGCTGCCGGGAAACTTACTATGCGAGCTCATGATAAGGTTGAAGTCTTTGATGTGTATAGGGCTTTGAAGCTTCCAGAGATTTATGAGAACTTGTCGGCTATCACAGCTATAGATTCGGCGGTTGAAAGCATCTACACTTTGGCTACAGATCCGTTGGAAAAAGTTTTGATGGGGCAAGATGTGTTTGGCGATGCAGAAGCTAGTGAGATGGTGCAAATTCTCGATCTTATGGGCATCTATGCGAAAGAAGGTAGATGGGAACCATTAAATCGTCCTCTCGGTCCTACAACTAAGCCCTCAATCGAGGAAGCACCAAAGTTTGAATTGAAGGAACTTCCACCGCATCTTAAATATGCTTACCTAGGTGAAAACAAGACTCTTCCTATTATTCTGGCAGCAGATTTGTCACAAGAACAAGTTGATGCAGCATTGTTGATTCTAAAACGAAGAAAGAAGGCTATTGGTTGGCAGATGTCTGACATCCATAGGATTAATCCGGTTTTATGCATGCATAAAATTTACATGGAAGAAGGGCACAAGCCGAGTGTGCAACACCAACGACGCTTAAATCCGGTAATGAAAGAAGTAGTAAGGAAGGAGGTAATTAAGTGGCTTGATTCTGGAATTGTTTACCCTATCTCTGATAGTACGTGGGTGAGCCCAGTACAATGTGTTCCAAAAAAGGGTGGTATGACGGTGATCACAAATGACATAAATGAACTGATTCCTTCAAGAACTGTAACTGGATGGCGTATTTGCATGGATTACCGGAAACTTAATGATGCTACAAGGAAGGACCATTATCCAATCCCTTTTATTGATCAGATGCTAGATCGTTTGGCCGGGCAGGAGTATTATTGCTTTCTTGATGGGTATTCCGGATACAATCAAATTGCTATAGATCCCCAAGATCAAGAGAAAACTACATTCACATGTCCTTACGGCACATATGCTTTCAAGCGTATGCCATTTGGATTATGTAATGCACCGACCACCTTTCAGCGGTGCATGATGGCTATTTTCTACGACATGGTGGAGGAGTTTGTAGAGATTTTTATGGATGATTTCTCAGTCTTTGGTAACTCTTTCGAGGTATGTTTGCAAAACCTGGATAAAGTCCTTGCTCGGTGTGAAGAAACTAATCTTGTTCTCAATTGGGAGAAGTGCCATTTCCTGGTGACAGAAGGTATAGTTCTCGGGCATAAAGTGTCGAGGCAAGGGCTGGAAGTTGATAGGGCAAAGATCGAAGCTATTGAAAAACTCCCTCCACCGGTATCGGTCAAGGGGGTGCGAAGTTTTTTGGGTCATGCAGGATTTTACAGAAGGTTTATTCAAGATTTTTCCAAAATTGCACGTCCCATGTGTGCACTCTTGGAGAAAGATGTGAAGTTTGTATTTTGTGAATCATGTGTAAAGGCATTCGAGGTTTTGAAAAAGAAGTTAATAGAGGCACCTATTCTTATTGCTCCTGACTGGGCTCTGCCATTTGAGCTCATGTGTGACGCAAGTGATGTGGCAGTGGGTGCGGTTCTAGGTCAACGGAAGAATAAGGTATTTCACTCTATTTATTATGCAAGCAAGACTCTAGATGCAGCCCAGATTAATTACACGGTTACTGAAAAGGAGATGTTAGCTTTGGTATATGCATTTGATAAGTTCAGATCGTATTTGGTCGGCACAAGCGTCATTGTATATACTGATCATGCAGCAATACGATATTTATTCAAAAAAAAGGATGCTAAGCCGCGCTTGATTAGATGGATCTTATTGCTACAGGAGTTTGACTTAGAGGTTAAAGATAGAAAGGGGACAGAAAATCAAATTGCTGACCATCTTTCTAGACTTGAGAGCTCGACACATATAGAGGACGATGGGCATATTTGTGAGGAATTTCTAGACGAGCAGTTGTTGGTATTAGAGGTTGAGGAGTTGCCATGGTATGCAGACATTGTGAACCTATTGGTAAGTGGATTATTTCCTCCTGATTCTAGTTCTCAACAGAGGAAGAAACTGGCATATGAGGCACGCTTTTATATATGGGATGAGCCGTATTTATTCAAGCAAGGGCCTGATCAAATAATACGAAGATGCATTCCAGACGCGGAAGTTAAGCAAGTGTTAGAGAGATGCCACGCATCACCTTATGGTGGACATCATGGTGGTGAACGAACAGCCCGAAAAATATTGCAATCAGGATTCTTCTGGCCTTCGATATTTAAAGATGCTCATGCCTTTGTGAAGAATTGTGATCAATGTCAACGTATGGGGACAATTGCCAAGAGACATGAGATGCCTCTTAACAACATCCTAGAAGTAGAAATTTTTGATGTATGGGGGATTGATTTCATGGGCCCTTTTCCACAGTCGAATGGAAATTTATACATACTCGTTGCAGTGGATTATGTATCCAAATGGGTAGAGGCCGCAGCTCTTCCTACTAACGACTCCAAAGTTGTGGTAAAGTTTCTGCAAAAGCACATCTTCACGAGGTTCGGAACTCCAAGAGCTATCATTAGCGATGGAGGATCACACTTCATTAATTATTTGGTGAAAAATGTATTGGCAAAGTATGGAGTGAAACACAAGGTCTCAACAGCATATCATCCCCAAACAAGTGGTCAAGTGGAAGTGTCTAATCGGGAGATAAAGCAAATCTTGCAGAAGACGGTGAATACTCAGAGGAAAGACTGGTCACTTAAGCTGGATGATGCTCTTTGGGCCTATCGAACGGCGTATTAGACTCCTATAGGGACTTCTCCCTATCATTTGGTCTTTGGGAAAGCTTGTCACCTCCCAGTTGAGCTCGAGCATCGAGCATATTGGGCAGTAAAGAAGTTGAATCTAGATCCGGGGTTGGCAGGTGATAAGAGGTTGTTACAACTCCATGAGTTGGAAGAATTTCGTGCTCATGCATATGAAAATGCTAAGATCTACAAGGAGAAAACGAAGCGATGGCATGACAAGCATATTCTTCCCCGTACTTTTGAGACAGGCCAGTTGGTACTCTTGTTTAACTCAAGACTTAGGTTGTTTCCGGGCAAGCTAAGATCCAAGTGGAGTGGGCCCTTTGAGGTAAGTCGCACGACACCTCATGGTGCGGTGGAACTTTTGAACAAGGCGGATGGTACAAGGTTTATGGTAAATGGCCAGAGATTGAAGCATTATTTCGGTAAAGAAGAAAAGCAGACGGAGGACGTGCTTCGCCTTGCTGATAACTGGGCACTGATAATTGGTCGAGCCGCGACATTAAACCAGGCGCTACATGGGAGGCAACCCATGAATCTGTTGTAATAGTTAGACCTTATAAAGTAAAAGTTCAAAAAGAAGAGTCGTGCCCCGACCAAAACTAATGCGCTTGATGGGAGGCAACCCATCCCCTTTAAATTTTGGATCAGTTTTTTTTTTTTTTTTTTTTTTTTTTTTTTTTTCTAATTTAGTTCTAGTATCTTGTGTTTATACAGAGACAAGGAGCATTTCGACATGGAAACCCACAAATAAAAGGTAAAAATTGGGTGATATACGATTATTTGGAAGTGCCGAGCAGGTAAGACATGTTTTTGGGCGGAGTTTGGAGTTTTGGGACCTATAATAGCCCCAAGGTCATGACAAACATGTGAAATATCGCCCAGGTATGAGGTAAAGTGTCCCACGCGCTACTTGGCGTGCCAGGGTAAAATTGAGAAAAAAATAATTAACATTGGCAGAGGGCAGGCGCGCTAGGCAGCGTGCCACGCCGCCTGCCCAAAAAAAAAATTGACTCGCGCAGGCAGTGCACAGGCACGCTGGACAGCGTGCCACGCCGCCTGTCCACAATATTTTTGTTACCAAGGCAGTGGGGTAGCGCGCTAGGCAGCGTGCCACGCCGCTACCCCCTTTAAAATTGGTTTAGTTTTTTTAGTCATAACCGACCCACCCCCACCCTTTTCTTTCAAATCCCTAATTTTCATCACTTTTCCCCATCTTTCTCAACTCCCCACACACACACCCAAATTTCTCCCCTAGGCATTCCAAAAATTCTCTCTTCTTTTCTCTACTTGTGCCACAAATAGCTCAAAGTCTAGCCTTCTCCTCTTGGAATTGTGTCCAAGTCTCCTTTAACAGATATCAAGGTATGTTCTCTTAACTTTCTCTCTCTAGTTGCTAAGAGGATGATGTGAGTTTGAAGTCTTATGGGATTTCGTATGGGCTGTCTAGATTTCGTGGTGTATTGACTTGCTTATTATCATATGGTTTGGGTTTATGGGGTGGCCTTACTACGACTGTGATCTTGTGATTGCTAATCTTATTCTAGGGAAAAGATTGGAAGTGGGTGTATCTTCATTGGTAACATTGGAGCAACTTGGTGGTGGCAATCACTAAATTAAACTCATATGTGTTGAATATGTATGACTTTCGTTGGAATTCTTGAGTACCACGAGTATGTCATTCTAATGATAGTTATGAGACTGTTAATCTTGTGTAGGAATGTGCCTTTATACATGATTGTACTTGGATTTGGGGCATTAAGTGATAAGGGGAAGTCTGAGTACCCTCCGCCCATAATTATTTTGAATTGGTGCCAAGCGACTAGATGTGGGGTGGCCCTCAATGTCACCGCACATCAATTGGTTAGCTATTTTTACAAGGTTTATTGACTGGTTTGTGGATCTCTGCTACAGGTACTATGTCTGATTCTAATGTAGCAGCCTCTAGCTCTCACAAGAGACGTCGGTCAGGTAATAAGGTGCCCGCAGCTCCCCCAGTACCAAAAGGGCAAAAGCGGAAGTACGGGCTAAATGCAGTTTCCAGTGCGGGGAAAAGTTGGTACAAAAGCCACCCGGAAGCTAAATATTTTTCCGATGAGTGTATTGATAGGGCAAGCCTGGCTCGGGTTTACCCAAGAGTTTTGGCTCGGATTGAGCAACTTGGGATGGGCTTTGTTTTCAACAGACCTACAGATTGCAACCTCCACCTGGTGAGGGAATTATACGCAAATTAGAACCCGGACGCACCTACATGTTCGGTCGTGGTACGAGGTTTGGATGTGATACTTGACTCCTTGAGCTTGAATGGATTATTGGGGGTCCCCACTCGGGCTAATCCCCAAGACATACTCAAGCTAAATGCTAGGCCTCCATATGCTGAAATTAGACACACTCTGTGTGGCCCACGTTCAACTGTGAGGTGGCTCCGCCATCACCAACGAGGGTATCACAAGAGTCTACCCTTTGCCCATCTCAACAAAGAGGCTCGGATTTGGCTCAAGATTGTGTGCTGTTGCTTAATTCCGGGGAGCCACATGACTGAAGTTACGAGAGATCGTGTCTGTCTGGTATATGCTCTCATGACTGGTACAGAGATCAATGTAGGCTCTGTGTTGTTGTCAGCAATGCGGCGAGCTCGCCTCCATGGAGGTCTTCGATATGCTTTCGGCGGACTATTTACCAAATTAATGCGAGCATTCGAAGTGCCCGAAGAAAATTTTGACTATCATCCTCCTTTGACGACGACCCCTGTGGATGTCACCCAAACTAAGGCGCCGGATTCACTCGGCCCCACTTTGACATTAGCAGAGCGTCATGCTCGGGATGATGGGATTTTAGCCCGCATGTATGGGTTGGAAATGCTGCGACATAGGACTGGAGGTAGGCCTTCCACAACAGATGAGCTGGGCCAGGTGGAGAGGGATTATCCTCTAAATGAGCATGCTATGGCCTTACTGCGGATTGGTCCTGACTTTGTGGAGCCTGTGGATGATGATGTCCCCACAGATGAAGATGACCTCCAGAGTGGTTCTGAGGATGAGGAGGCTGAGGCGGACGATCCACCGTTAGAGGTCCGTGGGCCGGAGGACGATGACTACCTCGATTGACCAGGGAGCTCCTTACATCCTACTCTTGCTTTGTGTATTTTGGTAGCATTGGGGACAGTGCTAATCTTTTAAGTGTGGGGTGGGGTGTGATGGACTTCCCTTGTAAGTATGCTTTTATTTTGGGTTCCTTAGAGTTTGTTTTCGGTTCTTTTACTAAGGAGAGTCCCTTTGAACCGTAAAAAAAATAAAAAAAATATGTATATGTTAAATACTGGATTTTTGATGTTATTTTGTGTTGTTTTTGGGATTTATTACTGATAAGTCGCCTTAGTCAGAGGACTAAGGGATTTGCTCTATGATGGATGGATGACGACCGTCTTAAGAGCAAATTAGTCATGTAGTGTCGTGTCGGGTGTTCTTGCTTGCTATACAATTGTTCTTACACGTATGAAACATGCCCGGATATATAATAGCAAGTGTTGATACGCCTAATTCTCACTTAGTTGACTTGCTAAGTTGCTTAATATTGAATTTATGCATGATTTCAGAGGTTTTATGTGAACCTGCTGAGCTGAACATGTGCCATGTGTGAGTAAGGTTTTGTTATGATATTCCATGTGCATAATGATGTCTAGAACTTGCCCGGGGTGTGTGCAAAGCGAAATAAGAGATGTTAAGTTTAGGAGATGATATAGGCATTTCTTTGATAGCCATATTTTAGACCTACTTTACCTACCCTCTGTGCATAATCCTTGTTAGCCCCGTTGAGCCTTTAGCCTTTTCCTTGTTAGCTTTACATGTAGCTCAATCCTCTTCTTTCAGTGAACCAGAATTTGATCCAATATCTCCTAAGCGCTTTAATTACGAAAATTAAGAGGTGAAGGAGTACAGGAGTTGGGAAGAAGGAAAGAGTTATGTAAAAGCCTCATGCATATCTCTTATAGATGTGTGAAAAAGTTTGTGCATGTTGGTGGGGAATATAACATATAAAAAAAAAAAAAAAAAAAAAAAGAGAAAATTGTTTTTGGAATCAATGGGTAATAACAGTATTCCTTATCCAATGTGCGGAAGCTAGTTTAAAGTTATGGGGCAAAACAAAGAAAAGTTGGGAAGAGAAAAGTAGTGGAATATAGGTTGGTTGAAGGTGCTCTAAATACAATTTGTAGTGTAATAAAGTGCTTAGGAAAGATAGTCACTATTTTTGACCAAATAGTTCCTACCCGTCCTTGTGCCTACATTACAACCCCTACAAAGTCCTACTTGATCTTAAGCTTTAACATCTTAACATTAGTGGAGTATTACACTAAGGGCAAGCCTATGGTTCATCTTTGTGTTGCATGTGAACTCTTTCTGAGAGTGAGTGACTTTCATTCATACACCTGTTTAGTAATTACGTTGTGGGATTGAGGGGTGATTCTCTTGTTGTGAGGGCACATGGTTAGTGAAGTTGGTAATCCATTAATAATGTATCACGCATAAATTTGCAACTAGTAAGTTGTTTTGTGAGGGTAGGTTGTTTCAACCTGTTATGTAATTGAGTAATATCCTAGTATGTGGTGCATAAGTTGATATGTGGTTGTGTAAGCTGTGCAAGAATGTTCATTTTGTGTCTATTGCTTAAAAGTTGCCCTGAGTCAAGTGTGAGTAATTGTTCGAGGACAAACAAAGGTTTAAGTGTGGGGTGGTGATCTGAGGCATATTTATATGCCTTAGTAGCGACTTTAACCCATGATCACCTTAGTTTTGAGAACAATATTTGTTGATTTCATATATTTTTGATAAAAAAATGGGATAGTGTGCTAACCAATATGATTAGACTCTTGTAGGTGGAAATTGCGATTTCTGGAGCATGTTTGGCATGGAAAGTGAGGCTCGGAGGAGCTACGAGCGAAGAAGATTGAAGATGAGAGACAAGCCAAAGAGTTGATCTTAAAGAATCCATCCAAATCCGCGAAGAGAAGTTGACGAAAGTCAGAAAATTACAAAAAAAGGGGCCTGGCGCGCTAGGCAGCGTGCCAGGCCGCTTTTGGCAAAATTGTCACCAGTCCAGGCAGTGCCCAGGCGCGCCAGGCAGCGTGCCACGCCGCCTGGGAGCACCCTGCTTGCTGAGGCAAAAATCTGCCTAAGTACAAGGCGCGCCCAATGGCGTGCCGGGCCGCGTTTTAGCCGATTTTTGCCTCGACTTGGGTCTATAAAAAGGGTTTTTTTGAGTTATTATATCACATTCCATCCTCCCTAGAATATTTTGGGCGTTTTTAGGCATCTTAATTAGGTTCAAATCCTCTTCTTTTCAGTTTTTAAGTACTTTTATGGTATTTATTTACTTTTGGTTGTTGATAAACATTATGAGTGGCTAAAATCCCTCATTCTTGGGGTTAAGGCCAAGAACATGAACCTCTTGGACTAATTGTATTGGTTTTTGCTGGAGTTTATGTTAAAGTGGTTATTCATATATTCTAAAATTCATTATTTTGATGTTTGATCACCATTGGAATATATTTCTTGTCTTGAAGTAAGCTCGAGAGAGAAACGGATAGATAGAACTTGGATATGTGAAGTGTGGTCTGTCTCGGAGACGTAATTCTAAGGGATTGACTCGTGGTTAGGACCGAGAGGTACCTACCCACCCACACTTGGTCAATTACAAGAAGAAAGCTTAAGAGCTCTAGAATTGGTAAAGCTTATCACCACTCGCAGATGTAGGTAGGTTTTTAAGTTCTAGAAGGCAATTATAATTTGGAGACGAATATAGTTGTAAAATTAACCTTGGGATCAATAACCATGATAAACTCCTCAAAAATGCTTAAACCAACAACAATTACACTCAAGAGATGATGTTCAGGGAGCCTTAGCCCTGGGAATTCACTTTTTATTGATTTTTAAAGCATATTTGCGGAAACCAAAGTTACGGTAGCGAAGTTAGGCGTCCTTAGTTCGCAATCATTTAATTTTTAGCACCCAATCACTTGTCGTTTTCGCAACACTAGTTTTCAATTATAGTTTGACGTCCAGAGTGATTTCTGTTGATGAAAGTCCCTTGGGTTCGATATCCGGCTCTTTAAAAGGAGCCACTTTATTACTTGCACGATCACGTACACTTACGTGTATAGCTGGGTCGCAACACGATACTGGGCAGTCGACCCGCTAATCTTTAATTTCATTCTGAAAATTCTGACACCCCTAATGATAGTTAATCACGACATTAAATCGACATTGACTTAACATATTAAACTTAGGTTTATCAGCGCATTTTCAGTAACGACGAGTTGGGTCGTTACATTAGCTGCCAATTGTTTGTCCCCGAATGACATGCAGGGATAGAAATTAGAACTTGAACCATTTTAAAGGAACTTTGCTAACTGCTCAATGCCTCACTAAGCCTATCTTGTTAACATTTACCATTCCCATTATCGAGGCCTTCCAGACTCTAACATGCGAAAATTGACATTGTGCTAAAACAATAAAATCCCCATGTACGATCGTGTTCCATAGGAAAATTTTTATTTATATGGGGTTCTTACAAAGATTTCATGAAGTCTGGAGAGTAGGAAATTAACAATGATACCTATTACCACATAAAATGAAACTCACAGAAAAATTCAATAGTTGACCACTGCAGCGGAACATTACCTGCTACAACAAACAATGTCTGACAACACAGTGGCTCTACTGCAGTAGACAAATGGTAGATTAAGAAGGGGGAAACGTTTCATTTCCCCCATTTCATTTTCATTCATTTCTCCGACTCCCAACTCTCCAACACTTTCTCCCTCGATGATTTTCAAGATAGACACTTCTTTTTCTCGCTCTATTACATTGTAAACAACTTCACATTATGAATCTAAAGTAGGATTCCTAAAAATATTGAACCCAATTTGGGTTTTTGGACAAAACATATTTTGACTTTTGATCGAATAAATTTTTTGAAGCATGCTTGCTTATCTTATGTTTACAATACTTCAATAGTACTCTAGGCGTAAGATTCACGGATGTCATGGGGTTTTTGAACCTAGATTGGTGTGGGTAGATAAAAGGTTGTCCTTTGAACAAATTCAAGCATTTGAGGGTTGTTTTGGGTGTTAATCTTCATAAAAATGGCGTAGAATAGTCCTACACTACTTACCATGCCCCATCCATGTTTAGAATCGAGAAAATGAAGGAAAATTCAAAAAATAGGGTTAGTTGGGGTCAAATTTCATTGGGGAAGACAAGGTCTCACTGTAGCGGCCCCCTTTGGTTGTAGGAAAGACCCTTCGCTATAGTAGCCTCGCTGTAGCGAACCCCAGGCCGCTTCAGCAGTGGTAGGCAGTTTACTGCATGGGGAAATTTTGGAATTTTATTCTGAAGCTCCTTTATATGGTTCCTCATTTTCGCGCCTAATTTCCTTATCGAACATTATGGGACACTTATCAGGTACTACAAGCATTATAGATGGAGAAGGTGACGCTACCTCTACCTACGATAAATTTCTTGACCCACAATGCTGGAAGCATTATTTAGACATATAGTTGAGGGGGATCAGAGATGAGCATGGGTTTGTGATGGATAGGCTGGAGGAGGAGGCACTAAGATTTTTTACTCGGCTTCAGGAGGGAAGACTGGTGCAAGCAATGGGTAAGTACAATGAGGTGTGGGTGAGGGTGTTCTATGCTACCCTCCCTACAGTGAATTGGAATGAGCCCTACATCGAACTTCAGGGTGTAGTTGTCCTAATAGGGTTAGATGTGATCAATGAGATTTTATGGGTGTCTGACCCCTCTAACACCAAGTACTGGACAAAGGAGAAAGAGAACAACGGCCAGTTGAAGGCCAACTTATTAGTGGTGAAGGGGAAGAAGGATAAGGTTCCCTGGGCTAGTACAAACAAGGGGATCAAGAGCACCAAGTTCACTATCGAAGATAGGGGAAAACTGAACTTGGTTTCCCAGAGGGTCCACCCCTCAGGGAATATTACTGATGTGACCCCTGTATTGGCATTGCTGATGGCTTGCACTTTATCCCAGATAGATGCGAATGTGAGGGAACAAATTTTGGCAGAGTGAAAATCCTCCTTCTTTACTTTGAAGGACCTTTACTTACCTCTCTAATTACTAGGCTATGTCAAAAGACAAATATGCCAGTGGAGCCGGAGGATATTTGGACTAAGTGTGATGTGCCCTTTAACCCATTGAAGGTGAAGGGTGCTCCGGGGAGGAGCAAAAAAAAAAGAAAATAAATGGGAGAGAAGTATGGCCTAGGAGGGTGGAGGGTCAGTGACTATCCCCCTATGACCATCGAGTCCTTTTGAGCGGTTGGAGGAGGATTTACCGTCCATGAAAGAGATGATAGCTAAGATGCATGTCCCTCCTTATGAGTCCACCTCTTCCAGTACTGCGGGTCTATCGAATCTATAGAGTGCTTACTCTAGCTTGGGTTGGGCCTACATGGAGCTCCAGAAGGACATGGAGGCAAAGAAAAAGAAGAGGTGCTCCTGAGATTGATAGCTGGCACACATGGGGAAAGGAATACAGGTTGTTCTAAATGTCGTCGCCTCAGGGAATAAGCTCCCCAGGTGAGGATGACTTGTCATGCTAAATCCCATTGAGGCGGATAGGCACCCGTAGCCATATAGGTCTGGGAGCACCAATCCATAACCTTGTACTTCTTATGTATATAACTACGATAATCAAAGGTTCTGCCAAGTATGGATACGATGCATTGATGAAAATAAACCACGTAGGCAAGCCAAAAACCATATATATAAGACTTGGCCGTTGGGGCCACGATGTCTAAAATACAAGACACTACAATGCTTAACTTTACATTGGTCTACAAAGCCTCTAAAAGATACATAGACTTAGTTATGGACAGGATAAGCCCCCTCCTCACTCTTAACTACTATATAATACCAAAACATATGTAACAGACTCAAAAAGCCTCGAATCAACCTGGAGATCACCAATATCCGCTGGATGTCCTATGCTCCTACTGGGGAGGTCTACTAGCTTCTATGCCTACAACATAAAATGTAGGTCCCCGTGAGGGACGTCAGTATGAAAGAATGTACTGAATATATAAGGCTGAAAGTAACTATACATAACATAAGAGCTCAAATGAAATCAAGTACAAGTGTATAGATAGTGCTGATAGACCACCTTTAAATATACTTGTGGAATCGTGTATATTACATTCCTTTATTTACTTTACCTTTCTTTACTTTATAATCTTGTAAGCCATGTGATACAAATGACCAACTGATCAGTGGTAAATACCCAAGTTGGGATCGGCCCATGCTAGGCTTACACCCCTAAGCTGCCACCCACATGTAAAGAGATTGGGATTGGCCCATGTTAAGATTTTGCCCCTAAGCTTCCACCTGTACATAATTAGATTTACGTTTCTTAGATTGTTATATTTGTGATTGTTACTTTGGTGGTCATGACATTATTGAGCTTTGGGACAATAGTCCACTAGTAAGAGATGCATGAATAAACACTTAATGTAGTAACAATGAGGTAGGGAGTAGTTTGTACACAAATGAAATGTCTAGGAGCTGAAATAACACATGGATCTTATTTGAATAAAAGAAGAACTCATGAAGCTTGCTATTGAATGTAGACACATAGATTTAATAATAAGCACATATTGGAGTGTTTTAACACCTTAGGGAGTGGGAACAAGGTCGTTAGCTACATAGGAGATCGTACACTTCCACTATGTATTATTTACTATAGGATAACTTTGGAAGCTCACTTTGTAACACAAGTGATAGATTTCATGCCAAAACATATGAAATAGAGCAGCCTTACATACCTTGTTGTACAACTCCAATATTAACCTGAATTAACCTCGTACCTTTTGGATTACTTATCGACAATAAAATATATGGTAAAACTAGTATTAGTAGCTAATCAACATGTTTGGGCTATTTAACCTCACCAAAATAGTGCAGTAAGCCCGTAATTTAGTAACCCAAGGGTGTTATTTCAACCCCTCCTCCTCTAATTACATTTGTACAACACATAAATTCAAATAAGATACCTGGAAACTCCCTTGGCTTCATAACATGTACAAAACAGTCTACAAAGTATGATTGGCAGCAAGCTTATACAACATCTAATTAAGTGGTGTATCATTACACCTTTTTTTTTATATGTTAATACCAACTATTCACATCCCTTTTTAAGATCAACCAAGTTGCCCCCAACATATACATATAAAACAGCCCCTAAAATAGTCCCAAAAATCCTTTCATCACACTAGGGAATTACTGACTGAAGGATTCCAATCCCACTCCATAATTTCTTGACAAAACACACATAGAATTTTCTCCATTTGGTCTTGTATAAGGAGGAGTGAAAAATGGGCAGTAGCCGTACCTTAATTCCAAAATTTATCCTCTAAATTTGCACTTCTTTCAAGAGCTTGAATTATCCTTCAAATTTAACCAACAAGAGAATAAGGCCTCTTAATAACCAAGGGACATGGGGCAGCTAACATGGAGGAAAGCCAGTCCTACACTTTTAAGCATAACCAACATGATTTCCTAGTTTCCAAAAGAAGGATCAAGCCAAAACCATAAGTATTTTCACTTAACTTAGCTTGTCAAGATGAGGGTTTTTCAAGAACCCTAGGAGAAAATTGAGGTGGTTGTGCCAAGCCTTGAGAGAAAGAGGGAGAAGTTGAGAGAGAAAAGCTAATTGTTGGCTAAGTTTAAATGGGTCAAATGAGCTGGTTTCAATCCCTTTAAAGGGACCTGCTCTTGGGCAACTTTCTTGGATATTTTTGGCCTTAAAATATCAAGTAGGTGATTCTCACCTACTTGTCCATTTAACTTGGGCCTTGATGGGCTCAAACTTGTTGGGCCTTGGCTGCCCATTCTTCTCTTATTCCTTCGCTTAGTTTGGGTCAAAGTTAATTCAAGTAGGTGCTGATGTACTTGATCCAATAAGCTAATCAAAGGAGTGTTAGTAGGTGATGTACCTACTTGGTTCTTAGGTTGGTCAATAAGTCAAAGTAGGTGATGCACCTACTTGTCACCTACTAGCTTAATTTAAGTCAAGCAAGCAACTCACTTATTTTATTCCATATTCGAAGTCTTAATCCCTCATGTTAACTTAATATTTATATGCATTTGGATACTTTAATCCTTGAGATATAATACCACCCTACTATCTCGCATTTAAATAATTCTGTCGGGGTTAACTTGGCGTATACATACTGAAATTCTTGGGCCATTATCATATCCTTAAAATCTTTTTTAAACCATCACTAATCACTTAAGAAAATGGTCTCTTACCTATACAACAAGTTTACCTAGAGTTCCATATCAATAGAATAAGTACACGCAAAATACAAGGTGTTACATCCTCCCCCTCTTAGGAACATTCATCCTAAAATGTTAGTATAATTAGCCAGCCTAAATAAGTTCAAGCCTACGTTTAATCTTCCTATTACCACATAGCACTTATATATATACTTACTTGTTATTGCTCTAATTTTTTTTGCATCTTGGACTTTCTCTCCAGACTCGAATAAATGAGGGTACTTGGATTTCATCACTTCCTCAGCTTTCCATGTGAACTCTTCTACTTGCTGGTTCCTCCAAAGTACTTTTACAAAAGCTATTTATTTATTTCTTAACTTCTTAACTAGCCGATCTAGAATAACAACAGGTACTTCTTCATAGGTAAGATCTTTTGTAACTTGTACATGTTCAGTATGAGTAGTATGAGATGGATCTCCTGTGTACTTTCGAAGCATTTAGACATGAAACACCGGATGAACTGTTAAGAGCTCTTGAGGTAGTTCTAATTTATATGCAACTTTTCCAAACCTTTGAATAATCTTATATGGCCCTATATAACGTGGACTTAGTTTTCCCATTTTACCAAACCTCATTACCCTTTTCATTGGTGACACCTTCAAGAATACCCAATCTCCTCTAGCAAACTCTAGCCGTCTTCTTCTAATATCTGCATATGATTTGTGTTGACTTTGAGAAATTTATAGCCACTGTTGTATCACCTTAACTTTTTCCATAGCTTGATGAACAAGATCTGGCCCAAATAAGGCAGTTTCTCCCGCTTCAAACCACCCAATTGGTGACCTATACTTTCTCCCATATAAATCTTTATAAGGCGCTATTTTGATACTTGAATAATATCTATTATTGTAGGTAAACTCAATAAGTGGAAAATGATCATTCCAACTACCTTTGACGTCCAACACATAAGCTTGCAACATATCTTCAAGTGTTTGAATGGTACGTTCTGCTTGTCCATTTGTTTGAGGATGAAAAACTGTACTTAAATTCACTTGTCTTCCCAAACTCCTCTGGAATGACTTCCAAAAATTTATAGTGAATTGAGCTCCCCTATCATATATAATAGAGATTGGAACTCTGTGTAGTCGAACTATCTCTTTAATATATAATTTTGCATACTCTTCAGCTGTATAAGTGGTGTTAACTGGTAGGAAGTGTGTTGATTTGGTAAGTCTATCAACTATTACCCATATGGAATCAAACTTCCAAAATATGCGAGGCAAACCAGTGACGATATCCATGTTGATCATGTCCCACTTCCAAATTAGAAGATCCTTACGTTGCATATAACCTCCGGGTTTTTGGTGCTCTACTTTAGCTTGTTGACAATTTGGACATTGGGGTACAAATTCGACAATGTTCTTCTTCATGTCTCCCTACCAATACACTTCTTTCAAGTTATGATACATTTTGGTTGATCCTAGATAGACAGAATATCTTGAATGGTGTGCTTCCACCATAATCTTGTTCCTTAGTCCATCAATATTTGGTACACACAATCTGTTTTGGCATCGAATTACTCCCTTTTGTGTAAGCTCAAATGCCTTTGTCATACCTTATTGTATATTCTCCTTAAGCTATAGTAGAATAGGATCCACATATTGTTTTTCCTTTACTTCAGTAACTAATAAGGATTCTGCCGTATTTTTCACAATAATTCCTTCATCTGGAGATTCAAAAAGGCGAACCCCCAAGCTAGCTAGTAGGTGTAGATCTTTTGTCATCCCTTGTATTTTCGTGGACTTCCCATAATTTCTCACCATTTCCTTATGACTTAGCGCATCAGCTACCATATTTGCTTTCCCCAGATGCTATAAAATATCAATGTCATAATCTTTTAATAACTCAAGCCACCTTCGCTACCTCATATTTAGGTTCTTCTGCTTGAAAATATATTGCAAACTCTTATGGTCAGTATATATGTCAAAATGAACCCCATACAAGTAATGGCGCCATATCTTTAAAGAAAATATAACCGCTGCTAACTCGAGATCATGTGTTGAATAATTTTTCACATGTGGCTGCAATTGTCTTGACGCATAAGCTATTACTTTACCATGTTGCATCAATACACATCCTAAGCCAATTCCTGAAGCATCATAATACATCACATACCGTTCTGTGCCTTCTGGATGTACCAATACGGGTTTAGAATTCAACTTATTCTTCAGATCTAGGAAACTCCTTTCACATGTATCATTCCATTGAAACTTGGCTGCTTTGTGTGTTAGCTTTGTTAAAGGTGCAAAAATTGAAGAAAACCCTTCAACAAACCTTCTATAATAACCTGCCAACCAAGGACACTACGAACCTCCATAGGTGTTGTAGGTCTTGGCCAGTCCTTCACAACTTCTTTCTTTTGAGTATCAACCCTTGTTCCTTTATCAGACACAATATGACCCAAGAATGCTACTGATTTTAACCAAAACTCACATTTAGAGAACTTTGCATATAACTTATGATCATGAAGAATATGTAACACCTATCTTAAGTGACTACCATAGTCCTTTTGTGATCTTGAATAAACCAGAATATCATCTATAAATACTATCATGAACACATCTAAGAATGGCTTGAACACCCTATTCATCAAATCCATAAAAGCTGCTGGTGCATTTGTTAGCCCAAATGACATAACTTAAAAATCATAATGACCATACTATGTTCGAAAAACTATCTTGGTTATATCTTTCTGTTTGACCCTCACTTAGTGGTAACCCTACCACAAATTAATCTTTGAGAAACACTTAACATCTTGTAGTTGATCAAATAAATCATCAATTCATGTAAGAGGATATTTGTTCTTTATAGTCACCTTATTTAGTTGTCGTTAGTCAATACACATTCTCAACATGCCATCTTTCTTATGCACAAATAACACTGATGCGCCCCAAGGGGACATACTAGGCCTTATGAATCCTTTTTCTAGCAAGTTTTTCAATTGCTCTTTTAACTCCCGTAATTTTTCCAGAGCCATTCTATAGTGAGGATAGAGATAGGTTGAGTATCTAGGATCACATGAATACCAAACTCTACTTCTCGTTCTGAAGGAAAGCCTAGAAGATCGTTAGGAAATACATCAGGAAATTCATATACCACTGGAACCGATTGAGGTGGCTCCGTATCTGTATCCTTCACTCTCACTAGATGACATATGTACCCTTTAGACATCATTTTATTTGCCTTAAGATAAGAAATAAATTTACCTCTTGGCGCCCCAATATTACCCCTCCATTCAAGGACTACCTCTTTTGGAAAATAGAAATACACCCTTTTAGTTCAGTAATCTACTGTGGCATAACAAGAAGCCAACCAATCCATACCCATTATAACATCAAAGTCTACCATTTCTATCTCAATAAGGTCGGTCAATGTGTCACGATCACAAATAGTTACTATGCAATTATAATAAACTCTTCTAGCTATAATAAACTCACCAACTGGTGTAGACACTTCAAACGGTGTTCTTTTGAACTTTCCAGCAATCAATGGAGTGACATATGATAGCGTAGAACCCAGATCAATTAATGCATACACATTATGTGAAAATATGAAGAATGTACCTGTAACCACATCAGGAGAAGCCTCTAAATTTTGTTGACCTACTAGAGCATACGTATGATTCTGAACTCCCCTAGAACTAGCTGCTTCTTTAACACCTCTACCATGACCTGTAGGCTGTATACCCATACCTAAAAAAGGCACCGATGATGATGATGCAATGACTGACCTAGTAGGTTGTGCCATACCACTCATGCCCCTTTGTGGGCACTCTCTCATCATGTGCCCCAACATACCACACCAAAACAAGAATCTATCCCAAACTGGCATGAACCTAAATGAAGCTTTCCACATTGCCTACATAGCTGCCGAGGAATATTATATTAGCATCT
This sequence comes from Capsicum rhomboideum, assembly GCA_031232105.1. NCBI lineage: Eukaryota > Viridiplantae > Streptophyta > Magnoliopsida > Solanales > Solanaceae > Capsicum > Capsicum rhomboideum. The sequence continues at coordinate 125,179,550 of CP124716.1, forward strand.
AAATTTTTCTTTAAAAAAGCATTTTTGTTAAACAAAGTTTTCTAAAAATTAGGGCTAAGATATCTGCCTGTGACTTCTACATTGTTACCTCATCTGATACAGTGATCCCACTGTAGCTGTTGAGGGACTACTACAGCAGCCTCGGCCAGCCTACTATAGTAGTTTCTCACCCACTGAAGCGGTCCCACTGTAGTGATCGAGGGTTCTCTACATCGTCCTTGATCAGTAGCCTGGAGAAACTTTTCCTAGATCCCTTCCCTTCAGCGTGATATAATAATCTTAAAGTGATTATGTAGGTCTACTCCCACCTACGATGGTCATAAATACTTTATTGATTTTTAATTCGCTCCCAACAAGAGTTTCACTATCGCACCCATAAAGAAAGAATATTTAAATTAAAAATTAAGCTAACGCAATACTTCAATCATTTCACTTCTCACCCTTGATTCATCACCGCCTTATTGCAAATCAGTATTTGACAACTCTACAAGTGTATTCATCAAATTCTTCTTACCACAACTTATTCAATTATGCACATATAGGCAATTAACATATATCAAAGAACATACTCAACATACACTGGCTTCTTATTAACAATAACTTCAAACATAAGTTAGTCTGACAAATTCACCATAATACTCATGAAAATGACTAATCCCAACTCTCATCGACAGATACCAATTGGAAATGACTAAGTTCCAATTGAACTACTCAAGAAACCATTTGGAATAGACTAGATTCCAATTGTGGTTGTAGATATACCAATTGGAATCGACTAGATACCAATTAGGCTCAATCCAGGTAGACAACAACCGAAGTAACGCAATGGAAAATAAGACCAACCTTCACCCTACCACTAATTTCATGATTACAATCATAAGTATAAGTTCAACAACCAAGGGGAGGGTTCCATGACTCTTCTAATTACCACAAGTTTAAACCACACCAAAATATTCATCACTTAATCCTCTCACAAGAGTAGTCTAATGCTATCTTAATTTTAATACAACACGTTATGATGTACAATGAGAAATCAAGTGAATATACATATGAAATAATGCAACTATGACCATCACATCCTCATCTCAATCTGTACAATAATACCAAAGGGACTTATCTGCCCAATAGTCATGACATATAGGGGACCAGCTTCATCCATGTATAATACTGGCATGGTACCCAACCCTTCAAATATCAAAAGATAAGTAATATGTACCAACACAGTACCTAACCCTCCAAATATCATAATGCACGAATCTCAAATCAAATATCTACCAGGATATAATATAGTGCACACAATATACACGTACACACTTTGTCTAGACACTTAGTCAAATTCAGGTTCATCATTTTAGGTATACAAACAATATCCATCAACTCACAGAATCACAAGTATGTCCAAAGGCCAATTCACAACATATTTATGAATAGGCATAAAATCCAAATCAAGTCTACAACTATAATTTGAGCTAGAATTACACATGTTCAATTTGATTCTAACCTCGTCTAAATCATATTCATCATTCATCCACCCTAGCCTCATCATTCTTAGATTGTCCAAACCACTAAGCTTCCTCTGCACCACTCTAATCAAGTATTCAGGATGATTATTAGATTTCATACTCATATGATTCATTATTGATACATACGCATACCCAAACACGTTATAATTACCATAAAAATCATACAAAACACAATATTCAACAAGAAATTCATACAAAATCTGCATCAACACCATATTAACTCTTTTTATAAAGGTTTTTCTATATTTTATCCATCCATGCCTTCAAGCCTAAATATGAAAGACATTTAGCCTCTCCAAGATAGATAACAGACGCCAACTTGTCACGATCCAAAACTGACTACGTGATGAAACCTACCACACCCACCATTTTAGGCAAGCCTAAAACCCAACCCAATAAATTATGTAGGATAATCAAAAAGGGGAAGAAGTAGAGGTGATAATAAACCCAAAATAAGTCAAAAATAGTGCATAAAGGCAGTATAATGACAACATCAATCCCAGATCTAGTAGTCACAGGTACAAGCTTCTAAAACAAAAGAGTAATACAAAGAAAGATTCAACAATATCCAAAATGTGAAGGTATACATAAGATCAGAAATAGAGGAGAATTTGATAATAACTATGATCAATAGATGCTTCCTAAAAAATCTCCAAGAAGTATGGCATAAACACAATCACCGTTCAGTGTCCTGGGACCACTGACTCAATACTTACACATAAGGTGTAGAAAATAGCAAGAGTGAGTATGGGAACATGTGTACTCAACAACATCGTTAACCGACTCTAATTTAAATTGGTGGCGAGGACCGCCAAACAACTTTCCAAACCACCCAAATGACTTGCACTCAAGAAAGCCACCCTAATCTACCATATAAAAACATGTATCAAATATCAGGGTACAGGTATCACCCCAAGTATTACATCTAGGACAAAACAATAATCCATCGATTCACACCCCAAAACCTACTCTAATATAAGTTAAGAAATCAACTATCAACAAGATCAGATAATTGGTTTTCATATTTTCTAATAAATGAGCACATATTTATCAAATAGTACCATGTACAACATGAGTAAGGGGAAATGAATGAATAAATGTAATGGTAATAACCCAACCCATTGTTATAGTATTGGTTAGGGTGTAAGTGCTAGGGTAAAGTTTCCCTTAAGAGGAGTTGTTAAAATCTCAAGCTAGGCTGGTTTCTGATGGAAATCTAGTAATGTGTGGTCTTGAGATTTTTTGTATCTTATGGTGTAGTTTTTGATGGTTTTGTGGTTATATCATATTATTCGAGGGACATTATAGTCCATAGAAACTTTAAAATGACAAACGAGTTCATAGAACTCTATTTATGACATTTGTAGCAATAGGATAAATCTAGGCTATCATATTTCTAGGTGTGTATTGTGAAATGGGGAAAGCTAGAATTCCCCCGAGTCTCTGCCAGTCATTGCGGCAGTGGTTCACTTACTACTATACCGGGACCATCATAACAGTCAGTGAGAAGTTTCTCGAGACTATCATAGTGGGCTACCGCTCTCCACAGTTGGACTGCTGTAGCAGCGAAGCACCTGCTGCAGCGGTCATTGGCAATTAATATGTATGTTTCCCTATGTTTTGATGTTATTTTCTCCCTAACATCCAAATTTTTGACCTATGGCTTGAGAGAGGCTATTTTCTACCATCATGGGTGATTTATAGTGTTGAGGTAAGATTATTTCACCATTATAATGTATATTAGTTCGTTTAATTTATAAAATTACTAGAAAAGCGTAAATGGCAAATTTCATGGGTTTAGGTCCTAAATTGCTGAACTAGTGGGAATTACTTATGGGAAGTCTTAAAATCACACACCTGTAATGGTTCTAGGTCATTAGGCTATACTTCCTAGCATAAAATTACTCACCTTTTTATATGAATTATAGGGAGTTGGGGAAAATTAATGAGTAAAAGACCTGGAATTGATGGTTTAGGTTATGAACAAGGGGAAAATCAGTGAGGTTTGGTCCTTGATGCCTAGAATTTGAAAGTAAGTTGTTGATTACTCTTTATTTGTTGTTTTTAAAGTGAGAACAATTTGAATCTTTGAGTAAAGTCTAGGCTCTTGCGGATTAGTTGCATGCAGACTCTTGTTTGAGGTAGGTTATGGTTTCTATTGTAGTTGTTGACTTTATTTAGACATCATGCCTATTCGTAAATTGACTATTTATGGATTGGCCTTAAGGAATGCTTGTGATTATGAGTGGGTTGTTATTTCTTGTAATAGCATAAGTTAAATGAAAGTGAAATTGACTAAGTCTTTTATGATGATCAATTGTGTACTGGAATTATTGATGCATTGTGGTACATCTTGAGTAATAGTGATTGCATTTTATGATGTTATAATATTTGGGGGGTTGGGTACCACGCCGATACATGTTACTTATTTATTAATATTTTTGGTGGGTCGGGTACCGCACTAGTATGGTAAATGAAGAAGCTGGTCCCCTGCAAATCAAGACTATGCATAATTAAGTCCTCTTAGCATGTGTGTACAGATTTAAGTAGATAGTGATGATGCTTGTGATGCATTATTTACAAAACTTGAGATTATTGAATCATTCCATATAACATGTATAATGTGTTGTAGTGATCGAGAGAGCACTGGACTTCTCTTGTAAGATTCTTAACTGCATTGATGATTAGGTGTTGATTTTACACTTTTAATATTTAGAGTGGACATAGACTTTCCCTAATGATGAATATTGTACATGTGGTTATTGTTATGATACAATTGGCAGGGTGAGGGTTGTGATCTAGATGAGAATATTGGTTGGTCTTATGTGGTCTAGTTGTAGAAGTTGTTAGTTGAGTTTGAGATTACTTGCTATATGCTGATTTCTAGTTTGCTTATATTTGATTTATATGTATATGTGGGTCTGAACTAGGCCGACCGATGATATCTACGAGTATATAGGATTCTGTACTGATACTACCTGTGCTCTTCCTTTGTTTATTGCAGGCTATATTCCAAAGATTTCTATGAGACCTCACCTCTAGCGTGTGTCCATAAGTTTCTGATCCAAGGATGAGAACTTATCTTCAGGCTACAGTAGATCATCTCAGTAGATCATGCCCATTTTTTTGGAAAATGATACTTTTTATATTTCATTAAGTTTTTGAATATTATTCTTAGAAAATATGTTCGTTTAGAAGTTCTTGTACGATGAATTTCGGGTCCTTAGGAATTATAACAGAGAGGTTGATTTTCTGCATTATTATCTCCATTTACTAGTTTTGATATATTATTCGGTTAAGTTTGAGATTTGACTATATTTCTATCTTAAAAATGGCGGCTAATTGTTTGGATTTAAGTTGGATTTAAGCATTAGTGGTTTGCCATATTTTGGTATGTAGGATAGACATTATAGAAAATATTTATTTTGTGCGTAACTAATATATGTTTCATTAAATCTTAATGTTATGTAGTCATTGGGCTGAGTGGAGATTGTAAGGCTTATTATTTTATTTGTCGTCCAATTAATGAAAGCCCATAACTAATATTTAATAGAGAATAAATCTTGTTTGTACATCGATTATTTGATAGACGTACCAGATTAACTATTAATTAATTAACCTTTATAAATTGATCCTCCCTCCATCTATTAGGGTTTCCACATATTTTTTACACCGTTTTCATTACTAGCGGCTAACATAAGGCTAGGCTAAGGAGGTAGAAACTAGTTTTGCAACTAATGCTTTCATTCTCTCTTATTAACAATAATGTCTTACGCATCATGTATGTCTTTGGTAATGTTTCTCTTTATGATTATCATGTTCTAGATCCTGATGTGTATTAAGTTTAAGTTTTATATATTAATCATATATTTTTTTCCTATATTATGTTTCTGGGCATTAGATTTTGATTTCTATAAGATCCGATTACTATCTTTGATAGATTATGTTTCGAGCAGAAAATGATGGATGTAAAGTAAAGAGAATATGAACTAAGTTTACTTACTGGACTCTAATGGTGTCTAAAAGCTTCATCCATTGTATTTGATTCATATCCATGATAAAAATTGTTTCAAAAAAGAAAGAAGTGTTGAAAACACTCCTAATTATTACTTTAGTCCCTGAACTACACTCATTAGTAAAAACACCCCTACATTTGAATAAAACATCACAAGACCAATGAGCTTACTAGTTTTATTTTCACATGAGTGTCCTAATTTTTTCACTTGGGGTTGTTCAGTATGAAGGAAACTAATGATGCTATTGTCCAGTTAGTTTTCTAACTAACTCTTATTTTGCCGATGACAAGTGATGTTATTATCCAGATTTGGTTGAACTATTGTGATATCTAATTGGTGTTTATGTTCAACTTTGTGTTTATTAATCAATTGGTGTATATGTTTGGTTAAGTCTTTCTATAATTAGCTTATGTTCAACCATTGGTGCTTATGTTGATTTTTTTGCATAATGACAATTTTGTTCATGGTATAGCACTTTATGTGCTTGCAGCTATTGGATGCTTCTGGATTCAAGTTTTGGCACATATGAAATTGTTTTATATGCCTACAACTATTACATTTTATAATGTTTCTAAATGTAAAGGCTAAAAGATTGGTGATTAAGTTTCCAAGGAAAGGTGATGTGCAGAACCCCTATATTCGGCCTTTCTCTAGATCATGCATATAGCGGGAGCTTTAGCGCACTGGAGTGCATTGTCTAATTGAGCCTCTATTTTGGGGATTTTCTTTTAGGGTATATTTATCAGTATTGAATTTTGTTTATGTAACTTGTATTTGGTTAAATCATAGGGTATATTAATGATGCATTTATGATTTATAAGTATTTGATGTAATGATATTGTTTTCTTGAGATTGTTCAAGGCATGGAGTAGTAGTACTTAAAAGAGTTCAATTTTGATAACACATTGTGGTGTTTCCCTTCAGTAACTCAATGTGATCCATGTTCTATTTGTACTATTATCTTGTTATTTCATTTTGCCTTCTTTTTTTTACTCTAATTGTAACGCTCAAAATTTCTGAACTATGATCCGAACCTCCCTCCAAATCTATATAGACCCAAACCTAATGATTTTCAAATTTGTACATAGGTATTAAGGCCAATTCCTTAGTGTGGGAAGAGCTTTGGATATGAATTAATGTCATAAGGAACTTCTAGCTTAAAGTTAAGTTGAAAGCTTCTTTACTGATTGAGTTTTTGTATAAGATTTTACTAGGTTCAACTTAAAATGCACATAATTCCTTGAATATGAAGAGTTTTGCAGCTCAAGACCCACCAAATTAAAGGTCTTTGAGTCTTCTTTCCAATGCCACCAACTATTTATTAATCCAATGCCAAAGTAAAAAGTTATAATCGTTTTACCAGAATGTGTCTGTCTGCTAAATTAGGAAAAATGAGTGGAACTGAAACCTTAGTAAAGTGAAAAAACATAACTGGAATACTAGTTTGCATATATGGGATGAACATATCTTTCATTCTCTCTCCACTACTAATATTAGTAAAAAGAAGAGCATTAGTATTTTCAAGCAAAGAGGGCAATGTCAAGCTCCAAATAGGTGGACAAAATAAGTAGAATTTATTGTGAGAACAATGGTTACATCCTTATGGTTAGATAGAAATTCAGTAGTGCCCTCAACTGATGCAGAATCACTATATCCAAGTTCCATGATACTACCATTTCTTCTTTCAGTACAACTCTATCTCTTGGCATATTAGCACGAGCTGAATTATTAGTAGCATTAAGAGTTCCATTGAAGTTCAAGTTGTCTGCATTATACTTGATCTCTCCATCGATGTGCAATGAGAGATAATAAGTTGTGATAGAATGATTGATTGAGATTTAGCAGACCTCTTTCATAATTGTAACAACCCTTACTGTGATATTTAGAATTTTTGGTGTTTTGGTCATTTTCTCCTTCTCGTAGTTGCTCTATGATATTTGGGAGGGGGTGGCTTTGTTCCCGTGATGTTTGGTTGTGTTTTATGCAAGTTTTTCCTTTTTGAAGGTTTTTAAGTTAGTAGAGTTGAGTTGGGTCAACATTTGATCTTTTAGTTGTTGTATAAGAATTCTGTCAGTTTCGTTAGCTCCCAAATGTATTTTTGGGTTAGTGGCACTGTTGGGTTGGGTTTTGAGTTTGTAATAGCCCTGAATGTGATTTTTAGCTTTTTCTATGTTTTAACTATTTTGCCCTTCCCCATAGTTGCTATATGCTATTTATGAGTCGTGGGGTTGGTTGGCATAGTCCCTAAAGCGTTCAGAGAGTGATTTGAGCGAGTTTGAGGTTTTGAGTAGCCTTATAAGTGAATAGTTTGACTTTGATCAACACTTAGTGATTCGAGTGTCAGATGGTTATTCTATTTGTTCCATTAGATTCGAAAAGCAGATTTTGGATTAGTAGCGTAGTTGGTTCGACTTCCAAGCCTTTATATTTAGTTTTGACCTATTGGATGAGAAACTAGTTAAGTTTAGCCAAAGGGGGTCTGGGGGGTTAACTTGTTGAAAACAATCTCTTTTCATAAATCTGATGGTTCCATTGAGTCTGGAATATTGAAATTAGCCTTGTAGTATTACTGGTTTATTTTTGTGTGGTCCCGAACGAATCTCGAGGGTCCATTCGGAGGATTTTACATCATTTTCCTTAAGCACTTTACGGATATCTAGTACAGCATAAATTCTTTCTTCACATTCATGGTCCAACCCTTACATTTGTAGAGAAGAATTCTGTTGTTCATCACAATCGTGGTGGAGGGCTCACGATCGTGAAAGGTTAGAATCTTCAGTCATTACAAATGCGAGGTGGTGGCCGTGTCGTGAAGGGTAAGTGGATCGGGTCTTGGTCAGATATTCATCGTGTTCATGATCGACCGCTTATGATTTCTAGTGTTTTGGTTTGGGTCATGTCTCTATCGTGGCCAAGGACCCATGTTCGCGAAGAGTGATCTATACTTGGGCAGAATTTAAACTTTTTTGTTGTCCAAAACCCCATTTTCACCATTTTTAGACCTTGGGTGCTCGTTCTTGGCGGTTCAAATTGAAATTTCATCAATCTTATGTGGGTAAAATCTAAACTCCTATTTTCATCATTTCCTGTTGATTTCATCTTCAAAACAACTTCAAAACTTAGATTTCAAACTAGTAATTTTGGGGGTTTTACCTAGTATTGGGAAAAGTAGCTTTTCTTCAATTTCAACATTGATTTAAACTCATTTTTTGATAGGTTTTAATAGTTAGAGTCCTTGAAGTATGGAAAACTTGATTCTCAAATAAAATTCCAGTTGTACCCTTTTTCCTTTGGGGTCGATTTATGAACTATATTTTAGACCCGAAACAAAAGTAGCTAATATAGGTATCGCTAGACTCCTTTTGACATGTAGATTACATTTTTTCTTATAAATTTGTTTCATTATAAAGCCTCACTTAAAGGAAAATCTCCGTGTTTAAGGGTCCAGGCTTGTATTTTGGCTTTTTGAGGTAGGTTATGGCTTAACTTAATTCATACTGGGCTGGGTAGTTAACCATTCATGTAAAGTATGCTATGGGTTGGGGGTTGCATCGTGAGATTTGTATTTTGAGATAGTACTTTATCGCATTACTTGTGTGGGGGCCTATTTGTGTATTCTTGTTGACTAGAGAGATTATTATTGTTGTGATGCCCAAGTAGGGGCTTATGTGGACATTATAGTTGACTTAAGAGATGATTATTGTATTGATACTCGAGTGGGGGTTGATATTGGTCTTGTTTGAGCATTATTTTCCATCTATCTTTATTAAGATACCCAAGTGAGGGCTTAAATATATATTATTGATGTCTTACATGACTATTCATTACTGTGGTGCCATGCGATGGCTTATTTAATGATTTATTGAGATTTGAGGAGATTTGAGCTTATCTGATACCATCATTGACTTGATTCATTATATGATATTATTTTGGTTATGAGCATGCTTCCTCATTTCATTCATCTATATACATGGAATTGGTACCATAGAGAAACACTGATTTTGAAAGAAAATGAAACACTTTATAAACCCTTTTTTGCCGGCAAGGTTAATTGAAATATGAGATTGAGACTGTGAAAGTATATGGGTTGTAAACCCCCCATGAGTCCTGTCCTAGAAGCTTATGCTCAAAACTTTTTTGTATTCTACCAGGTACACTAGATGGTTCTCAAACTACAAGAGGTGTACAATTACCAGGGCAGGCTACTACTCATAGATTTCAAACTCTACACAACCAGCTACCGTGGTGGCCCTACATGTTGATTCTTTACCTACTAGATTGGTTTTTCTGTCTATTGCTCTATGTCCTGTTATGTTTGCCGATGAGGAGAAGAGATTTAAGAGATTTATCAGATTGTCTCCTCCAAAGTTTAGTGGTGCCATTTATAAAGATACTTATGAGATTTTGATTGACTTTCAGGAAAGGTTGCATAACCTCAGTTTGCTTGAGTCCCATGGTGTTGCTTACACTACCTACCAATTAACTGATGTGGCTAAGCAGTGGTGGAGATCTCTTATCAATTGTAGACCTGCGAGTTCCCTTCTGTTGACATGTACCCAGTTTTCTGAGACTTTTCTGGAGTGGTTTGTACCTTTTAGCTTGAGGGACCAGCAGAGAGATGAGTTTGATCATTTAAGGAAGGGCTCTATTACTATTGCTAAGTATGAGGCTCATTTTTTTGCTTTGTCCAGATAAGCTATTGCAAGTATCTCCGTTGAGTCTAAGAGGATCATAAAGTTTTATAAGGGTTTTTCTAGTTATTACCAGTTGGCGATGGCCTAGTTAGCTATTTCTGGTGGTTCTTTTCAGAGCATAGTGGATCATGCCAAGATGATTGAGACTATTCACTAGGGTATGCAGGGTGGTGGTGCTATGAAGGTGTATCAAATAGGGTGATTTCAGTGGTCATGCATCCCATGGTAAGCATTTATAAAGTAGAGGTTCTCAAAGTTATCATAGCAGATTAATTCAGGTAGCTTTGCAGAGTTCAGATGGTAGGTTTGTGAATTTTGATACTTCTAGTGGTAAGTGATCGTGTCATGCATGCCAAGGGTTTTGTTCTGGTTCATCAGGTTATAAAGAGCATTCTGGTTCTTCTGGGCCCTCTTAGTGTGAGTTTTCTAGTAGAGGATGTTTTATGTGTGATGAGAATGGTCACTTTATGGGGGATATTCCCCGATGTGCGATTGGTTCTTTCCAGTAGGGATCTAAACTTCAGCTTAGTTCGACCCTAATTTTAGTAGTTAGATGTGGAACACAGGGCAGCAGGGGTGGCTTTAGAGGTACCAAAGGTAGAGTTCAGGGAGTTGGTAGTGGCTGATGAAGAGTCACTCAGTCTAGTAGTGGATGTGGTCAGTGCTATACTTTTCCTAAGAGACCTAAGGTAGAGGCCTCTGATGCAGTGATTACATGTATCGTCCCAATTTGCCATCATCCCACTATAGTACTGTTTGATCCTAGGTCTACATTCTCTTACGTGTCTGCATATTTTTCTACTAGTATTAATACTATGTGTGAGTCCCTTGCTATGCCTATTCGTGTATTTACCCTTGTAGGTAATTTTTTAGTGGTGGATCGGGTGTACCGATCTTGTACTGTTACCTTTTTGAATTGTGAGACTTGGTTGGACTTGATTATCCTCAACATGGTTGATTTTGATATTATTTTGGGCATGGATTGGTTGGCTCCTTATCATGTGGTTTTGGATTATTTTGCCATGACCGTTACTTTAGTTAGTCTTAGTATCCTTAGGTTAGAATGGAAGGGTGCTTCTAACTCATGTTCAAAGGGTGTTATATCTTTTCTTCATGCTAATTGCATGGTACAAAAGGGTTGTCTTTCCTATTTAGCCTATATTCGCGATACTAGTATTGGTTCACTACCTTCTTTAGATTCTGTGCGAGTTTTTAAGAAGGTCAAGGACGTGTTTTCTATAGACTTGCCTGGTATGCCTCCAGACTGAGATATTGATTTTGCCATTGATGTTGAGCTGGTCACTAAGCCCATTCTCATTCCTTCTTCTAGGATAGCCCAAATAGAGTTGAAGAAATTGAAGGAGCAATTACATAATTTGTTGGATTGGATAAGGGTTTTATTAGAACGAGTGTGTCTCCTTAGGGTTCTCCTATCTTGTTTGTGAAGAAGAAAAGTTGATCTATGTGCATGTGTATTGATTATCGATAATTGAACAAGGTGACTGTCAAGAACAAGTATACTTTTTCTCTCATTAATGACTATTTTGATTATCATTAGGGTGCTTTAGTGTTTTCTATGATCTATTTGAGATATAGTTGTCATCAGTTGTGGATTAAAGCTTCAGATGTTCTGAAGATGGCTTTTCAAATGCAGTGTGGCCATTATGAGTTTTTGGTTCTTTCTTGTGGGCAGACTGATGCCCCGACAATATTTATGGAGTTGATGAATATGGTATTCTATCTTTATCTTGATTCCTTTGTGATTCTGTTCATCGATGATATCTTGGTTAATTCTAAGAATGGGGCTGACCATATGAGGCATTTGAGGACCGTTCTTCAGAGTTTGAGAGATGAAAAAACGGTATGCCAAGTTCTCTAAGTGTGAGTTTTGATTGGATTCTGTTTCTTTCTTGGGTCATGTTGTGACCAAATATGGTATTATGGTCAATCCAGCTAAGGTAGCGGCGGTTTGTGATTGGGCTAAACTTACTTCTCCTACCAAGATTTGGAGTTTTGTTGGGTTAGAGGGCTATTATCAGTGCTTTGTGTAGGTTTTCTCTTTATTGTAGCTCCTTTGACCAAGTTGACTTAGAATAAGATTGTTTTCAGTGGTTGGATGCTTGTGAGGAGAGCTTTCAAAAGCTTAAGGAGTTATTGGCTTTCACTCCTATTTTGACTTTGCCTGAGGAAGGCGTGGTTTTACCATGTTCTATGATGTTTTTGAAGTTGTCTTAGGTGGTGTTTTGATGCAGAAGGGTAAGGTGATTGCTTATGCTTCTCAACAGTTGAAGCCTAATGAGAATAACTACCCTACCCATGATTTGGAGTTAGCCGCGGTTGTATTTGTGTTGAAATTTTGGCTGCATTACTTGTATGGAGTTCATTATGAGATTTTCCCTGATCATCGTAGCCTTAAGTACTTCTTCACTCTGCGAGATCTTAATATGACATAGCATAGATGGTTAGAGTTGCTTAAGGATTATGATCTCACTAATCTTTATCATCCGGGCAAGGCTAATGTAGTAGCGGATGCCTTGAGTTGGAAGGCGACGAGTATGGGAAGTTTTGGATCATTTATTAGTAGGGGAGCTACCTTTAGCTAACTAGCTGGTTAGGCTTGATATTTTGACACCCAAGCATGTTTTGGCCTTTGTTGAGGCTAGATTTTCATTGATGGAGCAGATTCAAGCTCTTCAGTTTAATGATGAGAAGTTGAGAGTGATTCGTGATTAAGTGTTACGTGGTGAGGCAAAGATTGCCTTCCTTGATCCTGATGGTGTTTTGAGGATTGGTGGTCGTGTTTGTGTGTCGAGAGTTGGTGAATGGGTTAGATTAATCTTGAAGGAGGCTCATAGTTTGAAGTATTCTATTCATCCAGGAGCGACCAAAATGTATCATGACTTGATGCAACACTATTGTTGGTGTGGTATAAAGAAATACATTGTTGAGTTTCTGACCAAGTATTTGAATTGTCGGCAAGTAAAGTATGAGCATTAGCTATCAGGTGGTACTATACAGAGGGTGCTTGTTCCAGAGTTAAAGTAGGTGCGGATCACTATGGATTTTGTGGTTGGTCTATCACCGACTTTGGGGAAGTTTGATTCTATTTGGGTGATTGTGGATAGGTTGACTAAGTTTGCACATTTTATACCTGTGAGGGTAAGCTATAATACAAAGAAGTTGGCCATAATCTACATTCGTGAGATTGTTCGATTGCATGGTGTACCTATCTCCATTATTTCTAATCCAGGTACTCAATTTACCTCAAATTTTTGGAGTTCTATGCAGAGTGAGTTGGGTACTCAAAGTGATATAAGCATAAACTTTCACTCTCAGATAGATGGCCAGTCAGAGAGGACCATTCAGGTGTTAGAGGACATGCTTTGAGCGTGTGTTATGGATTTTGGTGGTCATTGGGACCAGTACTTGCCCTTAACAGAGTTTACCTACAACAACAGTTACCATTCTAACATTCAAATGGCTCTTTTTGAGGCTTTTTATGTGAGAAGGTGTAGATCCCCCGGGGGATATTTTGATTCATTTGAGGTTAGGCTTTGTGGCACCAATTTGTTGAGAGAGTCGATGGATCGAGTTTGATCAATTTAGCAGAGGCTTGTGGATGCCCAGAGTAGGCAGAAGAGTTATGCCAATGGTCGAGTTTGTGCTTGGTTAGTGGGTTTTGTTGAAAGTATTACCCATGAAGGGTGTGATGATATTTTGGAAGAAAGGGAAGCTTAGTTCGAGATTTATTGGGCCTTTTGAGAGTCTGGGGATGTTGGAGATATGGTATATAGGCTAGCTTTGCCTCCACATCTATCATCTATTTATCTAGTATTCTATGTTTCCATGTTGAAGAAATACTATCCAGATGATTCGCATATGATCTGGTAGGAATCAGTTGCATTAGATCATGACTTGTCCTACGAGGATGAGCCCATCACTATCCTAGATAGGCAGACTAGGAAGTTGAGGTCTAAGCACATTGATTTTGTGAAAGTCCAATGGAGACATCACCCTATCGAAAAGGTTACATGGGAGATTGAGTCCGATATGTAAAGTAGATATTCCCAACTTTTTACCGATTCAGGTACCTTATTTGTTTTTCGTTCGAGGATGAACTTGTGTTTTAGTGGTGGACATGTAACAACCCTGGTTGTGATTTTTATCTTTTGCTGTGTTTTGAGTATTTTTCCCTTCCCTGTAGTTGCTATATGCTGTTTATGATTTGTGGGGTTAGTTGGCACGATCCCCAAAGCATTCGGGAGTGATTTGAGTGAGTTTGAGGTTTTGAGTAGCCTTATAAGTGAATAGTTTGATTTTGTCAATATTTTGTGATCCGAGCGTGGAATGGTGATTTTTTCAATTCCATTAGATTCGGAACTATGGAAACTATTTAGAGTCCCTGAATTATGAAAGCTTGATTCTCTAATAAAATTCTGGTTTTACCCTTTTTTTATTTGAAGTCGATTTTTGAACTATTTTTAAACCTAGAATGAAAGTAGCTTATATGGGTATTGTTAGATTCCTTTTGAAGTGTAGATTACATTCCAAAGCTGGGCATAAAGGAAAATCTTCGTATTGAAGGATCCAGGCTCGTGTTTTGGCTTTTTGAGGTAGGTTATGGCTTAACTGTCTTCAGACTGGGTTGGGTAGTTAATTGGTCATGTAAAGTATGATATGGGTTGGGCATTGCATCATGAGATTCAATATTGGGTTCCAACCTTGTTCTTATTATGACTATTATGTTTGTGATTTGATGATTGGCAAACTTCATTATCAGATTACTCATGTTCAACTGTTTATCTAACCTAGTGGAAGGACCAGTTTGTCTTATGTGCCAGTTGTTTAGTACTTTTCTAGACAATGTCAGCAAGTTGGTGGGATGAATTTTCAGTGGTCTTTTCTAGTAATCCACCAATGAGGAAGCTTCTCTCCCAATATTTATCATATATATACATCATCCACCAAGAGAAAAGCTCAAGCTTTTGCAAAAAATCAAAAAGGGAAATTATTCTCATAGAAAGGCCTCACTTCAGCTGAATTGCAAGGTTCAACAATTTAGAAACTCTTTACTCATAGTGATATATGTTTTTTGTTTCTAGATTGATTGAGGTTCTTGTTTTGGTCTTACAATTGTAAACTCACAGCTCATTGTAGAGATTCCAGTGAGTAGATTTTGTTTAGCTGTTGTTCAAAGGTGAGTTGTTTTCTTAGCTAGAGGTAGCTAATGAAGTGTTCACAGTGGAGTCATTGTGAGGGTGTATTACAATAGAGTTATTGCAAGAGTATAGGCATTAGGAGGTTAATTCCTAGATTGTAATTAGAGGTTGATCAGAGTTTAGTAGAGTATTGGTGAAATCCTAGTAGGTCATAGTTTTAGTCCCTTGAGCAAGGAGGTTTCTACTCAACTTAATTTATCACGTTGCTCGTGTGGGGGCCTATTTTTGAGTATTGTTGTTGTCTTGAGAGATTATTAATATTGTGATGACCGAGTGGGGGTTTATGTGAATATTATATTTGAGTTGAGAGATGATTATTCTAGTAATACTCGAGTGGGGGTTTATATTGGTATTGTTTGAGAATTATTTTCCATCTATATTTATTGTGATGCCTGAATGGGACTTGAATTGATATTATTGATATCTTACATGACTATTCATTATTGTGGTTCCATGTGGTGGCTTATATCATGATTTATTGAGATTTGAGGCGATTTGAGCTCATTTGATACCATCATTAACTTGATTCATTATATGATATTGTTTTGGTTATGAGCATGCATCCTCATTGCATTCATCCGTATACATGGAATTGGTACCACAGAGAAACACTGATTTTGAAAGAAAATGAAACACTTTATAAAACCCTTGATTGGAGATTTTGCTGGAAAGATTGGTTGAGATATGAGAATGAGATTGTTAAAGTATATGGGTTGTCAACCCTCCATAGGTCTTGTCGTGGAAGCTTATGCTTAGAAGGTGTATATGAGGCCATGCGATGGCTTATTTCATCATCATCCCACTACATTTGCATTGCATTACATTATTTTCACTTCTATTTTTGTGTTTGTTAACGTGTATTCAACCTTGTCTTATATATTCATGTGTAGTTATTCTTATATAGACATTATACTTGTAGAATTGTCGAGAGATATGGTTTGAGCCATTGTTGGGAACTTTTCTGTATGCCGGTGGAAGTGTGCTCATAGTATTCTTTACTTGTTTAGTTTTCTACTTTGCTCAGTTGGCCTATGATACATACTGAGTACAAGTAGACCATACTTACTCCTACTTCTATACTCTTTTGAAGTAGATCCCTGTACGAGTGCGACCTACAATAGCTGATTTATGATGTGAGAGCTGATCTAGAGTACTGATGAGCTCCCCGTCTCAATTTTCTGGTATATGGTGTGAGCGCGATCACGCTACGGTAGCACAATTGTGCTGAAAGAAAGAATTTGGTCATCGCTTATAGCACTGGGGTAGAACGATAGCACTGGAGGACTTGGGTACCTTTAGTGCGATTAAGCCAGACTAGAACGATAGCAGTGAAGAGTTTTGGCACCTTCAGTGCGATTGAACTAGGTGAGCACAATGACGCTAATCGAGCTACAGTAACTTAAAACCACTTTTTCCCTTCTCATTTTGTCACTTCTTTCCGCCACTGTTGGACCTATAGATCTCCATTTTGGGTAATTTTTGGTGCGTTTTCTTCATCTTGAAGAGGGGTAAGTTTCCAAACCTTAGACTTATGTTTTTCTCTCTATTTTACCTCAGATGCTGGGATAAATCAAGGTTAAGGGTTTGAAATTCAAGATCAAATCTTATTTTATTTTCAATCAAACTTCATATTCAAGTTCCTTAACCTATGGGCAAGATTTTTATGCTATTTTTACACAAACCCCAATGATTATTCAAGAGTGCTATTTTTACACAAACCCCAATGATTATTCATGATTTCACCTTCAAATCTTGGTTTTTCAACTTAAAATTTTGGGTTCTCCCGATAAGTTTAAGAAAAGGTACTTTGATGATTTCAAACTCGATTACAAGTCCCTTTTAATAAAATTTCAAATTAAACTCCTTAAGTTATGGTAACTTGATTTTCTAATAAAATTCCAGTTTTGCCTTTGGATTTTTAAGGTTAACTTTTGGGTTGAATTTTTAGACACAATATAAAACAATAACAATATAAGTATCGTTGGACTCATATTTACGAGTGGATCTTGTTTTTGATTGATTGGTTGCATTCTGAGGCTTCTCAAAATGGGAAGTCTAGTTGATGATAGTTAGATACTTATGGTTCAACTTCGAGGTAAGTTGTGACTTAACTTTCTTAAGGCTTTGCTTGGGGGGAGGGAGGGGGCTTATCGTCTAAAGCATGCTATGTGTTGGGAGGACTAGTGAATTTTTGAGAGTTGGACTTTTATAGTGATACCCATTTGGGGGCTTCTGATGATTATGACAGTAAATGAGATGGTTTATTATTGTGATGCCCGTGTGGGGGCTGGTATTGATGAATTGTTTGTGATTTGGGAGGATTGATTCGTATATTGCATTGTTGGGCTGTTCCACACATTATTGGCATATATCTGGGTCTATATTTATTGTGATCATGTATATTTACTCATACTCACTCTACAAAGTCATGTAATCAAATATTTACTTGAAGGCATTTTTAGAGGACTTACTCCTTGTATTACAAATTATATATATCATCATGGGCAAAAATATGGCTAACAAGAACGTGGAAAAGATCCGACTTGTTTTACCATTTACATATATACATTACCGTGGGTAAAGATCCCGCTAACTAGTTCGTGGGTAAATATCAGACTTGTTTTGCATGGCATCCCGTATCATTGCATTTGCATCATCTATTCTGGTTATGATTGAAATTGAGATAAACTGAGATATTTATTATTTTTGAATTGTTGAGACTTTTTCTGAGTGCAAGGTTATTTTAGTATTCTTTATTCGATATAATTTTCTACTTAAGCTCAGTCGGCCTATGATGCCTACTGAGTACAAGAAGACCATATTCACTCCTACTTTTTTGCATCATTTTGGTGCATATTCCAGTATGAGTTTCCTCACTGTTCCTGATTTTTGCCGCGGTTCTGATTCAAAATTGTAGTGAGCTCCAATGTTTGGGGAATGATTCAGCTCTTACTACTTCACTTCTCTCTTAACTACTTGTGTACATTGTATTTCAGTTTTTGATGTTCGATTTTAGGTGTTACTATTGTACTTGTGACTACTGAATATTGGGGATGTCATGTTTGTATTTTTGATTTTACTTGAGCTTGTTAAAGACTTTATCTATAGTTGTTGTGCATGGGATGTTTACCTTTTTGCCTTTTTGTGGTTATTATCGAGTTGGTGAGTCATTCTAACCTACCATACCTACCATGGTTGGTTTGGGGGTAGGTTCAATCACAACCCTTGAGATTTTGGATCATGACAAGTTGGTATCAGAGCACTAGGTTCACTAGTCTCATGAGTACAAGAGCAAATGTCTAGTAGAGTTTTGTTGATCTGTACGTTGACGTCCGAATTTATTTTCGGGAAGATATGGGATATTCTTAGGGAAGATTCTACACTTTGATTCCTTTACCATGTAGATTTATTCACTTCTGGAATTCTAAACCTTGCGTTTCACTCTTTTCCGCATATGGGGAGGACACAATCTGGTGCTATCAAGGGTGATGAGCTGTCACGACCCAAAACTGAGTATGTGATGGAACCTACCATCCTCACCGAGGTAGGTAATCCTCAAACCCAACCCAAAAAATTATGCAGGATAATCGAAAAACGGAAATAGAAGTTATAATAAACCCAAAATAAGTTAGAAATAGTGAATAATTGCGGTACAATGACAACATCAATCCCAGGTCTGGTAGTCACAGGTACAAGCCTCTAAAACAAAAGAGTAATACGAAGAAAGGTCCAACAATGTATGAAATATGAAGGAATACATAAGACCAAAAATAGAGGAGAATTCGATAATAACTAGGATCAATAGCTGCTACCTCAAAAATCTCCAAGATGTATGGCACCAACACAATCACCGCTCAGTGTTCGGGGACCACTGGCTCAGTACTTGCATGTAAGGTGCAGAAAAATAGCAAGGGTGCGTACAAAAACACATGTACTTAGCAACATCATCTACCGATCCTAATTTAAAGTGGTGGCGAGGACCACCAGACCAACTATTCAAACCAACCAAATATTCATTTTTTCCCACAAATGAGCACATATTCTTAAATAGTACCACATACAACATGAATAAGGGGAAACAAATGAATGAATATAATGCATATGTATGTATACACTCGCTGAGCATATCGCTTCTAGTTTGAGACCTATGGGGGACTCGCGAGGTCCATGTGTTGTGTAGGCGTGCACTTTATTGCCAATAATATATATATAAGTGTACGGGCGTGCACTGTGACCCCAATAATATTAATAATATGTATATGTACAGGTGTGCACTTGATCCGAATAATTTATATATATATATATGTGTGTGTGTGTGTGTGTATGTGTGTGACTATGTGTGTACAGGTGTTGTGTAGGCGTGTATTTCGATCTCAATAATATATATATATATATATATATATATATATATATATACAGGCGTGTACTCTGACAACAATAATAATAATAAGTATATGTACAGGTGTGCACTTCGATCCTAATAATTTGTATGTATATATATATATGTGTCTGTGTGTGTTTGCGTGTGCGCGCGCACCAGCATGCACTCTGGTCCCAAAGAAATGCAATGTATGATGTGCAGGCGTGCAGCTCTGATCCGATATCAATAGAACGATTTAAACAAGGAACTTTATATCACATATCAAATTACATATCAATTCAAAGCTGGCATAACTTATCAAAAAGGGGGAATCATCATCATCTAACATGCTCAACGAGTCATTTTCAACTATAATACACATCAACCATACAAGAAAATAGGGAAAAAGGGTCCAAACAAGACAATATATTGTTTTTTATTATTCACATAATACCGGTACAGACATAGATGCTCGTCCTCTTTCCTATACGACACCCCCATTCCCTATTACTCCCAATACAAGCAATTAACACATAAACACTTCAAAAAAGTGTAAAAAAAAGTCTCAATATGCCTTAGAAGAAGATCTGCAAGGACAAACCAAAGCCTTGCCCTTCCGAATATCCTCTAAACAAGCTCAATCTAGTCAAATATGGATTCTACATAAGAAAATGAGACAAAAGACACCCATAATGCTATACTTCAAATTTGGGTACAAAAGGTCAGCCTAAAAGTCAATTCCAAGCCCACAAGGGAAAAACTTCAATTTTATTGAAAAAACAATTTACCGATAACCCAAGGATTTCAAATATGAAATTTCATCAAAAACGGAGTTGAAATCGGTCTTGAAATCATTAATTTATAAAAATTCAACTTTATCGAGAAAATCCCAATTTTTCAAGTTGAATTCTATGCAGACAATTTTCCTTCATTGCTTCATGAAGGACCTATTGAAATCACAACCGGCTCAGCCCTCCAACCATTGCAAATAGGAAGCCTACATAACAATTACGATGCAACAAACCCGAGTAGAACCTTAATAGTTCTTCATGATCGAGATCATTCCACCTACGATTGTGATGCATGAATTTTCCCCTTTATAACAAATGCGATGTGTTGATCACGAACGCGATGAATGAAGGCCCTGGCACCAGCAACAACAATTTGACAGCAACTCATAAGACAAGCTCCTTGATAGACCTCTCAAAATGCATTCGAAACCCCACAAATATAATCTGATTGCGCTACTAGCCTAAATTTGGCATTCCAAACCCAATGGAATAGTTAGAAATTCCAATGAAGGTTGTTATAATTGAATGTTGACCGAGGTCAAATCTAGGCCTTAACTTTCCAGCATTCCACCTAAACACTCAAAATCACACCAAAAACCTCGAGACCTGGATTAAATACGCTACTAACCCAAAATCGATGTTCTAGAACTGATGGAACCTACAGGATTCTCATACAATGCTTGGATCTTCTAATGTTGACCAAAGTCAACCATTCCAACTCTAAAGCATTCCAAAATGATAAAGTAACTTAAAACATAACCAAACACCTCGAGAACCATGCTACCTACTTCAACTCACCACAAACACCAATATGCGACTATGGGAAGGGATAAAATGGTCAAAATAATTAAAAATCAAAATTCTGCTATACGAGTTGTTACATCATCCACCACTAAAATACATATTCATCCTCGAACGTAAGAGTAAGAAAGGTACCATAATTTTTGACCAACTGCAAAAACCTATCGAAGACCATATAAACACGCTTCCGAGCAAAGTTACATCTGTAAAACTGCTTGTTAACCCTAGCTGTAAAAATCTTCCTTATTATATCTTTTAAGACTATATCTATAGTATCCAAAACCAAACTTCACTAAATACCTTATTTGCATATTTCTGAACTATCTCCAAACCCAATAACTGAGTTAATCAAAACCATAGTTCTGAACATACCAGGTTTACTCAAGCCTATCATAGTCACCACAGGCCGATAATTTTACAAAAAAATAAGAGTTAACACCATACGAAAAAAATACCAAGAACCCTTCGAAACATATTTCAACTCTCCGTAATTCTAAACTATGCCTTTTTTAATCTCAAAAAGGACCTCTGCTATTTATAAAGCCCACTCTAAGCATTTTCTATTTGAATTGGCCTTATCCAAAGTTGATAGCGCAAGTTCCAATTCTCATAGTACTATTTCTACTGGTTGATGCTATTGAGTAAATAACTGATATCAATTCCTTAAAAATCCACAAATGTTGTGCCTCAAACACTATTCAAACAACCAGGTTCCCATGACTTGCCTTTACAGAAAATCACAGATCACCCTAAAAACTTCTTATACCATAATCATGTACCCTACAAACATCACCAAATATCTATACAACTCATCACAATATCCCATGAAATTTTTATCAACTAGGTAGTATCAATCAACCCAAAGCTTCAACAACCCTATAAAACTGTAAGCCCTTTGGGTAATACACACATAAGTAATCTGTTATAACATAACTGCTCAACCCGATATGGAAATGCAAATTATCCAACTTTCTCTGATTGTCACCCAAACCATAATTAAATCTTCAAAAACATCATTACCAAGCTCTTTATAAGTCTATGCCAAATCATTCCATCTTCCACTAATGAATGTCCCATCCTTTGATGTCAGTTCTAAACTTAAAGGCTGAAATTTACACAAATCTTTAACTTGTACCAAGGATTTATACCTGATGCCTTTTTTCTTCATATTTCTCAACTTGTACTGATCATGCAATGTTTCTAGGACTTTAAATTCTCAACTTTACCCATTGCAAAATTCTGAATACTTCGAACACCTCCAATATACTAGCCTCCTATCCTTTCTCTTTGCTAGTTCACTATTATATATTCATCAACACAAAGTACTAAATTCTGTAACCCATGTGTTTTTTCATGCATAAGTACTTCGATATTGATCTTGGGTGTATTTATATGTCATTAGAGTGTTTTACCCATATTGATCCGAGTTTTGAGAATAATATTTGCCTAGAATTGCTTATTTTGATCTAATATCATTGACACCGAGATAACCAATGTGATTAGATGTTCTTTATTTAGGAAAACAAGGTGAAATGAACCTGTTGGAGCACAAATGAGGATGTAGAGCTTTTGGAGTACTTATGAACGAGTTCATTGGGTAAATCAAGGTTGGGACTTTCACAGGCACAAGGCACCAACACCCAAATTAAATGCAACACTTATTGGCACTGCAATAGACGCATGGCACCACAAGATGCAAAATTTGTGAAACATTAGTACTACAGCAGGTGCATGGCGCCAAGGCATAACAGACCTAAATTTTAGCTTATTTTGTAACCCGAAACCCATTAGGTTTTGGGGTATTTTTCCCACTACTATATATATATATATATATATATATATATATATATAAGGGTTCTTGATCATTTTTAGAGGGACAAAACATCGACAAAAGTTCACTAATAGGTTTCTCTTCCTCTTTAATTTCTCAGTTATTTCTTTATATGAACACAACACATTATTGTGTTTTTAGCATGAGTGGCTAAAAAACCCTTGTTCTGGGGTTAAGGCCAAACACATGATTGTATTTCATACTGTCAAGTTGGTTTTACGTTGATTTATCATATTGGTTGTTCTTAATCTCTTGCTTAACACTATTTTAATGCTTGTCCGATATTAAGATAAATGTATAATCCTCTTGTGAATTCTGAAGGAGAATCATTAGGGTAGAAGTAAAGGTTTGATTCCCATCTAAGATAGGAATATACTTAGAACGCCTTATTCGGTTGTAAGACAGAAAGATATTTTAATGAACCTAACTTGAGTTATCACATCCCTACTCAACAATGTAATTGTTATATCAAATTAGGTAGATGATTAGAGGTTCAAGAGACCATAATCGTATTAACAACCTTGTAAGCCAACAACCAAATAAACAAAGTAGCTAACATGTCAAGCCCCGAGAGTACACCCTGGATGTGACACGATGCTTAAGACTACAAGTAGAACAAAGCTAACCCATAGTATCTAGCTTAGAACTAAGCCTTATATAATTTGTTTAAAGTCACGAGCGGAACAAGAATTTATTTAAAAGAAACATAGATACGATGTATCAAGTCTGAAGTTTGTCAACATAAATTGAGAACAATCCCAATACTGAATGATAACTAAAATACTACTAAGTCTAGACAAGCCTGTAACATACTAAAGAGCCCTAGGATAAACCCCAGCTGACCCAAAAACATAGATGTCTGAACTGGACATAAAGTTGAACTACTGAAATAAAATAGGAAACATGACAAAGTCCTTGGAATATAAGGACTCACCAACTAGATGGGAGTAGGCACTGACGATTACAACTAATCATGAGTCTAAAGGTGAACACTTAAACCTACCTCATGAGAGGATACAGAACAAAAAAAGTGTGTGGTTAGTACTTTGGAATGTACTAAGTATTTGAGGGATGCATGTCATACATATATACGACTGAAATAGATCATGTGAGGAGTAAAACATGTGCATAAAAAGTATATAATGACTCACTTCATTTCATACAAATATAGGATGAAGTAGGAAAACATAGATATAAAGGATAAAGAATAGTAACTGAACAAACTAGTGAGCCATATACACTTAAAGTACAAAAATGGTTTTCTATGGGAGATTCTCTTAACCGATATACCCCATTTGAGCAACTTGGAGTTCAACTTGTAACCATTGTTTGGAGGGTGCTAAATACCTTACTAGGGATAGAGAACCATGGTTTGATGTGATCATTCATGAGCCTATTTTTGGAAAAAAAGGGGGGGATAATCTCAACTGGAGAGGACCCCCTTGAAAGGGAGACCGTCTCAACTGGCGAGGACTCTCTTGATAACCTATGGTGGCACGAAGTTTGGGAATTTGGGTTGTTATCTAAATCCGCAATCCCTCAGTGCTAAATACTACTCCCAAAACATATCATATTTCTTATACTATAGTAATTTATCATGAAGTAGGCATAAATTAGTTTTTAAATTTGAAAACCAATTATGCTTCTGTTTCTATCTTATGTCAACATGTAAAGCTTTCTTGATTTGCATACTAATTCCATGACCATATGGCCTAATCATGTCAAATAACTTATATCATACTGAAATCATGTAGAATATGCAAATTCATGGAGGTTTAGGTAAATTCATGTGAAAATAGATAAAGTTCATGCTTAAAACTCATAAAGTAGAAATTCATACATTTTGAAAACATTAATAACCATAGGGAACATGAAAACTATAGAATGAAAGCAAAATCATAAAGTGGGTATAAACCCTAGGATTTAAATTTGGAAAAATCCATGCTTAAAACTGAATTTAGGGGAACAAGGATATAATGAAATCC
The DNA here is from genome assembly GCA_031232105.1 of Capsicum rhomboideum. Classification (NCBI taxonomy): domain Eukaryota; kingdom Viridiplantae; phylum Streptophyta; class Magnoliopsida; order Solanales; family Solanaceae; genus Capsicum; species Capsicum rhomboideum. Next base: position 125,204,770 of record CP124716.1, read on the forward strand.
TTGTTGAATCCCCACATACCTGGTCTTGTTGATTTCTTAAAGGAAGGCATGAATTTAGATCCTTGGGAGTTGAAGTTTTAGAGTAAAATCCTTATTTCATTTTATTGAGAGTTAGAGGAGAATGAATGATGAAAATTTGATAAGTGTTGAGGGAATAACGTTTATTGGGTGATTTAAGTCATGGGGATATGTTTTGGGGTAAGGAAAGGTTTTGGGGTAAGGAAAGGACCAAACTACCCTTTAGAAAACTATGCAAAAGTGTAGAAAAATCCCATTTGATGATCCAGGTGATGTCCCATCAACCCCCTGACATCTCATCACCTATCCCCTCATTTTTTGGCAACTATTTTTTTTATCTTAATGGATAGCTTGATGACACCACTTGATGGGTCATCACTCAAGTGATGGCCAACTTGACGGGTCGTCGCTCTCTAGCAGACAGACACCCTCTGGTAAATGGAGCATAATGTTTTACTCCAGTTTTGGATTGGCAAACAGTTTGCATCGTTGGAAAGAAGACTCTAAGACCTTTAATTTAGTGGGTCTTGACCTGTAAAACTCTTCATATTCAAGGATTTATGATCATTTAAAGTTGACCTTAGAAAAAATGTCATACTAAAACTCAATCGGTATGGAAGCTTTTAACTCAACTTTGATCTAGAGGTTCAATTCCTTATGATCTTAATTCATATCCAAATCTCTTCATCTACTAAGGAATTGATCTTAACACCTATGTAAAATTAGAAATCATTAGATATGGGTCTATACACATTTGATGAATGGTTTGGATCTTAGATTGGAAATTCAAGGTGTCACAATATATCTCCCTTGGGATTATTCGTCCACGAATAAAGGTCAAAGCTATAAAGAGCATGTAAATGGAGTAAAATAAGATTTATTTAGGATATCTATGCCACATATACGAGCATGAACTAAATTGTGTTAACAATAGGGGTCTAGCTATCACTACTAAGAAATGTAGAAGCGTGAGCTATTAGCGCAAGAAGTAGCATAGGCATGAAGAACATTAACAAGGACGTGAACTTGGCCTCTATTGGCCTCCGTAAGACTTGGAAAGGGAACTCTTATTACATTTCAAGGGAACAAATCATAGGTATGATTCATGTGAGACATATGACAAAAGCTCATAAAGTATGAATGATATGGTTTCAAACAAACCATAGGACACACACTATTTGTAGCTACTTAACTTGAAACGTGGGTACCCTGCACATGAGGTAAGAATAATACTACTATGCATTCAGCTATACGACTGATTACTTCTAAGCTTAGCAACACTTCTCAAACACGTTTCTCCTTTTGAATACTACACTTTATTAGATGCAACTTATAGCCTTCACAAGGGTACAAGTGACTACTTCTACCAAATTTGAGTTGAACTACATGCTCTCACCTTGTTCAAGCCTAACTCAGAGTCACAAGGCACTGCACAAGAAGCAACAATACTAGTCTAAACTATGGGATTTTGTATCTTATGTCTTTTTAGAGCTCTCTTCTAAAGAAAAATACTCCTTACCACTTAAACAACTAACTCCGAGCTCAAATCAAGAATTCACTAGTGCACATTGCATTCATTCACTTGTATAACAACATAATATTCAAGCCTATAATTATAACCACATATGAACTTCTGGGAAACCAAACCATTTAAGAATTTTCTCATCTTCTCTAAAAATTTTACCAATGATAATTTAATGAATTATCACTAACAAGGCACACCAAAACTTCTCAACGAACTATTACATATGCCAAACTTTGCCTTGATCTCCCTCCACACTTATAACCTTAGATAGAACAAGCATACAATAATTTTCCATAATAAGAAACATCTACTCTCTCCCATCTAAGCCATTGTTCAACCACTTTCATCACCACTATCTTAACATAAGGAAGGGTCACTAAAGGAATAAAGCATGAGGATCTCAAGTAAGAGGGATGCTACTCCTCTATGACTTATACTTACTGGGACCTTGGCAGTTGGAAATGGAACCTGTGAGGTAAGGTATCACAGACACAGATACTTCATATATTAACCCATGAAGTGTGAGTGGAGAGTTGTTTTGGGTATGGATATGACATAACCATTTATTACTTTCATATGTAGGTGTATGAAGGGCTTAGAGAAAAGGATCATAAGCATGAATTTATTCAAGAGATTTGATCTGAGAATGTACATGACGTAGTGTGGCTTTCACTAGTCATTAAGGAACTCATGAGAATGTACATGACGTAGAGTGAATTCCACTAGCCATTAAAGACATTTCATGAGTTCATAAGACTGAGCATACTATGAAATCGAAGTGCATATATCATGAGTTGCATATCATAAAGCTGGAAGTCATAGATTCGTGGATTAATATAGGGGTCATTGTTTTAAAGCTATTGCTTCTTATTCTATAATATGAGCATGGATGTGAATCTACGTGAAGTGTAAGAGTATGGGTTATGGGCATGATGCAAACACGCAAGACATGAGTAGGCTGTCATAATGACTGAAATTCGAGGAATACTCAAGAGTAGAAATGAATTGCTATGCTATCATAACTCTTTTTGAAATGTATCACAATCTAATTCACAAGACTAGATTTGGTTCTTTGCCCTATCATCTCCCCCTTAGATTAAGGCCGAAATTCTAAGTCTGTGGGTCTATTCCATACCCTCTAAATTGAGCAAAAATTTCTTTACCCTAATGGTCTAGGTGTCACTATACACATGAACTATTAACTTACCTGGATAAACTATATTTAAAAGGTACTAGCTCCATTCTAGGTTATTCCCTTAAGAGATACCACTCTTAACTTCCTCCATCTTCTAAAACCATCATTCTATAACTTAAACTCTTACTAGTGAACATAACCAATTCTCCTAACACCTCATAATCTGATCTTTCTTGTTTTTTTCTAACATCACATGTCTAAGTTTGGTTCATATCCATCCGAAATAATGAAGAATAAAACTTTACTAAGAGACCCATCACCATTTATCTCTAATTTTTGATTTGGCTCTTAAGAACACCATATAATACATACTATACTTAGCCTTCTCCATACCTCTCCATACCTAGAAACTTTAAGGATACTAACTAGGAGAACAAAACACTTAAAAATCTCAGAATACCATACAACCATATACTACCTTAGGTTCATTTCTATTTTTTTGATGCTTAAGGATCTTATTTATCTAATGAATTAGTCACCATTCATTATCTCACCTAGGGATCATATCTATCTTATACCTCCACTATCACACTTATTGAAAATTTATGAACTTAAATTCCTGTATACGCTATTTTAAGCCTACTAGATCGACTCTACAAAACTAGCATCATCATCCCTATATAATCACCATCCTTATCTCACTAAGCGACCACAAGTCAAACTTAGAGTCTAACACTCGTTATGGACAGCCATACAACTTCTCGTACACAATATAAAACTTCTACTACTAGGTAGGGATCATATAAACACTAATCCACCAAGAACTATAAACCTTAACCCCACCTCCTATCTAGATCCAATGTATAAGCACCTCCCTCTTCCATTATCTTACTACCTTTCCTTAACACAACACTTAGAAAAGGAATCTGGGAACCACATATGCATGCAAGAAAAAATCTAGAAACATACCTGGTTCGGCTTTAGGAGAAGTATCCTGATACGAATGGCTCGATAATAAAAAGAATTGATGCTGGAGTTGACCTCCATCCGCACTCAAAGAAGCTCTTTAATGCTGAGCTAGGAGACCTAGAGGAGCTGTTAAAGAGGTAGATTGTGCTAGAGCACGGGAACTTCTGCTGCTCTGCCTGGCTGATGGGCAATCCTTTATCTTGTTGGCCTAACTAACCATATTTAAAACACCCATACATTACTCAATGACATTCACTTAGATGGAACTTACCACACTTACTACAAATCAAATAAGTACGACCTCTGGTACCCTTTCTTTTTCTCTTCTTCAGTTTCTCTCCCTCACCAAATGGATTAGTAGGGACTGCAATCTATTGATTTAACTGGGAAGTCACATCTTGAGCCAATATTTGTATAGCATCACAAAACTCTACATTAGAGATCTGATGCTAGTTTTCATTCGTGTGACCATTAGCTCTGCGTGGAGGCATTTCTATCATGGGTAAAACACGAGTTAGAAGGAGACATAGAGTTAAACTCTATCACATAATAAGGATTATTAAAGAAAATATGTTTCCTAATAACATTTTGTAGCCTCTTACTCATAAGTATGGAACACTTCAAACCTATGAATAAGACTCTACGTAATGTGGCTTGACAGAACCCCTAGGACACCTTAGTCCTGACTCTGTTACCAAGTTTTTCATGCCCTGAGAGTACACCCTGGACGTGACACGATGCTTAGGACTACAAGTAGCCTAAAGCAAACCTGTGGTATCTAGCTTAGCACTAAACAGCTAAACTATATACAATTTGCTTAAAGTCACGAGCGAAAGCAATTATTTATTTAAAAGAAACATAGATACGATGTATCAAGTCTGAAATTTGTCAACATAAACCGAGAACAATCCCAATACTAAATGATAACTAAACAACTACTAAGTATAGAAAATCCTCTAAAATACTGAAGAACCGCTGGCATAGACCCTAGCAGACCTAAAAATATAGATGTCTGAACTGAACATAAAGGTAAACTACTAAAATAAAATAGGAAACATGACCAAGTCCTCAGAACATGAGGACTCACCAACTGGATGGGAGTAGGCACTGGAGATTATAGCTAATCATGAGTTGGAGGGCAAACATCAGAACCTACATCATGACAGGATGTAGAGCACAAAAAATATATGGTCAGTATTATAGAATGTACTGAGTATATGGGGGATGCATATCATGCATATATACGACTGAAGTAGATCATATGAGGGGTAGAACATATGCATGATAAGTATAGAATGACTTACTTCATTTCATACAAATAAGTTGAAGTAGTAAAATATAGATATAAAGAATAAAAAAAAAAACTGAATAAACTCCTGAGCCATATACACTTAAATTACAAAACTGGTTTTTTGTGAGAGATTATCTTAATTGACATGACCCATTTGAGCTACATGGAGTCCAACTTGTAACTCTTGTTGGAAAGGTGTTCAATACCTTGCCAGGGGTAGAGAACTATAGTTTGGCTTGATCACTCATGAGCCCATTTTTGAAAAAAAATGAGAGATAGTCTCAACTGGCGAGGACCTCCTTGAAATAGAGATAGTCTCAACTGGTGAGGATTCCCTTGATAATCTACGGTGGCACATAGTTTGGGAATTTAGGTTGTTATCTAAACCCGCATTCCCTCGGTGCTAAATACTACTCCCAAAATATATTATATTGCTCATACTGTAGTAATTTATCATGAAATAGGCATAAATTAGTTTATATGTCTGAAAACTAATTATGCTTCTATTTCTATCTCATGTCAACATGTACAGTTTTCTTGATTTTTATGCTAAGTATGTGACCATAAGGTCTAATCATGTCAAATAACTCATATCATACTGAAATCAAATAGAATATACAAATTCATGGGGGTTTAGGTAAATTCATGTGAAAATAGCTAAAGTTTATGCTTGAAACTCATAAAATAGAAATTCATACAATGTGAAAACAATAATAACCATAAGGAATATGAAAATTGTAGAGTGAAACCAAAATCACAAAGTGGGTATAAATCCTAGGATTTAAATTCGAGAAAACTCATGTTTAAAACTGAATTTAGGGGCATGAGGTTGGAACGAAATCCTTGTTGAATCCCCACATACCTGGTCTTGTTGATTTCTTGAAGGAAGGCTTGAATTTGGACCCTTGGGAGTTAAAGTTTGAGAGAAAAAGCCATTATTTTCTTGAGAGTTAAGAGGACATTGAACGATGAAAATTTGATAAGTGATGAGAATATAATGTTTATTGGGTGATTAAAGTCATGGAGATAGGTTTTGGAGTAAGGAAATGACCAAACTACCCCTCAAAAAACTATTCAAAAGTGCAGAAAAATCCCATGTGACGGTTCAGGTGACGTCCCGTCAACCCCCTGATGTCCCGTCACCCATACTATCACTTTTGGGCAACTTTTTGAGCTTACTAGATAAGCTTGACTACTCCACTTGATGGGTCTTCACTCAAGTGATGGCCAACTTGACGGGTCGTCACCCAAGTGACGGGTCATCACTTTGGTCGTCACTCTCTGGCAGACACCCTCTGGTAAACTAAGCATAACTCTTTACCTCGGTATTGGATTGACAAATAGTTTGTAGTGTTAGAAATAAAACTCAAAGAACTTTAATTTGGTGGGTCTTGAGCAGCAAAACTCTTTGTATTCAAGGAGTTATGATCATTTAAAGTTGACTCAATTAGTATGGAAACTTTCAACTCAACTTTGAACTAAAGGTTCCTTATGATCTTTAGTTTATTTTCAAAGCTCTTCACACATAAAGGAATTGATCTTAACACCTATTTATAATTAGAAATCATTAGATTTGAGTCTATATACATTTGATAAACGGTTCGAATCTTAGCTCAAAAATTCAGGGTGTTACATAACAAGAGTTTATTGTTATACATGATTACAACATGTGCCTTAGCCCTAGAATTCCTCTAAAATATTGTTTACAACGTTGTTGAGTAGTCTACATCTTTAATTATTTGTTTTAAATCCATTTATAATCACTAAACAGCTTCTTTCATTTGGCTATAACTATACTTGTTTGATACACTACTAGTGATTAAAATAAGAAACTTACTGAAATCAAAGTCCTTGTGGGTTCGATATCCGCCTCGAAAGAGATTCTATATTACTTGCACGATCACATACACTTGTATGTCCGATTGGATACAATAAGTTTTGTCTCCATTGCTGGGGACTTAGAAAATTAGTGATTTTCTAATTTTCGATTTTATTGGAACTATACAAGTGTTGACAACTTGATCTTAGCAGCTATATTTGCAGGTATAATTGGAATTCTGAAAGCTGACTTAGAATCGAGAATTGGTTGAACCATATCCTAAACTAGAAAGATACTTACATTAGTAGAGATAGCAGCCATGCTTCAATACCCAATTTAACAACTCCATCCAGACCCGCAGGAAGAGATTATTCCTATAGTGATGGAAAAAGTATAACCTACGCAAAGTGGAAATCCCACTCTCTACTTATGTTACCTCCACCATTAAGAAACCTGAACCAAGAGGTCGATTTGAGATAAAACAGAATATGGTACAATTGTTGCACACCAACGGCAGCTCACAGGTCTCCAACATGAAGATCCACAACAAGATCTATAGAATTTCTTGGAGATCAGTGATACATTCATTCCCACATGAGTCTCAATTGACTATGTGAGACTTACACGTTTCCCATTTTCATTATTAGGAGAGGCTAAGAGGTGTCTGGAAGTTGAACCACCAAACTCAATCACAACTTGGGATGACCTCACAAAGAAGCTCTTAATTCGATTCGTCCCGTCTGGGAAAATTGCAAGGTTGAGAAGTGAGATTCTAAGCTTCAAGAAGAAACCAGGAGAAAATATCTATTAGTCATAGGAGATATTTAAGTCTCTCCTAAGAGATTGCCCTCATCACCAGTAATCAAATGATGTGTTGGTGCATACTTTTCCAGAGAGTTTGGACCCAATAAATAAAATGTTGTTAGATTCTGCAGCAGGGGGTCAAGCACTAGAGAAAATATATGATGAGCTAATTGCTCTACTGAATCGCATTGCATAGAGTAACCTAGAGTGGAATGGAGATTCTTTGAGAAATATGGAAAATAAACATGTTGTTATGGGGAAAGGCTATCCTGAAGATTGGGTTGATGAGGTAAGGCTAGCAAAAACATGTCCCACCATTAGGCACGCAGTGAGTGCAAAGGGGTTAGACTTTACATTTGAGGAGCCAGATAAATGCAACCTCACCCTTATTCATGAGTTTTATGCTAATTGGGACACTACTTCCAGGCGCAACAACAAGGTAAGTTTGAGGGGCCAACTTATCAGTTTCACCACGATAAGGATCAATGGGTTCCTTGGCACTCTTGCTATTGATTCAACACCTTTCTTCTAGTTGAATGATGTACCTCCATATAGGGACATATGTCATACTCTTTGTGGGGAACATTCCATATCTCGGTGGGAAAAAGGTGAAAACAACAAGCATCTTACACTGTCCTATACAAATTTCTCCAAAGCTACATGGGTAAGGTTAAAACTTGTATGTTCTTCACTCCTTTCGGGAAAGTACCATTTTGAGGTCACTTGGGAGAGGGTGATTTTGGTATATATGTTGCTGATGTGCCATGGTTACATGTCACTTTTGATGCTTAAAACAAGAAAAATATCCAATAACTTGGGTGTGTTTTGTTGGTATGATGTGGTTTCTGTCCTACTTTGCAGGAAAACAGGTTTTAAAGGAAAAATGATCAAAAAGGAAAAATCAAGCCCGAGAACGAAGTGTCGGAAGAAGAAAGATCAAGAGTCTGCACCAGAGAAGGAGTCACGACACTACCCACATGACATGGACCTGACCCTCGTACATACACGATATGGGTAATATATCCACCCTCTAGCCATGACCTGTAAGGATAATTTCCCTCTATGTACTAATACCCCAGACACAAGTTACCAACCCATGAGAAAAATACCGAAACATTCCATATTTAGAAATAAGGTAGGTAAAAATCATACAACAATGCAAAATCCTTGAATTGACCACACCAAACGACATGCACTAACAATCCACACTAAAAAGTAGTTAACTTGCATATATAACACAAATTGAATTAAACTACAATACCATCACCTACCTCGAACCAAGCTTGCACAACTCCTCTAAGCTGAAGCTTTGTTCTTCCTTCGATTTCCACTTGCTCTTGGTCTAGAACAAGCATATAAACATATAATTAATGAAATGACCTGCCATGTTGGGAATTATAACTCACACCCAACCCCTAGGCCAAGTTCATGATCATTCTCTTCCCGTTCTAGGACTTTTCTACCGAAATTCACCTAGAACTACCAAGTCCATGGGTAAATTTGTGAATTAACAAAATAAAAGGGTAAAATAACTGTTATAAATCTAAACCCATTAACTTAGTTCTTAATTTCCCCCTTGAATAAGAAAACAACCAAAATCAGCCCTAAAACCCTCCTCGAACTCCTTAATTTAGCAATTCTAAGGCATAATTATCAATTACTAGTTAACGGGGATGAATTCCTTACCTCAATGAAGCTAAATGATGAAAAACTGGTGAAAATCATCCTTATTTTATCCCAAAACAAGTTTTAGAAAAATAAACTATTTTGGGGAAATAATTTAATTAAATCTGCAACCATCGCTATAGCGGGAATTTCTCCGCTATAGCGGTGTGCCTGTCGCTATAGTGGTATCAATGGGATAGAATGTCCAGTTTTGCCCAAAAATTTCAATTTTCACAACACACCTTAAACCCAGGACATTCCAAACAATACCCATTACGCTAAGATCAATTCCTGGAGTTCTACTTACCCAATTTTGATTCTGTAAAATCCTACAGATTCCTTATCATCTTTGTTAACTAGAAATCAAAACAAAACCCAACAAACTTACCCAAATCATTCCCAGACATCCCTAGACCATACCTCACTCCGATTCCATCCGAAACTAGCCCAGCCTAAAATTTGTAACTTCAAATCAGGGAAGAATTTTAACATGGGACTATTAACGAAAATTTTATACATAAAGATGAAAATAGTCGTTACAATAGATACCAATTTACCTATCGTTCATTCCCAAATGATCAAACACAAAAATAAGCTAAAATGAGGAGAAAAGAGAGTACTTGTATCCTCAAACAATTGATGGTACTTGTCCCATATATCCTTCTCAGTTTTTCAAGTGGCTTCCTTAATCGGACTATGCTTCTATTGAACCTTAACCAAACGAATTTCCTTCATTCTCAACTTTCAAACATCCCAATCTAGAATCGCTACGGGCTCCTCCTCGTAAGCCAAATCCTTATCTAAAAGAACTGAGTCCCACTTAATGATATAGTATCTATAACCATGGTACATTTTGAACATAGAAACATGAAATACCAAATGGACTCATGACAATCCCGATGGCAGAGCTAACCGGTAAGCAACTAGACCCACAGCTTTAAGAACCTTGAATGGACCAATATACTGAAGGATTAGCTTGTCCCTCTTGCCGAACCTCATGACTCTCTTCATGGGAGGCACTTTAAGAAAAACTTGCTCACCAACCTTAAAGTCTATGTCTCTTACCTTATGGTCCGGATACTCCTTCTGTCTACTTTGAAAAGCCAACAACTTGGTTTAAATGAACCTTACTTTTCCTTGAGCCTCCTTCACCAAGTCAGTGCGTAAAGGTTTAACACCACCAGTCTTAAACCATCAAATAGGTGACCTACACTTCCTTCCATAGAGTGACTCAAATGGTGTCATATCAATACTGGAGAGATAGCTGTTGTTGTATGAAAACTCACACAACGAAAGGAAATGGTCCCAATGACCACCAAAATCAATCACATTGGCCCTCAACATATCCTCTAACATCTGAATCGTCCTCTCTGACTGCCCATCTGTTTGAGGATGCAAGGTCGTGCTAAATGTGAGCTTGGTGCCCTACTCCTAAATATAATTTGTCCCAAATTTGGACATGTATTTTGCATCTGTAGTAGAAATAATAGTAAGTGGAACCCCATGAAGTCTCACAATCTACTTGACATATATCTTAGCTAACTATTGAGTGTTGTAGTCTACCCGAACCGACAAGAAGTGAGCAGATTTTGTCAACCGATCCACTATCACCCAAATGGAGTCATATTTTTCCAGGGTCTTAGGAAGACCTACCTCTAAATCCATGGAAATATGCTCCCATTTCTACATAGGTATAGGCATCCTCTAAAGCAACCCTGCAAGGCTTTGATGTTCATACTTTACCTGCTGACAATTGTGACACTTGGACACATAATACACTATGTCATTTTTCATCCTGGGCCGCCAATAAAGCTACCTCAAATCACGGTACATCTTGGTCGTACCAGGATAAATAGAATAACATGAACCATGGGCCTTTGAAAGTATATCACGAATCAAATCACCAACTTGAGGAACACATAAACTTCCCTTAAACCACAACACCCCATTCACAGCAATAGCAAAGTCCTCCACACACCACTTTATTCTGGAGTGCACTCAACTTCTTGTCCTCAAATTGCTTGGCCTTAATCTGGACCCCAAAATGTTGACTTCACCTCAATAATAGCCAACACTCCACCCCTGTCTGAGACCCCAAACTGCATGCTCTGAGATGCTAGAGTTTAAAACTCTCTATCTAATGATTAACTAGACACCCTCAAGAATGACAAGCTACCCATAATTACAGCTTTTCGGCTCATTGCGTCTGCCACCACATTGACCTTACTTGGATGATACTGAATAGTCACATCATAATCCTTCAACAGTTCCATCCATATTTTCTGCCTTAGATTCAAATTCCTTTAAGTAAACACATGATGCAGGCTATGGTGATCTGTGAAGACCTCACACTTGACACCATAAAGATAGTGTCTCCAAATCCTTAATGCAAACACCACCACTGCCAACTCTAAGTCAAGGGTTGGGTAGTTTCTTTCATGAGGCTTCAACTTCCTTGAATTATAAGGAATGAAATTCCTATCCTACATCAACATAGCACCCAAGCCCAAAATTAAAGTATCACAAAACACTATAAAGTCCTTACCTTCCACTGGCAACGAAAGGATAGGCGTTGTAGTCAAGAGTGTCTTGAGCTTTTGGAAACTCTCTTCATATTGACTGACCAGACAAATGGTACTTCCTTCTGAGTTAACTTTTTCAAGTGCAGTGCAATGGATATAAAGTTATTGACAAACCTGCGGTAATAACTAGCAAGGCAAACAAATCTCCTTACCTCGATCACTGAACTAGGCCGAATCTAATTCTTCACTGCCTCAATCTTCTGGGGATCCACCATCACCCCATTTTCATAAACCACATGCCCCAAGAAGGCAACTAATGACAACTAGAATTCACATTTTGAAAACTTAGCAAATAGTCATTTTTCCTTTAGAATCTCCAAAACTATGCAAAAATGACTTGCATGCTCCTCCTTACTCTTAGAGTAAACTAGAATATCATCAATAAACACGATAATAAAAGAATCTAAGAACGACTTAAATATACCATTCATCAAACTCATAAAGGCTGCAGGTACATTAGTTAACCCAAAAGACATCACCAGAAACTCATAATGGCCATACTGAGTTCTAAAAGTTGTCTTTGGTATGCCCTCCAATCTTATCTTCAACTGATGATAACCCGACCGCAAGTCAATTTTCAAAAGCACTGTCGTACCTTGTAACTGGTCAAACAAATCATCTATGCGTGGCAAGGGATATTTATTTTTTACTGTAACCTTATTCAGCTGTCTATAATCAATGCACATCCTTATACTACCATCCTTCTTCTTACCAAAAAGAACCGGAGCACCTCAAGGTAAAGCACTTGGATTAATAAAACCCTTGTCAAGTAGTTCCTGCAATGGAGTTTTAAGTTCCCTCAACTCTTCTGGAGCCATTTGATAGAGAGGAATTGATATAAGGCGAGTGCCCGGCTCTAAGTCAATATAGAAATCAATATCTCTATCTGGAGGCATACCCAATAGGTCTGAAGAAAACACATCCTGGGATTTGGAAATTACCAAAATTGACTCTATAGAAGAAGACCCCACACTCATATCCCAGAGATGTGCTAAAAACACTGAACAACCCTTCCCCACTAACCTTTTGGATCAAAAAAATGATATAATTCTCACTGGTTCATCCTTATACACTCCCTCCCACTATAGTTTATCCATTCTTGGCATAGCTAGAGTCAAGTCTTAGCATTACAGTTTAAAATAGCATGATATGGAGATAGCCAGGTCATACCCAGAATTACATTAAAATCCAACATATCCAGAATAATCAAGTCTACCCAAGTCTGAAAACCCTCAAATAATATAGAACAAGAATGGTAAAATGGGTTACTACCATAGACTCACAAATCGGAGTAGACACATAAATAGAGAAATCAAGTACATCACAAACTAGATTCATACCCACTGCAAACTAAACAGATACATAAGAATAAGTAGACCCCAGATTAAATAGAATAGAAGCCATCAGAAAGAAGCAAAAATAGTACCTGCGATAACAGCATCAGAAGTTGTGGCATTAGTCTTTCCCAAAAATACATAACAGTGAGCCCGATCAATAATTTGAGCTAACTCATTTCTCGGTTGTGCTCCTCCCCTTGCGCCATCATTTCTTCGACCACCCCGGCCACCTGCCTAATTTCCTCATCCATCCTATGGATGACCCTTGCCATTTTCTCTTTCCTCTCTACCCGCTGGAACTATAGCTCGAGTTTTCTACTGTACCTGCACTTTCGCCTGTCTCACAGGATATTTCCTCTTAAAAAGACCAACAATACCATAGTAAAAACACCCTCGCTCGAGAGAAGGCCGACTCGAAGAAGAGTAAGAAGCCTCTTGGCCCCTAACAACCTGTGCCTGAGAAGAAACCTTAGCTGGGAGCATAGTAGAAACCGGCAAGGCTGATCGAATAGGGTGAGCTTCATAAGCCTACGGACCGTGGCCCTTAGAATAAGACCCACTGAAATTCCCAACATTATGAGACTTCTTGGCTAACATTTTAGCCTGACCTGCTTGAGTAACCCCCTCCAATTTCTTCACATAATCTGACAGCTCATTGAACCCTTTCCCTACAAAAGTCATATGAACAGTCAAAACCTGAAGATCATAGTTCAAACTCTTGACATAGCACCGAATCCTCTCCTCCTTAGTAGCCAATAGTTGAGTAGCATAGTGAGGAAAAGCATGGAACTTAGCCTCATAAGCTACAACTGACATATCACCCTATTCCAACGCCAAAAACTCATCCTTCTTGTGATCCCAAGAGCACGAGGCACATACTTCTCTAAAAATAAAGCATGGAATTGTTCCCAAGTCAATGGAGGAAAAATCAGTGACCAACATTCAATATATGCCCTCCACCATTGCTTAGCATCCTTCTCCAATAAAAAAAGTCACAAACTCAACAACACGCTACTCAATAATACCCATCTTGGGCAACCTCTCATAACAGTCAATAATAAACTCAAAAGCGTCCTAAGACTTAGTACCCTAAAAAGTAGGTGTTTTCATCTTCAAAAACTTAGTGAGCAGATCATACTCAGTACCTGTCATCACAGAACCTAAAATTGAACGAGGAAAAGCATCCATCCCTGAAGCCTCATCCATCCTTGGAGCCATAGCAGCAATAGGGTGAATAACCGAATCCTGAAAAATTGGCACAAGAGGAGTAGATCCAGTCCCAACCAACCCACTTAGGAAATCTAACACCTGTTAAATAAACTCAGCAGACATAAGAGGTAAGGCTGCAACCCCAGTTGGTGCCGCCACCTCGGGCTCTATTCCCTACTCCTCTACTACTTATTTTTTCTCAAAATGATCCTGAGGTGGGGGAGGGGATACTGACCCCCATGAGCTTGGCCAGCAGCTACTCGAACTCCATCCTTGGAGGGTGTGGCTTGTCCCTTTCCTCTCATACCTCGCCCTCTTACTCTTCCACTTTTCCTTATATCTGGCTCTTCAGCTAGAGCTGCCAATGCAAGGTTACTGTATAAGTTCCATTGGATCTAGTATTCACCATCTGCAGACAAAAAAGTGAAGAAATCAAATACTAATTTAGATCACCAGATACCTATTGGAATCGAGTTATAGCATTAAAGAAGCAAGAATGATAGATTTCCTAAATTCCTATAGCCTCCTAAAGAAAAATATAGAAGTCTTCATACCATTCTGTGAGACTCTACTAGACCTATTTGGGTATGAAGAGATCGACGAACCTAGGCTCTAATACCAACTTTTTCACAACTCAAACCCATCGTGAGTGGCACCCACACTACTTACCATGTGAGAGAACCATCTACCCTAAATACCAACTCATAATCAACAGTTAATGAAATAATTAGAACTAACCCATCAATAAATATCCAAGTCTAAAAGAGAAATCAAAAGTACAACTAATTGCGGAACATTGTATGTAGCAAAATAAAATCATCCTTAGGAATTGAAAGTCATCTGTACCAAAACATCTAAGATTGTCAAGAAGGGGATGCAACCCCAAAACTGAAAGAAAGTGCATCATGTCCAAAAGAAAGGACTATGTCATAAACAAAAGATCTCATAATAGCCCGGACATGCCACTCACCCTAAAATATGAAGTCAACCACTGGAATCACAAGTGACGTCTCATAGGAGCCGCTGGAATATGCACTGCACTCACAAAATTAAGAGTAGGTGGTATCAGCACATAAGAAAATAATAGTGTATTGGTAGGGTCATTTGGCCAACCCAAGATGAGACTATGAACACTTAACTAAAATATAGTACAAGAAGTTAATCCATGCTCAACTAACATACACTTAGCATATAAAAAGACAAATAACAGTTTAGGACTAAAAACCTTCAAGTGAACAAAATATCACCGAGTCACGTTTAGTCAAGACAAGTAAATATATTTTCTAGTTCACTCATAGAACCGTCAAACTCACCTGACCCTCTTACATACATGTTATGGGTAATATATCTACCCTCTAGCCATGACCTACAAGGATAATTTCCTTCCATGTACTAATACCCCAGACACAAGTGTTTGCCAACCTTGTTTTACCAATAACCCATGAGAACGTCCCAAATACCAAAATATTCCGTATTTAGAAATAAGGTAGGTAAAAATCATACAACGATGTAAAATCCTTGAATTGACCACACCAAATGACATGCACTAACAAGCCACACTACAAAGTGGTTAACTTGCCTATATAACATAAATTGAATTAAACTACAATACCATCACCTACCTCAAACCAAGCTTGCACAACTCCTCTAAGCTGGAGCTTTGCTCTTCCTTGCAATTTCCACTGGCTCTTGGTCTAGAACAAGCATATAAACACATAATTAATGAAATAACCTACCATGTTGGAAATTATAACTCACACCCAACCTCTAAGGCCAAGTTCATGATCATTCCCTTCCTGTTCTAGGGCTTTTCTACCATAACTCATCTAAAACTACTAATTCCATGGGTAAATTAGTGAATTAATGGAATACAAGGATAAAATAACTGTTAATAAGCAAAACCCATTAACTTAATTGACACTGATACTCTGCCTATAGTGGAAGATTAAGATGAAGAGGTCAGTGATCATTTGATTAGAGCATTTGGTTATACCTTTGAGCAAGATATGCAAGAGAAAGTCCAGAAAGTTAGCAAAAAATAGGGTTTATCTCCAAGAGGCCAGAAGAAGAGAGATACTAAAACTAAGCATACTACTACCAATAACTCTGTTGCTATTGACAGAATCAAAACAAGGTCCCAATATAGAAGTTTAGATGATTAGTACAATTTGTTGAAATACAAGGAGTATTAATACTCTATGAGTTCTGGATAGGCTACAAAAACTAAAGAATTTTCATAATCTGAATATTATTGTTGTTCTTGAAACAATAACTGATAATTCCAAGTTGGATTTTTACAAAGTTCAACTAACTGTGGAGAATGCTGCTTGTAATGAGAATGGCAAAATCTGGTTGTTTTGGAGTCATGAAGTGGATTGTAAGGTGCTTGACCATGATGACCAATAGATTACTTGTGAGATCAAATATGTGGCTCATCCCAGTACATATCTTAATAATATTTTTTATGTTAAGTGTAGATATTACATGAGAAGAGAGCTATGGGATAAAATGTTACATTTATCTAATTTTAACAAACCTTGGTGCATTATGGGTGATTTTAATGTAATTGTTGATATTGAAGAGAAGTTGGGTGGTCAGATGTATAATATGAACAAGTGCTTTGATTTTATAGGAGTAATTGAAGCTTGTGGCTTAACTGACTTAGGCTTTCATGGTTAGAAATTTACTTGGTGCAACCAAAAAGAAGTTGATGCTAGAATTTGGAAAAGGCTTGATAGGGCTATGGTTAATGATCAATGGCTGGAAATTATGCCTCACTCTTCCATCACTCACCTTCCATCTACAGGGCCAGATCACTACCCTTTACTTCTGGAGATTAATGAGAGACAAGAAGTTGTGACTAAATACTTCAAGTTCTTGCATTGTTGGGTTGATAATCCATCTTTTATGGACACGGTTAAAGCCTGCTAGTCCAGACCTATTAAAGGAAATGCTATGTGGAGTTTTCACATGAAAATGAAGAGGGTATCAAGTACTCTAAGTTGCTGGTCCAAGAGTGAATATGGGGATATTTATGCTGCTGTGAAAGAGTTTGAGGAGAAGGTTAAAGTTGCTGAAGAAAATTTTATCACCAACAATACTGAGGAGGCTAGAACAAGGTTAAATCACATAAATGTTGAGTACATCAGGTATCTTAAGGTAGAACAAGCTGTTTTGAAACAGAGAACTCAACTTCATTGGTTCAAGGATGGTGATGCTAATTCCAAATACTTTCATGCACTGATGAGGGGAAAAAGAAGAATACTTTTTATTCATAAAATTAGTGATGATCAAGGTGAGTGGATTTAAGGTGATAAAAACATAGCATTGGTTGCTTGTGATTATTTTCTAAATATCTTTACTGGTGAGGAAAAACTTATTGATGAGGAGGTTATTAAATGCATTCCTAGAATGGTTAGTGACAACAAAAATAAACAACTCCAAGATATGCCTACTATTGATGAATTAAAGTATGTGGTATTTTCTATGAGTGCTACATCTATTGCTGGTCCAGATGGTATGAGTGGTAGGTTCTTTTAGGCTTATTGAGAGGTGATTTACAGGAATTTACTGGAAGTCGTGCATTATTTCTTTTATGGCCATGAGATGCCTAAGTATTTTTCACATAACTGTTTGGTTATACTCCCAAAAGTGGACCATTCTAATAAGCTTTTTGATTTTAGACCTATATCTCTCAGTAACTTCACAAATAAGATCATTTTCAAATTGATTTGTCTTAGGCTAGCTCCAATTCTATCTCAGCTTATTTTTGATAATCAGTCAGGGTTTCTCAAGGGTAGAAGCATCTCAGAAAACATTATACTGGCTCAGGAGATCATCTATCAGATTAAAAAACCAAAAGAAGGTGATAATATGGTTATTAAATTGGATATGGCCAAGGCCTATGATAGAGTCTCTTGGTCATACATATGTTTGGTTCTGAGAAGGATGGGCTTTGGTGAAAAATTTATTGACATGATTTGGAGGATAATGTCTAATAACTGGTATTTTATTATTGTCAATGGGTCTAGACATGGGTTTTTTCATTCTACAAGAGGGCTCAAGCAGGGTGATCTACTTTCTCCAGCTCTTTTTATACTTGGTGCTGAGTTATTATCTCGTTTGATGAACAAGTTGCACAACCACTATCTCTATCAGGATTTTTAGATGGAATCTAAGGGTCCTCAGGTCAATCACTTAAGTTTTGTTGATGATGGGAGTATTTTCACATCCACTTGTAAATATTCACTACAATTTTTTATCAAGACATTGCAAGTTTATCAGAGAACTTTCGGCCAACTTATTAATAAAGACAAGAGTCATTTCATGATCCCTTCTAAATCTCCTCTTAAAGTTATTGATAGAGTCAAGTCCATCACTGGTTTCAGTCACAAAGAGATTCCAATTACTTATCTTGGATGTCCACTTTATATTAGAGGGCCTAGAATTATCTACATCACCGGTATGGTTGGTAAGGTGATTTCAAAGATCAAAGGGTGGCAAACAAAAACGCTTAGTTATGTAGGCAGAGCTACTTTTGTGAAGTCAGTATTGCAGTCTCTTCCTATCAATTTTCTCACAGCTATAACCCCTACTTTTACAACTCTTAAACAAATCAAAGGCTTGATTGCTAATTTCTTTTGGGGTTCGACTAAAGAGAAGAAGAACTATCATTGGGCATCTTGGGACACTCGTAGTTATCCCTATAAAAAAGGTGTTATTGGTGTTAAACAGTTAGATGACATCTGTTTAGCTCTGGAATACAAGAAGTGGTGGATTTTCAGATCAAAGACTTCATTGTGGAGTAATTTTTTCAAAGCTAAATATTGTCAAAGAGCCAACCCCATCATCAAGAAATGGGATACTGGTCAATCTCTTAATTGGAAGCATATGATGAATATTAAGAGTAGTATTGAAATCTACATCCAGTGGACTTTACATTCTGGTTCTTGTTTCTTTTAGTGGGATGACTGGCTAGATGAGGGACCTCTTGCATATCAAAATTATTATCTACCAAGGCTGAATAATATGACTGTTTCTCAAGTGCTAAATAATGGAAATTGGGATAAAGATTTAGTGAGACAGCATGCTCCTCAGGCATTGGTTCACAAGATTCTCACTACTAATTTCCAGTACAAGAGGGGGTTGCGATTCAGGCTATCTAGAAGTATAATACTAGTGGAAAATTCACTTGTTCTCCTGCATGGGATCAGATTAGAATAAAAAGGAACAAGTCTATGACTGATACTCTCTTCTGGAATACACAAGTTCCTTTCAAGATTTCTTTTCTTCTGTGGAGAGCACTTCGAGGGAAACTTTCTACTAATGAAAAAATCACCTCATTTGGGTATGATCCAGTAGCATGTTCTTGTTTTCGTAATCCGGGGCTAGACACTATGGATCATATATTTATTTCTGGGTACTTTGCTAAGCATGTTTGGAAATATTTTCTGATTGGTTTGGAATGGAGCATAAAGTCACTCCTTTGAGAAATTTACTTATGAAATGGTGGATGGTGAAACCTAAAAATGAGGGCACAAACTCATGATGCAAACTACTCCAATTTTCATTTGCTCGAACTTATAGAAAAATAGGTGTGCAAGTAAGTATGGGGGTAAATCTTATAGTGTTATAAGAGTGAAATTCTCTATTATTAAGGAGCTGGTCATGCTTTTGCACACTGTATTTCCATATATCCAATGGCCCAATAGTTGGAGGGATTTAGTCTTGATGGTGGAGAATTGTCAGCATGAAATGAGGGTGGTTCAGGTGAAATGGAATCGACCTCATACTACTATGGTTAAGCTTAATACGGATGGTAGTGCACTTGATAATCCGGGTAGGCTAGGAGCAGGTGGTATCATTCGAGATCACATGGGTAAGCTGATTTTTGCTTTTTCTACACCACTTGGAGTGTGTTCTAATAACCAGAATGAAGTTCAAGCAGTAATTTATGGGATTACATGGTGCATACAAAATGGGTATAGTAGGGTCATTCTTGAGGTTGATTCAGAGTTAATTGTTAAGTGGCTTAAGATAACTATTACCCCTCTTTGGAGCTTGTATCACTACATCACTGATCTTCAGGAGTTCACTAGCCTTCTTGATCATTTCCAGTGTAAGCACATTTATAGAGAAGCAAACTTTCCTGCAGATACACTTTCCAAGTATAGTCATGATATTGAGTCACCTCAGCATTATTATACTTATCATCAGTTACCACATGATACGAGAGGTTACTATAGCCTGGATAAGATGGGAATGATTAATTTTAGATAAAAAAAGTTGAAGCAAATAAAGAAACCTCCTTAAAAGTGTGTTGATCAGGAGCTTATGATTGTTTTGAACAAGTTCCCACTTGTGTTCATCTTCTTCATCCAGGTTATGTGCTATAGTAGTATAGCTTTTATGTTTACTTATATTATTTTGCACTGAGAGGATTCCTCTCTTCTAGGTACTTAGATCTAGGTTTCATTTCTAATATCGGGGATGAGCCGACAGGCCTTTGTAGGCTAGTTAACTTTGATCCACCATAGTACCAGAGGTAAGGTTTATGTCCCCCTCTTTGTAGTTCTTTTTATTTATTTATGTTAAGGCTTGGGGTGTACGGCTCAACCCCTGACCGCCACGGGGGGTGAGATCCCAGAGTAAGGTCCGTTTACCAAAAAAAAAAATTTGTTGCACAAGAAAACAACCAAATCAGCCCTAAAACCCTCCCTAAACTCAGTAATTAAGCAATTCTATGGTATAATTATCAATTACTAGTTAACGGGGATGATTTCCTTACCTTAACGAAGCTAAATGATGAAAAATTGGGGAAAATCGCTCTTCCTTTACCCCAAAATGAGTTTTAGAAAAATAAACTATTTTGGAGAAATAATTAATTAAATCTGTGACTTTCGCCGCTATAACGGCATACGTCTTTATATAACGGCATCGCTATAGCAGCAGATGTTGACCAGGTTTGACCGTCGATATAGTGGAAATTTCTCCACTTTAGTGGCGGTCGCTATAGTAAAGTACCTGCCGCTATAGTGGCGTTGATGGGACATAATGTCCAGTTTCTCCCAAAAACCCAAATTATCGTAACACACCTTAAACCCGAGATATTTCAAACAATGTATTTTACGCTAAGATCAATTCTGAGAGTTCTACTTATCCAATTTTGATTCCTTAAAATTCTACAGGTTCGTTATCGTCTTAGCTAACTAGAAATCAAAACAAACACCACCAAACCTACCCAAATCATTTCCAGATTTCCCTAGACCATACCTCACTCCGATTTCATTTGAAACTAGCCTTGCCTGAAATTTGTAACTTCAAATTCGGGAAGCATTTTAACATGGGCTTTTAACGAAATGTTTATATATAATGACGGAAATGGTCGTTACACTAAGGTTATGTTGTAAACTAAGGCTAATTACTTTATTCATGCTAAAATCAATAATTTAATGGTATTGTGTGTTCATAAGCCAAGCTTTATGACTGAACAATAATTTATATGAAAATACTGTAAAATCAAGTTAACTGTCCATTTATAAAATATTAAGTTGTATAAGATACCAAAATCATGGAAAGATACATAATTATGCTATGGGAATCATGAGAGAAATGACATCATAAACTAAATAAAAACCTAACTTTAATCTGTAAAGAAACTGAGAAACTCTGAGTTATTTGGGACTCAATGGGTGAAAGAGTACCAATTGATGAAACCCACATACCTAAAAGTGAATTCTTGCTAAAGCTTGAGAGAATTCGGAAGTTTGAGTAGAAACCCTAGTTCTGCCTTGAGAGAAGAAGAATCATCTTCTAAGAATATTTTTAAGTTTTTTGGTGAGAATGAGAGTAAAGGATCGACTAACCCCTTTTAACCCCTCTCAAAATACCCTTAATGATGAAGTATTAATCTAGGAAATAGGAAAAGTACAAAAATGCCAATTAAAACATAACTAATTTTGCTGCAACAGTCGTCACGGGTCGTCGGGATAAGTCATCATGTTTGACAATGACTCATCATACTTGTTGTGACTGAGCAGTTTTTCCCTAGTCCTAGGCAATACTAGACACAACGGCTCATCATCACAGATGATGAGTTGTAATGTGGACTCATTGTCACTGGAAGGAAAAATCAATCTTTAGGACTTTGGGTAATTTCACTCATAATAAGTATTGGGATGACTCGTTGCATCTAACAATGACTCATTGTTAGCAGCCATTGTTACTGGGGAAAATTATAAACTTTCAGGACTTAAGGCTAGACACTCAGGACGAGTCACACAATGGGTTGTTGGCTCTGACCACGATTCGTTGCATGAGTTGTTCTGTGGGAAAATTTTTGATGTCCATCTAGTTTTTTATGCTAAGTTTGAGACAGGACCTTAGGATTTTTAGGGTATTACATATTGGTACATTCCATTATATTCCATTTCTCCTCACATGCATTTTATTATGATATAATTGGTTCTTCTATGAGGGCCTTCAGGTCGATTCTGAGGTGATGATTCATTTGAGGCACCAAGACTTTTGGAATACTATATGAGGCCCCTACAGAAGGATCAAGATTGAGAAGTTATGTGACTATTACTTTAAGGGCCTTCGGATGGAGCTAGAGGGTGTATATGGACCTTACTTCCCCATAGGTTTTAGCTAGCTATATAGGACAAGAGTTTATACGAGTAGAACAGTCATGCACCATACTTATCATCATCTTCTTCATTTGATTACATGGCAAGCATCATACTCATCAAATCCATTTGATTACATTGACTTTGTCTATGAGTAGTAGTTTAACTATGAAAGTGATACTTCGATCCTTGTCTTAAGTTGTTATGAATTTTGAATTACTTGGATGGAATGGTGTACATTGTTCTCCTTATTGACATTTTAACTAGGTGTGGCTTTCCTGATATGCAGGTTTACATGAATTGTGTTGGTTAGTGGAAATTTAGATGGTTCTCTCTATCACTTTGAATTAGGATCAGTTGATGATGATAATGATTACACATCAATAAGTACTCATACTTGTTTATTTCTACACTTTACATACAGATACTGAGCCGATTGTCCCAAGACACCGAATTAGAGTCAGTACTTGGGATATCACTAAGATTTAGATGTAACAACTAACTCATCCTAGTGATTAACAAATCTTCTCTATAACCTTTTTTTATGTTGCTTCCTCGTTTCAAGATGCCTGGAACTCTATGTTGTATTTTGATAATCTTAGATTCTTATACCCTGTGACTTCCAAATTTTGAGTAGTTTTGTTGACTTCCGCATTTATTTTATGAGTTGATCAAATATGATTCAATATTAATACTTGATATTATTCCTTTTTTTGCATATTTACCATGTGGTTCTTTTTTATTATTGGTTTGTCTTACCTATCATCTCAATGAGATAGATAACATTACGACCTGAGTTTTGGGTGACAATATCTGTGATAAGTACTATCTATATATATGAGATTTTTTATGGTGGGCTCCTTGCACCTTGATGTAATAATCCTCATGGCTATTTTATATTTTCAATGTTTTTCCTATTTTGACACTTCTCATAGCTTATTTATATTATTTATGAACTACAGGGCTGTATGGCACAATTCCTGAGGTGATTAGATGAGTTTTAAAGAAGAGTTTTAGTTTTGAAGCTTTGAAGTTTGAAAAAATTTTCCCAACATCAAAAGTTCAAGTTAACGGAGTTGGATTCTAATATTGACAGTTGTGTTAGGTATGAAAGGTGATTTATGATTTTTTTTGGGTGATTGGTATAGATCCCGAGGCACTGGAAAGATTTTGGGCCATAAGATGGATTTTAGTATTTTGAAAAGTTTAGAGTTGACCACAATCAACATTTTGCTAAGAAGACCACGGCCCAGTGATTTGATGATTTCAACAGGTTTGGAACATATTTTATAATTGATTTGTATATTTTGTCTATAGGTTTTGAATAGATTCTGAGGAGTGATTCAAAGTTTTGGTCATTGCTAATGCACCAGCAACTAGTTTTTTGTTCTGCCTGTTCGCGACCAGAGACCCCGTTCGTGAAGGGCAATGTTTGTTGGACGAATTTGGGTGTACTTCATGTTTCCAATGGGTTCATCACTTTGCAGAGAGTTGTGCCGGGGTGTTTTATTGTGTTTGCGGGGCTGGTTCGCATTTGGAAAGAACAAATTTCACTTGGCAGTGTTAAATTCCAATACCATTTTCATAGTTTATAACACGATAATTGGATTATATTCATATTTTTAACTAAATTAAGGCATAAAGAGCTACAAAGTCACACCTAGATAGTGACTTTTTCTTTAAACATCTTCACAGTAATGGCAATATGATTCATTTTAGTATTTGCTTGTCATAATTTAACATTTTTTATTTATAACCAGTTCCTTGTATTTCATAATATCTTATGAAACTAGTGCAAGTGAATGTTGTTAGAGTGGATGAAATCCCCACATTGGTTGGAGAATGGAATGGCAGTCTGCCTATATAGACTTGAAAAATTCTCCTTTCATGAGCTTGCTTTTAAGGTTGAGTTTGGTACAGGTGTCATATCTTTACATGGTATAAGATCCAGTTTCATGCCCATTTGGGCTCCCGATCTATGCACTAGTTAGGCCTGAGTGTGAAAGGGGGTGCTAGAGTGGGTGAAAGTCTCTCATTAGTTTGGGAATGGACTGACGGTTTGTGTTAATGGACATGGACACACCCTTCATGATCTAGCTTTTGGATTGAGTTAGGCTAGGTGTCATATCCTTACAAATGTCTTCTAATTCGTATGAGAAAATCAGTTATTTTTGAGACATTAGACAAGTGAACAACTTGGAAGAAGCATAATAAAACATAATTTACGATATTAGTGTACTTTAATCGGTTATAACTAGTTACGTAATTTTGTTTAGGTCTTTTATAACTAAGCACTATAAAAGATTACCTAATTTTCTTTTAAATGTCTATACTGCTTATAATCCATGACTTCAAAACGAGCACAATCATATAAGGACTACTCTATACAAGAAATAATTTTAAAAAAATAAAGAGAAAATAGCCTAACCCACCCCACCCTCAATACCTTTACCCGAAATTCCAACTACACACTCAAACTTCACGGGGGTCCTATTACCCCCTAAACGTTTTAAAAATGGAATTATAAATGCTTACGTGGCAAAGTGAGTATGTTTTACTCTCTTTGAGAGAGTGAGCACCAAAAACAAATATTATAACTTTATTTTTCATATTTCCTTACATAAATATATATATAATTATTATTGTTTTCATATTTATTTTATTTCTTCTTCATCACATATCTCCATTCCCAAAATACTCTCTCTCATAAAACAAAGAGCTTTAAGAACTCATCAGTAGCCTCGATGGCTAATCTCTTTATCTTCCTCATCTCTATTTTCATCAACATCAAAATCACTTCTCCAAAGAAATCCTTTACTTCAACTTTCAAAATTAAAATTAAAATTCAACACAAAAATCAAGAATTACAACAATTAAGACCAAAAGAAACAAAAAGAATAAGCAAATCTAAAAATAAAATTAACAAGTGTAGATATACCCATTTCATTTCAGATTTCAAATTAAAAAGAAAGACTATTTTAGATTTTTTCTTTGGTCTTTTTAGATCCGATTGGAATTTTAGGGCCTAGCATTTAAGTGAAGCTTGCTCCGCATCGTCTTCTTCATCATCGTGATGTCTCACTAATTGTCGAAAAAAAGACGCAGACGAGGAAGTCAACGAGAAAAGGGAAAAAGAAAAGAGAAAAAGGAATGGAAAAGGAAAGAAAAACAGAGAAAAGGGAAATATAAAAGAAAAATAATTAATTTTTATATAAAAAATATAATATTACATGGCATTACGTCGCAAGTGCGT
This sequence comes from Capsicum rhomboideum, assembly GCA_031232105.1. Classification (NCBI taxonomy): domain Eukaryota; kingdom Viridiplantae; phylum Streptophyta; class Magnoliopsida; order Solanales; family Solanaceae; genus Capsicum; species Capsicum rhomboideum. The sequence continues at coordinate 125,231,004 of CP124716.1, forward strand.
GTAGTTCCTTTCTTAATACAAATCTGGGTGTGAACTTTTAGGGAGGTATATATTCCAATTTTAAAATGTTCAGGGGGGTAATAAGACCTCCGTGAAGTTCGAGTCTGTAGTTGGGATTTGGGGTAAAGGTTGGGAGGTTTTAGGCTATTTTCTCAAAAATGAACCAAGAAATTATTTATAGTTCAATCATGAAGTAGTCACATTAATTAAAATAGCAAGTCCAAAAATTTAACCTATAAAGATTAGAAAGTTGATACAGACTAGAAATTAGCTATGGAACAAGTTTGGTTAACCACTAAATGCAAAGGGAGACCGATAAGGAAACAAATTTAGGGCACATATGTACTTTTGACTGAACGAATTATTAATTATTAGAAAATAACATAATTTATTATCATGCAAGAAATTTAACTTTCAAAATTAAATTTATATTTTGGTAGGTAATTACATAAGGTTAGATATAATTTTAAATTTTTAAAATCTAATTATGGACAGATAGAGTAGATTATTAACAAGCTTCTCATATTTTATAGTATTGGATTCTTTAACAAATATAGTAGATTATTTTCAAGCTTCCCATATTTCATAGTATTAGATTCTTTCTACCTCTAGCATGTCCTCCTAAGAGCACCTAAAAAGACCCCTTATAGTCCCTTGATTTTCACCAACAACTGCTTTAGCTCTCTACTTCTTGTTTATACATTTTCTCTATTTTTTAATCATATTTAAGCTTCTTCCTTATTACTATTTCATAAATGTTCCAACTACCTATGACCTAAAAACTTTCCCAAAAATTACCGTAATTCTATGTTGGATCATCTTTGTTTGGGTTCGTCAAATGAAATATGCATGTTCCCTCATAGCTAAGGGGTACCTTTGATTGTAGCCACTTCAAATATATATATATTCTTCTTTCTAAAGAAGCAACTATGTCTTTGAAGTGGCTTCAATGAAAGGTGCTCCCAAGATATGAGGGAACATGCATATTTGATTTAACATTTATTGCTTGCATTGTGGTTCATTGAATAGACAGAACAACTTTCTATTTTTTTTTTTTGGTGATCACATCCTTAAGGTAATAATGCTCTTGAATCTTGTATGTGTCAAAATAGATAAATGCAATATTTCTTTTTTAGAAAAAAAAATTCTTACTTTGGTGACATAATGCATCTCCACTTAGGTGAGCATTCCTTGAAAATCATTACTAGACCTAAGAATAGTGGTCAAATGGTAGTTGGTGCAAAAATAGAGTCTATAAAAATCATGGAATTTGTAATGTGCATGGAATATCAGATGGAGACATAGTTTTGTTTAATTCAATTTAGTTCAAAGACCAATTTCAATATATTGAAATCAAAGTTCAAACAAAACAACAAATAAAAAGAAAAAGAGGGCCAAAAATTAAAGCAGCATAAAATAGTGATCAGGTCCTAAAGTGACCTGACCCTAAAGAATGCAATATCTCTTTGAATATAAAAGACTTAAATGTCTCTATCTTGCTCTATGTTGAGCTACTGAAGCATGAGAAAATCCTATTGATGTTTCTTAGCTCTTCACATTTTTCTGATTCAACATCCAATGGTGAATTCTCCCTACATTTGTTATCTCTAGTGCCTCCTTCAATCGTTCCATGTGCAGACATCTATCCAAGTTTCCTTATCATAAGTATCGACCCGCTTAACATATTTGAGAGTGTCTTTCTTCTCCTGCTGAAGATCATCATCTTGATTCTTTTTTCTTATAATGATGATGACTAACTGGGAGCTCAAATCAGTGCCATCCAAGATTAGGTCCTAGATTTTGCAGTTCTCTTGAGAGTTTTTCTTGTTGATGTATTTTTATTTTGATGTATGTAACAATCCAAGAGATCCATATATTTTTCTTTCTTTTGTTTCTCTCAGTTGTGCTTCTGCCTCTGGTGTATTGTATGGTATAGTGCATTGGTCAACTTGTTTTTTCTCCTATTGTTTCTTGCATGTACCAGGCTTGTTTTTTAATCTTTCGTGTTATTATCCTAATTAATGGTATATGTGCTTTGTCTATATTAGTAATTTTTCTTCCCATGAATGGGAGATCCTAAAAAATTTACATTAACATATGCCTCCATGTTCTAGAGCTGAGTTGACAAGATAATTTGTTAAATGGTTGACTTCTCTAAATATACATTTAATTTGTTTGTTTAGCCTCATCATTGTGTCTCTGGTTGAGACATAGTTGATTGACTGAATAAAGAGAACAATTGTGTGCTAATACAATTTTTTCTTAACAATAGCATCTAACACGAGGAGAAGCTTAAAAGTTTTTTTGAAACTCAAACTTGGAGGTAACTTCTTAGTTAATGAAAAAGATTATTGAAGTATTGTTGTAAGTATGAACAATCAGTGATTCTTAAGGCATTCATTTAAATGTACTGATTTTTAAATGTAAAAGAGAGAATTTCGTTACTTAAATTTAGATTAGGCTACTTAGTTCACCACTAGATAGTAACACTCTTTTATATTAAAATGACAAAAATCAAAAAATTACATATGAAATATGACTAGTAAATATAACTTCCATACTAACAAGAAGTTTTCATTTGATGTAACTTTTTATTCAAATTTTGATGCCCTCATTGTATTTAAACATTTATGCTGCTTAACAACATTTAGAAGACAAGTTAAGTTCTTTAATTTGATATGCTATATCCTGCGATATCTAGTAACTATATATATGAGATTTTGGATAGTGGGCTCCATAAACCTTTATATAAGGTAAGATTATATTCATAACTCTACCTAGTAAGATATATAAACTCATAAACATTTTGGATAATCATAATAATTATTAATTTATTCTCATGGAATAGTTGTACTTGGAAGGAAATATGTGAGTTATTTCTCATTATTTATAGCATAGTGGTGTTTATAACAGATTTTTTAAAATTATTTTCTTAGTTGAGGTACATTTACTTTGTTTTAGCTGCTAAGGATTTAGAAAGTAACAACACATGTTAGAATATGACTAAATTACGCTCAGTTTTAAGAGTGTCATCCTCAATGAATAAGAAGTGACTAGTGAACAAGGTGTTGGGTTCTAAGTGATATTGTGAATGGAAAATGGAGGGAAGAAAAATTGAGGGAAAGTGAAAGTAATAAAGTTAAGTTCTTCCACATTGGTGGGAGAAAGGAATATTCTTGTGTATTTATTCGAACACACTCCTTCAAGTGGATAGTGAGGCAAGAACAAGACTAGCCTCGCGTCGTCGTCGTCGTTACTCGCTCGACTTCTGCTTCAAATTTGAATTTGGATTTGGATTTGGAAAATTATCGATCGAGAGATTATCTTTTTGGATAAAATTCATTTAAAACTTGAAAAATAGTGATATGTTAATCCAAAAACCCGATAAGAAATGATTCTTCTCTATTTGCGGACTCACATGGCATGTGCGGACCCATGTCACAATGCACCTCGAAGGGACGCGACCCTTCGAGGCAAGAGACGCACTGTTTGAGGACTAAATGGTGCGCGTGCACCTGCGACCTGCTAACGTAGGTCAAACCAGAACATACTGGTTTATGCCAAATGCTGACCTGCGGCCTCAGGTGGCCGTCTACGGACGCAGAAGCTGGCGCAGGTCAGGCAACGATTCAAGAACATATGTAATTTTTCATGAACCATTGTTTCTTTTCAGAAGCAACTCTTTATAGCTATAAATACCTGATTTTTCCTCAGGTTTTGGCATGAATTTTGTGAAGTAAAAACACTCTAATCTTCTTGAAAAAACTCAAGTGTGATCATCAAATCGTTGAGTGAGTTTGTTGTTCGGTAGAATTTGAGGACCATTATTCTACTGAAGTGAATCATTTTATCCTGGGAGGAAAGATTCCATAACCTAGGGTACTTGAGGGGAATAAATTCCTTAAGGACACACCACAAATTCGGTGGACTTGATTCTCCATTTCTATCTTCATCTCTTTTCTTTAGGGTTTTGCTATTTTTTAGAAAATAGTAAAAATTTCATTTTGATAGTTCATAGTTGTTGAACTTGTTTTTGAAGTTGTTGAACTTCTTTGTTGTTCTTGAACTTAAAGTTTGAAGTTCTTGTTGTTTAAATACAGATTTTGTACCCGGAAACAACAATCTTAAGGAATTTATTATCTATATTTTTCATTTTTGGAGATTAAAACCATTTGATTTTCTACTCTGTTTGAACTTGATAGTGATTTGAAGATATAAAAACTTCATCACGAGTCAAAGATCATTCGGTTGATGATTTGAAGAATATAAAAACTTCGTCGTTAAACTAGAAACAAGTTGTTTAAAGTTTTAAACTTTATTGGCAGTATTTAATATACTAAATTGGTTGTCTCTTTGTGACAGCAAAATGAATGTTTAAAACCAAGTCAATGAGAGTACGGCAAGTGTTGCAGCAACTCTAATTGCTACATCGAGTCGTGCAAATGCTGCACCCGCCATGGCACTGGTAGAAAAACCCAAAAAAATTTGGGTGTTGATTTCAAACGGTGGTAGCAAAAGATGTTCTTTTATCTGACTACATTAAGTTTGCAAAGGTTCATCACTGAAAGCATTCCAGAATTGCAGGTAGACACTCCGAAAAAGGAACGTTTCGTTGAAACAGAAGCATGGAAACACTCAAATTTCTTGTGTAAGAATTACATCTTGAGTGGTCTACAAGATGATCTGTACAACGTGTATAGTATGATGAAGACCTCGAAGGACCTTTGGGATGCTTTAGAGAAAAAGTACAAAATAGAGGACGCCGGAATGAAAAAGTTCATTGTTGCCAAATTCTTGGACTATAAGATGGTAGACAACAAAGTTGTAGTTATCCAAGTCCAAGAGTTGCAAGTAATAATCCACGACCTCTTTGTAGAAGGTATAAATTTAAATAATGCCTATTTTGAACAATTTATGTTTGTTTTTGATATTCACATAACCTTTGATGTAGGTTTGATATTGAACGATGCTTTTCAAGTAGCAGCAATAATCGAGAAGTTACCACCTTTGTGGAAAGACTTCAAAACTACTTGAAGCATAAATGCAAGGAAATATTTATCGAAGATCTCATTGTGAGGTTCAGGATAGAAGAGGATAATAAGGCAGCTGAGAAGAGGTCTCGTGGGAATTCAGCAATAAATGGAGCAAATATTATTGAAGATGATCCCAAAAAATCAAAAAAGATAAAGAAAGTACAAGAACAACAAGGCAATCCTCCTAAGAAGAAATTCAAAGGAAATTGCTTTAATTGTGACAAAATTGGCCACAAGTCTTCTGATTGTCGGGCTCCTAAAAAGGGCAAGAAAAAGGACCAAGCCAACATGGTGGAATCCAAAGAAGAAGTGGACAGTCTTAGTGCTATGCTCTCGAATTGCAATCTTATTGGAAATCCTAGAGAGTGGTGGATTGATTCAGGTGCCACCCTCCACGTGTGTGCCAACAAAGAACTATTTACATCATTTGCTCCGGCTCAAGATGATGAGAAGATATTTATGGACAACTCCTCTATGGGAAAGGTTGAAGGAACCGACAAGGTTGCTTGAAAATGACATCAGGTAAGGTGATGACACTAAACAATGTCCTTCATGTTCCAGAGTTGCGAAAGAACTTGGTTTCTACTTCACTTCTGACTAAGAATGGTTTCAAATGTGTATTTATTTTCAATAAAGTTGTAATTAGTAAGAATGAAGTGTATGTAGGCAAAGGCTGCCTCACCGAGGGCCTTTTTAAGATTAATTTAATGACTCTTGATATGAATAAAAGTTCTGGTTCTTCTTATTTACTTGATTCAAGTGATTAATGGCATGAACATTTAGGACATGTCAATTATAAAACTTTGCAAAAACTGATTAACTTGGTAGTTTTACCTAACTTTAAGTACAGTAAATCAAAGTGTCAAACGTGTATTGAATCAAAGTATGCTAAGCATCCGTATAAGTTTGTTGAAAGGAATTCCAATCTCTTAGACTTAATTCACACAGGCATTTGTGATATGAAGTCGACACCATCTCGTGGTGGGAAAAAGTATTTCATAACTTTTATCGACGATTGCACTAGATTTTGTTATGTCTATTTGTTGAATAGTAAGGATGAGGTAATAGAGGCATTTGGGCAATATAAAACTGAAGTTGAAAATCAGTTGAATAAAAAGATCAAAACGATAAGAAGTGATAGGGGTGGAAAATATAAATCTCCTTTTGCAGAGATATGTTTGGAAAATGAAATTGTCCATCAAACTACGGCCCCGTATTCAACTCAATCAAATAGGATTGAGGAAAGAAAAAATCGAACATTGAAGGAAATAATGAATATTGATTTTTGGTTCATAAATTTGAACATCCGAATATCCATGAGAATACGGTAATGGAATCAGATAATGTTGAGTTCTTTGAATATATTTATCCGTATAAGACTAGACATGAGCTGTCTAGTCAAGGGTATAAATGACCTAGGGATGAACCAATGGAGAATGCACTTAATGAAGAGAATCCAAGGCATAGTAAGCAACAAAGAACATCGACTTCCTTCATATCAGATTTTGTAACATTTCTTCTTAAAAAATTTCCTCTAACGTTTAAAGAAGCGATGTCATCTGCGGACTCATCCTTTTGGAAAGAGGAAGTCAACAGTGAGATTGATTCAATATTGAACAACCATACTTAGGAATTGGTTGATCTTCCTCCAGGAAATAAAACTTTAGGCTTTAAATGGATCTTCAAAAGAAAACTGAAAGCTGATGGTACTATTGACAAATACAAGGCAAGACTTGTTGTGAAAGGCTTTGGATAAAAAGAAGGCCTTGATTATTTTGACATACTCGCCAGTAACCAGGATAACGTCCATTCGGATGTTGGTTGCATTAGATGTGGTATATGGTCTTGAAATCCATCAAATGGATGTGAAAACTGCATTCTTAAATGGAGAATTGGAGAAAGAAATTTACATGGAACAACTCGAGGGTTTTGTTGTTCCTGATAAAGAAAAGAAAATGTTCAAAATTGTTAAGTCACTTTATGGACTAAAACAAGCACCCAAACAGTGGCATGCAAAGTTTGACCAAATCATATTGGCAAACGGATTCAAAATAAATAAATTTGATAAATGTGTTTACATTAAAGACACTCTAAATCACAAAGTCATTGTTTTTTTGTATGTGGATGATATGTTGATCATCAGTAGAGACATTTCTGACATAAATGCTACGAAACAAATGCTTGAGAGCAAGTTTGATATGAAAGACCTTGGAGTTGCGGATGTAATCTTAGGGATAAGAATTCATAGAACTCCACAAGGGTTGGCATTGTCACCGTCTCATTATATTGAAAAGGTACTTGACAAGTTCAAATATTTGGATTTCAATATTGCCAAGACTCCATTAGACGTGAGCTTTGCACTTCAAAAGAATGAAGGTGAAAGAGATTCACAATTGGATTATTCAAGAGTGTTGGAAAGTTTGATGTATATCATGAATTTTTCAAGACCAGATATAGCATGCGCTATTAGTAAATTAAGTCAGTACACGAATAATCCCAATTAAACTCATTGGATGGCAATGAAAAGAGTTTTGGGGTATCTAAAACATACTCAAGACTTTGTTTTGCATTATAACAAATATCCAGCGGTAATTGAAGGATATAGTGATGTAAATTGGATCACCGGATCGAATGAAGTAAAGTTCATGAGTGGATATGTGTTTACTCTTGGTGGAGGAGCAATCTCTTGAAAATCATCCAAACAGACATTTATTGCTCGCTCTACTATGGAATCTGAATTTATCGCATTAGATAAAGTCGGTGAAGAAGCTGAATGGCTCCAAAATTTCTTGGAAGATATTTCTTATTGGCCCAAACCATTGGCACTAGTATGCATACACTGTGATAGTCAAGCGGTAATAGGTAGGGCAGGGAGCATGATATATAACGGTAAATATCGTCATATAGGATGGAGACATAATACCGTTAGAGAACTTCTCTCTAGTGGAATTATCACGATTGACTATGTGAAGTCAAAGGATAATGTGTCGGATCCACTTACAAAAGGCCTATCTAGAGAGGGAGTTGAGAAATAATCGAAGGGAATAAGTTTAAGGCCTATTACAAGTCATCACAGTGGTAACTCTACCTAGAGGACTGGAGATCCCAAGATCTAGGTTCAAGAAGATCAAACAAAGTTGTGATTGACGGTTCTACATTGTCAATAAACTCAACCCGTTCTCATGATGAAGACAATGTTCAGGAAACAAGGATAAGACTTATGGTTGGTAGTCTTTTAATGATTTCTAAGTTTGGCAGATTTGACCAAATTATTTGATCTATAGGATTAAATGTTTAGAAATCACCTATGTGAGAGTGAAGTGGAAGCCGCTTCAAGGAGAATGATAGTAAAGGCCTATTCTCTAAGCTCTCATGAAATCAGGTTGTGTTCATGGTTGAAACGAACAAAACTGTGAAAATTATCATGACCCAAAATCCCATTCGGGCCGGACTGGCACCCGAAGCCGACATGGCCCGAGAGAACCAATCTTTGCTTATGAACACTCGCATGCATCTTCTCATATGGACCTAATGAAACCCCATGCAACTATGCAAAAGTCATGGATATGGAAACGGATATGGAAACATATGCCATATATATATAGATATCAACTTGGCCGTTGGGGCCAACAAACCAAAATGAGCATACATATCTTACATTCTGTTCCCACATAAGTCTACAAAAGCCTCTACAGATACATTGCTATTACAACCCTAGAGTCGGGACAACACCCCGCTCTATACTCATATACAATACCAAAATAAATGTACATAGCAACTAAGGAAGCCCCGAACCAACTGGAGCTCACCAAAAGTCGGCAAAAGATCCGCAACCTACAGTGGAGGCCTACTAGTACCTGCGCCTGCAGCAAGTAAGGTAAATCCCCCGAGAGGGGTCAGTACGAAGAATGTACTGAGTATGTAAGGCCCTATGAAACTTGTCATAAATACATCAATAGAATCAAAATGTAATAGGATAGGCAACATGAACAACTCATCGATTGCATATGTGGAACAGTGTAGCTTACATAAATTAAGTTCTTCTCTTTATGATTTATTCCTCATTGCTCATAGCATAACGTACCCGGGCCCCGACTGATCAGTGGGTAAATAACATACTATTGGGATCGTTCCAGCCAGGCTTATGCCCCTTAGATTGCGATCCATCATAGCATAGTTTTAGGATCGTTCCAGCCAGGCTTATGCCCCTTAGATTGCGATCCATTCCAACAAAACAGGTTCGTTCCGACCAGGGTGTTCACCCCTCTGGATTGCCCCCTATTCTCAACAACAACCAATTAAGCATTACTTAATCCTTACTTTTGATTGATTGATACTTGTGAGGAATTGATTCATCCTCTTATGAGAGAGTGATACAATCAATGATGAGAGATTAACGTATGTACATAGCCACAACATTCTTGGAAACTCAAGAACACAATTGGAACATGTCCATAATTATGTAACCCATGAACCACAATAACTCATGAATGAGGAGTATAGGACTCAACAATAGATAACATTATTGGAATCATGCAACACAAGTCAATGAACAAGAGGTATGTGTATAGCCACTATTGGCACTTTGGAACATAACCTTTTTGGGCTTTTGGAACATTGACTAACGAATATGAGACATACAATTCCCACGTGATCAAGGAGTAGGGAATATGTAAGAATAACCAGTTCTAAACGGATATAGAATACCTTAGCACATTTCGGGATAGGACTAGCATAATGCCAATGTGAATACGACGTACCGCAAAAAGATACGAACAAAGTAACCTTACATATCTTGTATTCTCAATACCAACACACAATCTTAAATGCGTATACAATCGTTCCGTTCCTTCCTTATGTTCCACTCTACAACAAAAATACACAACGGAGCCAACATTAACCACCAACTACTTAATGCATATAATAAGTAACATTCTCATGTTTGCCTTTAAACATGCCATGTCCCACTTGACACAACCATTCATGAAAGTATTATTCCAAAAATCCCACAATATTCCCAACATTGACCAACACATGATAACCAATAGCATGTCATGCCAAGTTCACACTTTCCACTCTCCATTATCACCACATCATACTTATGCCATCAATTCACCTTAATACACTTCATAGCACATATCGGCCAAATTCCCACAATTTACACTTATAGACAAGAACAAGTTTAACAACAAAAATAACACCATAGACGTTCATATTTTATCCATACCATGATCTTTCATCAAAGGCACAAGTCCTAATTCAAGTTCAAATCCCATGGATCAAAAATTTTATACAAAAGCACAAAGTACCATATCCAATATTTCCAAGCACAACCAACATGATATACATATTATCTCATGCTTATAATATGGTAATTTATAAGAAGAATCACTTACCTAAGCTTGAGAAAGGATGATCTTGCTCCAAAAGTTGTCTTTGAATCTTTAGGGTTTGGAGAAAATATGTTGAGAAATATCTTAAAAAGGCATGGAACTTTGAAGGCAATAAAAATCAGCTTTCTTGCCCTTTATATAGGCCTCTAAGTCCACCCTTATCCACTCTTAACATTTAATGTGTGTTCTAGAAGCTTTTTGCAAGAATGGGTCATTTTGACCCATTTTGGGCCATGGGTTTTCATCTCATTTTGGGCCTAATGTTGGGCCCAATAACCCATATCCATAATTCCGCATGTTTAATTCATTTCATATGCGTTACAACCATATTCCTACTCATGCTATTCATATTTGTAGCCTCAATCCCAAAAACAAGCGATTCTAGCCACGTATGACCTATTTTACCCAAAAGGGTAAAATCGTCATTTTGACCCCAAATTTGTTCTCGAGTAATTTTATCATGAAAATATAATATTTTACTCATTTCATATATGTTGTAGAATATACGTGGCAAAAATTGGCTCGGTATGTCCCCGGATACCCTTGGGACTTAGAAATTTCCAACTTTCGAAAAAGTGGAAATCCCAAGGTGGCACGCTCCTGGGCGCGCCAACCCACTGCCTATGGGCTAAAAATTTTAGCCCAGAGCGGCGTGGAACGGTCCCAAATGCGTCCCTCCTTAAATTTTGTCGAAAATTGCATTTTTCGACTTTTCTTCGCGGGTTCGGTTAGATACTTCAAGTCCTATTCTTTAACTCACTTCTTAACCTTAATATCCTTTGTTTAGAGGTCCTCTTAACCTCTTTTTGAACCCCACAACTGTCCCATGAAAATCACAAAACACTTCCACAAAGGTTTAATCCCATATACGAGGCCAAATTCAATTTTTCTCATCCTTAGCATTACAAAATACACAAGTATGGCTCTCGACACCTAAATAATCATTGTTCAATGTCGTCAAGTAGGGTTGGGAAGGTACGAGGTGTTACATTCTTCCCCCCTTAGGAACATTCGTCCTCGAATGTTAGTAACATCGTCTCATGTACATCCCATGCATCTCTCTCTTAGCATATTTACGCACATACTCACAATACTTATGCATACTTTCTTGTTATTGTTCTGACTCCATACCTTGAACTTTCTCCCACGGGTACTTTGACTTCATGATTTCTTTGGCTCCCTATGTGATTCGATTTCTCCACCGTATCCCTTTATAAGGGACATCCCACATAGCTTGTCCATGTAATAAACTAATGAATCTCAACATATGACTTGTGTTAGCCTGAAGTTACTGTTTTACCATCTTAACCTTCTCCGTAGCGTAGTGAACCGAAATCTAACCCTAAATAAGGCAATTCCACTCAGTTTAACTCGCCCAATTGACGATTTACACTTTCTTCTGTATAAACCCTCACAGATACCATGATGATACTTGCACAATAGCTATCATGATAAGCACATGCAATAAAGGGTAAATGATCATCCCAACTACCGTTTGAGTCTCTCACACAGACTCATAGTATACTGTCAAATGTTTGGATAGTCTACTCTATTTGTCCGTTTATATGAGGGTGAAAAGTTGCACTCAAATTCACGTATGTACCAACTTCCAAACCTATGTAGTAAATTGAGCATTGCAGAACTCCGTATAGTTGTACTTCCTCTTTAATACTAACCTCGCATATTCGTCAACCATGTAAGTGGTATTGAAAGGCAACATGTGTTATGTAGGTAAACCTGTCAATTAGCTCTCATGTGGAATCAAAATTCCCAAAATATATATAAGGCAACCCTTATGTGTATGAGGCAAACTTGCAATAAAACCCATGTTAACCATATCTTATTGTAACCTGGACAACATATACATGGCATATAACCTCCAGGTTTTCTGATGCTCTGCTATTACCTATTGATAATCCGGTCAAAGAGTTACACTTGCTTTTTGCTTTTGCTTTTTTTTTTTTATTTATTGCCTCGCCAATGTCTTCTTACCAAACCATGGTACGTTTTTGTTTCTCTCCCAATGACAATAGAATTCTGTGAATGATGTGCTTTGGTTCTCCTTCCTTTCCCTCGTGTGTAAGGTCAAATCTCATCGACCCTTGTGGTACGTTCTTTTTGCCGAATCAAACATAGAATTCGCATGTTGCTTTTCCTTCACCTCTATAAGGACTTTACCGCATTTTGCGCTATACCCTTTTGATCTGGAGTGTCTAGTAACTGCAGTCTTCCTATACCTTGTGTCCCCATGGACCGACCATCAGTACTTCCTAGTGCTTTGCGGCCTACTGCATCGACCACTGCATTTGCTTTTCCCGAATGCGATCTCAGTATGTTATCTTCATCTCTTAATAATTTGAGTCATCTTCCCTACCTCAAATTTGAGTCCCTCTGTTTCAAGTATATGCAAGCTCCTATGATCAATAGTCATATCTCAATATGAACCCTAAGTAGTAGTGTCATATTTCATATCTCATATCTGTCAAATAACTACCACACCTGTTACCTCAAGATCATGTGTGATATAGTTTCTCTCACATGGCCACAACTGCCGTGAGGCATACGCTGTTATCTGATCATGCTGCATCAACACACATCCGAGGTCAACCCCGGAAGCATCACCATTTATTGCATAACCTTTATGCCTTAGAGAAATATAAAACTTGTGTAGAAGCCTCTTCGAAACTTGTCTCACATGCATTACTCCGCTGAGACTGAGTTACTCTGTTAAGGGCAGAGGGATAGAAGAAAATCCTTTAGTAATTCTCCCAGGTCACCAACCAACCCAAGGAAACGAAGAATCTTTGTAAGCATCACAGACCTTAGCTAATTTTTTTTCTTTCCCTGTTTCTATCTTTAGCGTATTGACCTTCATTCTGTCATCCTATACAATGTGACCCTAAAACGCTATGGATTTTACCCAAAATTCATACTTGGAGAACTTTGCATTCCACTGACGATCCCATCTTGTAACACCTCCCGTACATAATTGACATGGTCCTCTAACACAGTTACAAATACATCAAACAATAGTTTGCACACCCTACTCATCCGCTCCAAAACAGCAGCTGGTACATTTATTAGTCCCAATGACACAACTTAAGAACCATTACAGTCAAAACGTGGTCGCAAGTTTGTCCTGGGTATATCTTTGTTTCTAACTCTGACTTGGTGATAACCTGAGCCCAAGTTACTTTTGTTTCTGAGACATTTGGTGCAAGAACAAGTGAATACAATCCTTTTGATAAAAAGGAACAACACACTTGGCATCCTGTAACTGATCAACCAATCGTCAATTCTTAGGAGGGGATATTTGTTCTTACTCGGTACTTTACACAACTACTTATAGTCAATGCACGTTCTCAAATCCCATTTCAATATCCTTTTTTTTTTCACATTCACCTAGATGCGCTCTCTTAATTGCTCTGTTTCATTCCTCTAGCGTTACTGGGGCCATGGTATATAGAGGAACAGAGATAAGCAGAGGGTCTGCAATCACGTTAATATTAAGCTCTACTTCCTGTTTCGGGGGTAAGCCTGGAAATTCATCAGGCTTATATATCAAGAAAGTCATTTGACTATCGGAATCTATTGAGGACTTGGTGGTTTCGCATCAATCTTCTGCTCTTGGACTAATTGGCATACATACCCCTTGGCTATCAATTTCTTCACTTTACAATAGACAATCAAATGTTTTCTTGGTGAACCCACACTACTCTTCCACTCAGGAACATGTTCGTATGGATACCTTGGCAATTCACCGTGGTATAACAAGAAACGAACTAATTCATTCCCATGATCACATGACCATCCACCGTTCGCAATTCATAAGATTGGCCAATGTAGGATAACCCCACGTCGTTACCACATAATCATGACACATTCTTTTAGCCAAAATAATTTCCCCTTTTGGTGTCGAGTTGTTTCAAATGGATGAACTAAAACTTCTACTGTCCTTTCACAAAGTTTCTTCTTTCCTTTTTTTTTTTGTTCAACAATCAATGGAATAACATAGGATAGGGTAAATCCCTAAATCAATCAATGTAAATACGGTAAGAAATAAAAACAGAGCATATACCTACTGCATCATCAGGAGAAGCCTCAAATTTCTGCAGATCCACCACGGCGTAGGTACTGCCCTGGATGTTACTAGAACTAGCTTCTCCTCTAGCACCCTTGGCATGACCAGCAACTTGTGCACCCGTGGGTCGTGCCATACCACCTGTGTTCCTTCGTGGACACCCCCTTGCCACATGCCCTGGCATGCCGCAATAATAGAAAACATTCTGTCCAAATCGACATTCACCGGCATGAAACCTCCTGCAGCGCTGACACAACCGATGATGAAACCTTGGGCGGTTCATACTATCTTGTGCTTGGTACCCCACTGTACGTAAACCCTGAATCTCACCTCCTTGCCCAAACTGGTTACTTCGAAACCCTTGGAATAGAGGAGGAGTAATTGTGGTGGTATGGGGAAACGACGGCCTAAGTGGTTTGTAAAAAGTCCTATGCCCAAATCCTCCTTGGGACGTCATGTTTTGTCCCATGGGTTTAGCCTTTTTTGGCGATCTTTCTTCCACCTCTTTCATCCTCTCTCTCTGCCTCTGTCCCCCCTTCTGCTGCATAAGAGCTTGTCTTTGAGCTTGTGCAGCAACTACACGGGTCAATATTTGCACCGCACTCATCAAGTCCTGCTCAATGGTATTGTCGGGCAGTCCCGAAGATACTACTCTCTTTCCCCGCTCTTCTAGAGCTGGAAAAGTAGGAGG
The DNA here is from genome assembly GCA_031232105.1 of Capsicum rhomboideum. Classification (NCBI taxonomy): domain Eukaryota; kingdom Viridiplantae; phylum Streptophyta; class Magnoliopsida; order Solanales; family Solanaceae; genus Capsicum; species Capsicum rhomboideum. Next base: position 125,246,202 of record CP124716.1, read on the forward strand.
AACCCGTGATGCAAATTCGGTATCAGCACCACCTTGACTAGCTGAGTCAGGTGGTGATCTACTCGCTCCTTCCTCGGCAAGCATGTCAACCTGCTTACCCTTGCCTTTATCTCTTCTTGTCATCGGCAGTTTCTATATCACAGAAAACCAATCGCCATGGTCAGATTAATCTAACTTACAACAATGGCTCTATTGCACGATCTAGGAATGAAGAAAAGGAACAACATCCTAAATGTCTCGTAGCCTCCTACTTATCAATGTGGTGCACAACACATTGATAGGTAAGACTCTACTCAGACACGGCTTTGTAGACACCCCTAGAACGAACTGCTCTGATACCACTTTTGTCACGACCCAAAATCCCATTCGGGCCGGACTGGCACCCGAAGCCGACATGGCCCGAGAGAACCAATCTTTGCTTATGAACACTCGCATGCATCTTCTCATATGGACCTAATGAAACCCCATGCAACTATGCAAAAGTCATGGATATGGAAACGGATATGGAAACATATGCCATATATATAGATATCAACTTGGCCGTTGGGGCCAACAAACCAAAATGAGCATACATATCTTACATTCTGTTCCAACATAAGTCTACAAAAGCCTCTACAGATACATTGCTATTACAAACCTAGAGTCGGGACAACCCCGCTCTATACTCATATACAATACCAAAATGAATGTACATAGCAACTAAGGAAGCCCCGAACCAACTGGAGCTCACCAAAAGTCGGCAAAAGATCCGCAACCTACAGTGGAGGCCTACTAGTACCTGCGCCTGCAGCAAGTAAGGTAAATCACCCGAGAGGGGTCAGTACGAAGAATGTACTGAGTATGTAAGGCCCTATGAAACTTGTCATAAATACATCAATAGAATCAAAATGTAATAGGATAGGCAACATGAACAACTCATCGATTGCATATGTGGAACAGTGTAGCTTACATAAATTAAGTTCTTCTCTTTATGATTTATTCCTCATTGCTCATAGCATAACGTACCCGGGCCCCGACTGATCAGTGGGTAAATAACATACTATTGGGATCGTTCCAGCCAGGCTTATGCCCCTTAGATTGCGATCCATCATAGCATAGTTTTAGGATCGTTCCAGCCAGGCTTATGCCCCTTAGATTGCGATCCATTCCAACAAAACAGGTTCGTTCCGACCAGGGTGTTCACCCCTCTGGATTGCCCCCTGTGCTCAACAACAACCAATTAAGCATTACTTAATCCTTACTTTTGATTGATTGATACTTGTGAGGAATTGATTCATCCTCTTATGAGAGAGTGATACAATCAATGATGAGAGATTAACGTATGTACATAGCCACAACATTCTTGGAAACTCAAGAACACAATTGGAACATGTCCATAATTATGTAACCCATGAACCACAATAACTCATGAATGAGGAGTATAGGACTCAACAATAGATAACATTATTGGAATCATGCAACACAAGTCAATGAACAAGAGGTATGTGTATAGCCACTATTGGCACTTTGGAACATAACCTTTTTGGGCTTTTGGAACATTGACTAACGAATATGAGACATACAATTCCCACGTGATCAAGGAGTAGGGAATATGTAAGAATAACCAGTTCTAAACGGATATAGAATACCTTAGCACATTTCGGGATAGGACTAGCATAATGCCAATGTGAATACGACGTACCGCAAAAAGATACGAACAAAGTAACCTTACATACCTTGTATTCTCAATACCAACACACAATCTTAAATGCGTATACAATCGTTCCGTTCCTTCCTTATGTTCCACTCTACAACAAAAATACACAACGGAGCCAACATTAACCACCAACTACTTAATGCATATAATAAGTAACATTCTCATGTTTGCCTTTAAACATGCCATGTCCCACTTGACACAACCATTCATGAAAGTATTATTCCAAAAATCCCACAATATTCCCAACATTGACCAACACATGATAACCAATAGCATGTCATGCCAAGTTCACACTTTTCACTCTCCATTATCACCACATCATACTTATGCCATCAATTCACCTTAATACACTTCATAGCACATATCGGCCAAATTCCCACAATTTACACTTATAGACAAGAACAAGTTTAAAAACAAAAATAACACCATAGACGTTCATATTTTATCCATACCATGATGTTTCATCAAAGGCACAAGTCCTAATTCAAGTTCAAATCCCATGGATCAAAAATTTTATACAAAAGCACAAAGTACCATATCCAACATTTCCAAGCACAACCAACATGATATACATATTCTCTCATGCTTATAATATGGTAATTTATAAGAAGAATCACTTACCTAAGCTTGAGAAAGGATGATCTTGCTCCAAAAGTTGTCTTTGAATCTTTAGGGTTTGGAGAAAATATGTTGAGAAATATCTTAAAAAGGCATGGAACTTTGAAGGCAATAAAAATCAGCTTTCTTGCCCCTTATATAGGCCTCTAAGTCCACCCTTAGCCACTCTTAACATTTAATGTGTGTTCTAGAAGCTTTTTGCAAGAATGGGTCATTTTGACCCATTTTGGGCCATGGGTTTTCATCTCATTTTGGGCCTAATGTTGGGCCCAATAACCCATATCCATAATTCCGCATGTTTAATTCATTTCATATGTGTTACGACCATATTCCTACTCATGCTATTCATATTTGTAGCCTCAATCCCAAAAACAAGCGATTCTAGCCACGTATGACCTATTTTGCCCAAAAGGGTAAAATCATCATTTTGACCCCAAATTTGTTCTCGAGTAATTTTATCATGAAAATATAATATTTTACTCATTTCATATATGTTGTAGAAGATACGTGGCAAAAATTGGCTCGGTACGTCCCCGGATACCCTTGGGACTTAGAAATTTCCAACTTTCGAAAAAGTGGAAATCCCAAGGTGGCACGCTCCTGGGCGCGCCAACCCACTGCCTATGGGCTAAAAATTTTAGCCCAGAGCGGCGTGGAACGGTCCCAAATGCGCCCCTCCTTAAATTTTGTCGAAAATTGCATTTTTTGACTTTTCTTTGCGGGTTCGGTTAGATACTTCAAGTCCTATTCTTTAACTCACTTCTTAACCTTAATATCCTTTGTTTAGAGGTCCTCTTAACCTCTTTTTGAACCCCACAACTGTCCCATGAAAATCACAAAACACTTCCACAAAGGTTTAATCCCATATACGAGGCCAAATTCAATTTTTCTCATCCTTAGCATTACAAAATACACACGTATGGCTCTCGACACCTAAATAATCATTGTTCAATGTTGTCAAGTAGGGTTGGGAAGGTACGAGGTGTTACAAAAATCATAAAAGGTAAAAGACTGATTGTGTGACTTGTGTTGTCTAAGTGTTTATTAAAGTTCGACGATTCAAAGATATCACATCTACCGATTGACAGAGTGCATCCGATATAAGTTCACTATGGAAAGTTCAAAGGAAAACCTACTTATCCAGATGCAATCAGTCTTTTCTTGTCGATCACACACTTGTCCGTATATTCTTTGTTGAAATAGCCATTCCCCATTCATGTTGGGGATTGTTGGGTTCTAAGTGATATTGTGAATGGAAAATGGAGGGAAGAAAAATTGAGGGAAAGTGTAAGTGATGAAGTTCACTTTAAGAATGTTAAGTTCTCCCACATAGGTGGGAGAAAGGAACATTCTTGTGTATTTATTGGAACACACTCCTTCATGTGGATAGTGAGGCAAGAATAAGACTAGTCTCGCGTTGTCGTCGTCGTCGCTCACTCGGCTTCGGCTTCGGCTTCGAATTTGGATATGGATTTGGCAAATGATCGATCGAGAGATTATCTTTTTGGAAAAAATTTATTTAAAACTTGAAAAATAGTGATATATTAATCCAAAAATATGATAAGAAATGATTCTTCTCCATTTGCGGGCGCACATGGCATGTGCGGACGCATGTCACAACGCACCTCGAAGGGATGCGACCCTTCGAGGCAAGAGACGCACTGTTTGAGGACGAAATGGTGACCTGTGAATGGACTGCAGGTGACCAGCGCAGGTCAAACCAGAACATACTGGTTTGTGCCAAATGCTGACCTGCGGTCGCAGGTGGCCGTCTGCGAACGCAAAAGCAGGCGCAGGTCAGGCAATGGCTCAACAACAGATGCAATTTTTCATAAACCATTATTTCTTTTCAGAAGCAACTCTTTATGGCTATAAATACCTGATTTTTCCTCAGGTTTTGGCACAAATTTTGTGAAGTAAAAACACTCTAATCTTCTTGAAGAAACTCAAGTGTGATCATCAAATCGTTGAGTGAGTTTGTTGTTCTGTAGAATTTGAGGTACCTCTATTCTACTGAAGTGAACCATTTTATCCATGGAGGAAAGATTCCATAACCTCGGATACTTGAGGGGAATAATTTTCTGAAGGACACACCGTGAATTCGGTGAACTTGATTCTCCATTTTTGTCTTCATCTCTTTTCTTTACGGTTTTGCTATTTTCCAGAAAATAGTAGAAACTTCATTTTGATAGTTAGTAGTTGTTGAATTTGTGTTTGAAGTTGTTGAACTTCTTTATTGTTCTTGAACTTAAAGTTTGAAGTTCTTGTTGTTTAAATATAGATTTTGTACCCGGAAACAACACAGGGTGCTTCTTACATGTTGCTTTCTGATCATGGAAATTAGTTCTTAAAAAAGTATCCAGGTGCAATATTACAAAGATTCATACACGTATGAGTGTAAAAGAAGTACATCTTTTGTTAGTAAGTATGATATATCTTTTTTCCTACTTAGAAATGTTCTCCGTAATAGTTCACTTCCTAAAGTATTAAGGTTATGAGAATAACAATCTCCATCCGTTTGGTAAGGTTCTTCCCCTCTTCGTTCCTCCTTGCTTGTAAGATTGGGTGAAAAATTCTAGATGTGTTTTTGTAATAACTCAAGGGATGGTGATCTGAAACTGTGACATCAAGTATTTTTCATTGGGCAGAAGAGTTTTGGGATAGTTGATCTGTACACCACGGTTATCAAAAAACGAAGAGTTCTGGGGTTGTTTTATGCACTATATTGTTAGCATTTTCAACTTTGTTTACCAATTCAATTAATTTTTTGTTAAATGGAAAAATATTCACTCAATTTTTAATGGGTAAATATTTAAATAAACTTTTACCTTGGATTGTTCTTACCTTTAGTATACTATGATAGGATATGATTCACAACAAAACAATTTTATTCTACTTTTATTAGAAGGAAAATTTAATGCTTGAGTTGTCTCGCTTAGTTGCCATTATTTTTATAGGAAGCTCAAACTAAAAAGAGGCATATTATTAATAATTAACTATTTACTCAAATTATAGCTATTGAAATTAAATAGTTAGCTACTTTGAAACTCGAGTTTACAATAACATTCTTCCCTTATTCTATGTCTTCATTCCTTTGTTGTTATCACAGAAAGTGCAAAAATACTTATTCATATTTCGTAGGCGTTTGGCAATGAAAACAAAAAAACATATTTACTTTATGTGAAATTTTTGAAGTAGGAGTTGAAGTTGTGTTTGGCGATAGTATTTGTAATTAATATTTCTAATTCAAATGTATTTTTTTAAAAAATATAAAATATGATTTGAGCATGGAATATAATTTAAATTGAGTTATTTTATGAAAATAAAAAATTTAGAATTTTTTTGAAAAAAAAAATATTAAAAAGTGAAAAAAGTGAAACCAAATAAAGTGAAAACACCTTTTTAGATGTTTTTCAAAATCCCAAATAAAACTTTAAGTTGTATTTGGTACTTTTATGGCCAAATAAGAATTTCAGAATAAAGTGAATACATATTCAGAGGTAAAGTGAATATAATTCATGACCAAACGGGTCCTTAGTACTCCCTCTGTTCACTTTTACTTGTTCACTATAATAAAAGGGCGAACAATATAAATTCCAACTGTTTATACCTAATTACACTTTATCCCCTCTCTTTTTAAAATTACATAAAATCCCGAATTTTATGTCGCGATACATTAGTTAGGGTCACGATACATTACTTAGAGGTAGCGATACATTATTTAGGGGTCGCGATACATTACTTAGGGTTGCGATACATTATTTAGGGGTCGTGATACATTACTTAGGGGCGTGATACATTACTTAGTCGGTTCCCTAATGGTCACGATACATCACTTATGGTCCAGATACATTACTTAGACGGTCCCGTGCTATATCTTCCCGGTCTCGTGATGTATCGCAACTCTTAGCGATGTATCGCGACCCTAAGTAATGTATCGTGACTCTAAGTGAAATCCGGGATTCTTGTAATTACTTTGTAGGGATGGAATTTTGAGTAAATATGGTAAGTTAAGGTGTAGTATTATGTAATTTTTCCTAATAAAAATACATCTTCGTTTTTTTTCAGTTTTAGCATATCAAGAGCAATTCTTTGTCTTGTCTAACCCTTACCATTTATTTCTCAAATCATTAAACGACGCTTCTTAAAATGCTAATAGTTAAATTTAGCATCAGTTAATATGAGTATTATAGTAAAAAATGTAAAACATCATTGACTAACCGCAGTGGAGTTCTTTAGCAAACAACATCGTAAAGCTGTTCGTTCTCGTGATACGTTGCTTAGGAACAAATATCTGGGCGTTATTGAATCTCTCAGCTATTAAGACTAAACAGTAGAAACTTGAGATGAAAAAGTTTCTTGAGAATGACGGGATGTTGGAAAAACCTAGTAAGGAAAATTTCTGAGTACATATGTAAAAACATATGGTGTGAATTTGAAATCATCTATCATTGTGGTTTGACCTCATAGATTAGGTATCTTCACTTATAAGGGATAGTTTAACTTCGGTATTGTAAGGTTCTGCCGTTCCAAACTAACATAAACTCCCCTAATTAAGTGCGTGTAAACTGATATTTTTCTTTATCAGGAATGGAATTCTATTTGGGTTGAAGTATAGAATATCCACCTCCTCTTTTATGATTTACCAACAAAAGTATAGGATAAGAAAGTAGAGGTAGACCAGTGGTAACTATCCTCTTTTTGCACAAGAATAAATGCAACTTCAATAACCTTAATGACATTTTTTGTAATTGTGGACACACCAATTCAAGTAACCATATATTAGAGTACATGATTAAAGCACTCTCAACTTTAAGAGTGTCATCCTCAAGAACTATGAAGTAACCGGTCATCTAGGAGCCTAATGCATCTTATTTTCTTGTCAGAGAATTTTCTCAAGGAAGTATGCATATCAATTTTACAAAGATTCATATACTTAGAAATGTCAAAAGAAGCACATCTTTTGATAATAACTATAATCTATCATTTTCCTACTTGTAAAGAAGAATTAGGATGGAGGGGGAATACTCAAGTTACTTTTACCTCTTGAGTGACTTCAAAATATAGATAGACATTTTGCCTTGAAAAAATTCTTTTACTACTACTACTACGGCGACTTACACCTGTCTACAGTTGGTTGTAAGTGTTCTTCGTCACAATATATTTCATGCCTTACGCATACAAATCTTATTTGTTGATGTAATCCAGTGAACAAAATCATTCTTGTCTAGTATAACATGGACGAACTAAACATTGGTTCAAGAATAGGAGATAAGATTGGGTGATATTGAACTATGGGCTTCATAAGATTCTAGTTTTCATTTTTTAAATAAAAGGCACCATAACTTTGTGAAGCTAGATTTAGAGAGATGGATTGGAAATGGATCCCTCGACTTCAAATGAAGGCTTATCAAGTTTATTGAGAGAGAAAAATCATATTAAAAATAAGCAAAGCAGCTCGTTTAATAGTGATACACGTACATTATTGTAAAATTAGAAGAAGTATCTTTTATGACAACTGAGAACTTGTTTGTAACGATCCAGCCCGTCGTTATAATGTTGGTTAGGGTGTAAGTGCACAAGTAAGGTTTTTCCTAGGATGAGTGTTGTTAAAATCTCAGACTAGGTAGTTTCTGATGGAAATTGTGTGTTGTATGGTGTAGAGATCATTTGTGTCTCGAGGGTGTAGCATTTGATAATTTTGAGGTTGTGATATGATAGATAAGAGATATAGTGATCCATAGAAACTTTCAAAATGATATTCGGGTTAGTAAAACTCCGGTTAGGGCATTTGTCGTGATAGGATAAATTTGTGTTGTCAAAAAACTAAGAGAGTATTGTAAAAGGGAGAAATTTTGAGAAGTTCCCTAAGCTACTATTTAAGGACTGCTATAGCAGTCCCAGTATTGTCATAGTTGGGCCACCATAGCGGTCGGTGAGTTAAGTGACGGACCGTCGTAGCCGACTTATGCCAAGTAAGCGGGGAAGAAGGCCCGCAAAGTGGGAATTTTAGTGGTTTTTATTCTCGGTGTTAGGGTTTGCATGGATACCCTACCCGCCCCATTCAATCCATAATGCAGGTGTCTGCTAGGGGTTTATCAGGGGTCAGCCAATCGTCTTCTGACTTTGGTGGTTACATCACTTCATCATTATCAACTCAACTACCCACCTTGGATTGTACATGTTATGAGCATAGTAGGGTTGGTCACATTCAGATATTTTGTCCTAATTTGAGGCATTCTGGTTAGTCAGGCCTGCAATAGGCTTCTCGAGCCTTGGTTCCAGTAGGTAGAGAGAGTGGAGGTAATGGTAGAAGTCATCCACAGGGTGGGCATTGTGGTCATCATGCGGGTAGAGGTGGCAACCAGGCCAATCAAGGTAGTGGGTACACAGATTGAGGTGGTCATCTGCCCGGTAGGGGCGGCACATAGAAGAGCGACATAGCCCACTGATATTCTTTTCTAGACAGGCCTAAGGCGGAGGTATATGATGCAGTGATCACATGTACTATGATTAGCTGTGATATTAGGTCTATCATGCCTATTCTATTTGGTTCAAGGAGTACCAGACATTAGAGAATTTAGTGATTTTAGACATGGTGGATTTTGACATCATTCTTGGGATGGATTAGTTATCTCCATACCATGCAATTCTTGACTGTCATACTAAGACAGTAACAGTAGATATGCCAGGGATGGATAGGCTAGAGTGAGAGGGTGACTATAACCCTCTCCTATGAGACTTACTTATTTCATTTGTGCTAAGAGGTTGATCGAGAAGGGGTGCCGGGCTTTCTTAGCCCATCTTCAGGACTCTAGTACAGAGATCCTTCCTATTGAGTCAGTTTCAGCAGTGTGTACCTTCTTAGAGGTTTTTTTTTTTGATGATTTTCCTGGTATGCCCACCATATCTTTGCATTGATTTATGTATAGATTTAGAGCCGGACACTCATCGCATCTCTATTCCCCCTATAGGATGGCACCAGTTGAGTTAAGAGAGTTAAAGGCCCAGTTATAGAAATTTTTAGATAAAGGGTTCATCCGTCCTAGTACTTCTCTATAGTGTTCTCCAATGTTGTTTGTTAAGAAAAAGGATGGTATTCTACGTGTGTGCATAGACTACTGATAGTTAAATAAAGTTATGATTCATAACAAATATATCTTGCTCTATATATATGATTTATTTGATCAGTTATAAGGTGCTTCAGTATTTTCCAAGATTGATTTGAGGTCTGGTTATCAGCAGTTAAAAATTTAGGTCGAAGACATTCCTAAGACTGCATTCTGCACCAGGTATGGGCACTATGAGTACTTCGTGATGTCCTTCGGGCTGACTAGTACCCCAGCTGCTTTTATGGGCTTGATGAACAAGGTATTTAAGCCATACTTGGATTCCTTCGTAATTATTTTCATTGATGATATTCTTGTATATTCTAAGAGTAGGGAGGAAAACAAGGATCACTTGCGTGTCATATTGGGTTTACTTAAGGAGAAATAGCTATATCCAAAATATTCTAAGTGTGAGTTTTAGTTGACTTCAATGTCCTTTTTGGGATATATGGTATCGAAAGAGGGGGTTATGGTAGACCTATAAAAGATTATAGCAGTTAAAAATCGTACTAGGCCTACCTCTATGACCGAGGTTTGTAGTTTTATGTCCTAGCTAGTTATTATCATAGGTTTGAAGAGGTTTTGTTCTATTGCCTCACATCTGACTCATCTGAATTAGAAAATTATACCTTTTGTTTGGTTCGATGAATATGAGGAGAGCTTTCAAAAGCTCAAGACATTGCTGACCACCACTCTTATTCTTGCCTTACTGTGGAGGATAAGGATTTCATTATATATTGTGATGCCTCAAGTTTTGGTTTAGGTGCTATTTTGATGTGGGAATAGAATGTGATCGCTTATGCTTCGCGACAGTTGATGGTGCATGAGAAGAATTATCCTACTCATGACCTAGAGTTGGCTGTTGTAGTATTTACACATAAGATATAAAGACAATATTTGTATCGGGTGCGATGTGAAGTATTCACTGACTACCATAGCTTGCACCATATCTTCACTCAGAAGGAATTAAATTTGAGACAGCCCAGGCAGATGGAGCTACTCAAATATTATAATGTGACTATTCTCTATCACCTGGGTAAGACTAATGTGGTAACCGATGAATTGAGTAGAAAGATGGAAAGAATGGCTAGGTTGGCTTGCTTGGAGGTTTCTAGATGTCTGTTGGCTAGGGAAGTTCATTCTCTAGCCAATAGTTTTGTGCGACTTGAGGTGTCGGATAAAGGTAGGTTCCTAGCCAGTGTAGAAGTGAGGTCTATATTTCTTGATCAAATCAAGGATAGGAAGTTCGAGGATGCGAAGTTAAATAAGATTTATGGCAAGGTTCTGCAAGGTGAAGCCAATGAGGCCATTCTTGATGGTGAGGTGTTTTGCAAATTTAGTGGCGGATTTATGTGCCCTGTATTATTGATTTGATTTCTACCATACATGATGAGGTGCATAGATTGAGATATTCTATACATTCTGGTGCAACCAAGATGTACCATGATTTGAGGAAGCACTATTAGTGGGGATGAAATTAGCGAGATATAGTTGATTTCATGGCTAGGTGTCAGAATTGCCAACAAGTAAAGTATGAACATCAAAAACCTGGTGGTAATCTGCAGAGGATGCTTATTCCTAAATTGAAGTAGGAGAAGGTTTCTATAGACTTTATCGTTAAACTTTCCTAGACTTTGGGGAAATATGATTTGATATGGGTTATTGTGGATAGGCTAACTAAGTCTACACATTTCATTTTGGTGCAGGTTACTTATAATGCAGCTAAGTTGGCTAAAATTTATCTCAAGAAGATTGTCAGGCTTCATGGGGTTCCTATTTCTATTATTTTTAATAGGGGTATGCAGTATACCTCTAACTATTGGGATAAGCTACATGAAGAGTTGGGTTCTAGATTGGATCTGAGTACAACTTTTTATCCTCAGACCAATGGGTATTCTGAGCAGATGATCCAGGTACTATAGGACATGCTCCTTGTGTGTGTGATGGATTTTGGAGGTCATTGGGATTAGTTCCTACCTTTGTCCTAGTTTGCATACAGTAATAGTTATCATTCAAGCATTGACATGGCTTCTTTTGAGGCTTTATATGGGAGGAGGTGTAGATATCCTATTGGATGGTTTAATGCATTTGAGGAGCGACCTTAGGGTACATATCTTTTAAAGTATTCGATAGAGAAAGTAAGATTTATTTGAGAGAAGCTTGTGGCAGCTCAAAACCGGCAAAAGGAATATGCAGATCGAAAGGTAAGAGACTTGCATTTCATAGAAGGTGAGAAAGTGTTGCTCAAAGCTTCACCCGTGAAAGGTGTTATGCATTTCAGGAAGTAGGGTAAACTTAGTCCAAGGTATATTGGATAGTTTGAGATTTTGAAAGGTGTGGGGCCGGTGGCTTACAGGTTGGCCTTACCTCTGAGTTTGTCGGGATTTCATCCCTTGTTTGATGTTTTGATGCCCAAGAAGTAAGATGGAGATCTTGACAACATTATTCATTGGGGTTCTATCTTGCTAGATGAGAACCTCTTATAAAGAGGAATCTATTGTCATTCTTGATAGAGATGTCCGAAAATCACGGACTAAGGAGATCGCATCCGTAAAGGTCTAGTGGAACAATCGTCCTATTAAGGAGACCACTTGGGAGAGCAAATCGGACATGCATAGTCGATATCAACAGTTATTCATTGATTAACATAACTTCTTTCTTATTTTCCCTATTTTCTCTAGTTGTCATTTGGGGATGATCGATTGTTTAATTAGTATCTAATGTAATAACCCATCCCTTCGTTATATCGTTGGTTGGGGTAAGTGCCTGGGTAGAGTTTTTCCTTAGATGAGAGTTGTTAAAATATCAATGTAGGGTGGTTTCTAATGGAAATTGAGTGATGTGTGGTGTAGAGATAATCCGTATCTTGATGTGTAGCATTTGATGATTTTGAGGTAATGACATGATAACTAAGATATATAGTGATCCATAGAAACTTTTGGAATGATATTCAGGTTAGTAAAACTCAAGTTAGGGCATTTGCCGCGATAAGATAAATCTATGTTGTCGAAAAACCAAGAGATGGTTGTAAAAGAGGTAAATTTTGGGAAGCCACTTGAGCTACTATTTAAGGACAACCATAGTGGTCCTAGTATAGTCGTAGTGGGGCTGCCGTAGCAGTCAACTGACTGCCGTAGCGGTTGATGAGTTAATTGATGGACTATCGTAGTGGGCCTCTGGCCTCTACAGTGGGACCATCATAGCGGACAGGGTACTGCTACAGTGGTCATCGAGCAGTGTTTAATGCCTGTTTTCCAATTTTTGATGTTACTTTCTCCCAAACATCCAAATTTTTGACCTAAGGCTTGAGAGGGGAGATTTCCTTCATAGTTGGATGATTTCTTCTATTGAGGTAAGTTTATTTCACTCTGCTAACATAGGATTAATCCTTTTAATGTTTAGAATCGCTAGAATAAGAGTTATGGTGAAATTCATGGGTTCGAACCCTTAATTGATGAACTAGTGAGAATTAGCTATGCGTAGTCATAAAATCACTTGATAATGGCTCTAGGTTTTTAGATTATACTTCCAAGCACAAAATTCTTTCCCGTTAAGATGGATTATGGGAATTTGGGGTGATTTAATGGGTGAAAACCCCCAAATTAATGATTCAGTATATGAACTAGGGTAAAATCGATGGGTTTTAGTTCCTGAAGCCTAGAATTGAAGAGTAAGTTATTGAATACTTTGTATTTGTTGTTTGTTAGATAGAGAACAATCCAAAACTATAAGGAAAGGAAAGGCTCTTGCGGATTAGTTTCATTTGGGCTTGTGTTTGAGGTAGGTTATGATTTCTATTATAGTTGTAGACTTGATTTAGACTTCATGCCTATTCGTATGTTTGATATCTGTGAATTGATCTTTGAGCATAGTTGTGATTAGTGAATTTAGTTGATATTGCTTGTATACATGAGATAGACGACATGAAATTGACTAAGTATTTTATGATGATAAATTGTGTACTTGGATTATTAGTTTAACGTGTTACGTCTTGATCGATAGTGAATGATTGCATTTCACTTTATTGTGTTATTCGGAGGGTCGGGTACTGCGCTGGTATGGGTTACATACTTATTAATATATAGAGGGTCGGGTAACATATCGATATGGTACATGGATGAAGTTGATCCCCTGCAGGTCATGACTATCGAGCAAACATAAGACCCCTTAGTAGGTGTGTACAAATTTGATTTGGTAATTAATATGTACCTTTCTTATCCCTAAGTTTGAGGACGAACGTGTATTTTAGTGGTGGACCTTCATAGTGTTTTTTTCTATTTCGATGTATTTTGATCATTTTACCCCTCTCTATAGCTAATTTATTTTATTTGTGGTCTATGGGTGTGGTTGGAACAATTCTCAAGGTTGTTAATTCAGAATTATGTATGTTTTTCATTTTGGAAGGTATAAGAGTTGATATGGTTGACAAAAGTCAATATTTTGTGATATCGGGGTTGTATAGGAATTCCTATAGTTCTGTTAGCTCCAAAATGTGATTTTTGAATTAGTAGGTCATTTGGTTTGGGTCTCAAGGCATTCAAATAGATTTTGAGTAGTTGGTTAGAAAGATAGAAGTTCAAGCCATAGGTTTGACTTTGGTCAACATTTGATTTAGACAATTTCTATTCGATGTTTTGATATTTCCATTGAGTTTGGAATATCACTTTTACTTGAGTAGAATATTTGGTTTATGTTCACGGGGTTCGGAATGAGTTTCGAGGGTCGATTTTGGGTTTGGGAGATTGTTTTTGCTTAGCTTATAGCTATTGGTGTTGGTGTAGTCGCACTTGCAGTGTCACACTTGCAGGAAAATGGTCGCACCTGTGTTGCATGTAGGAGTGGAGATGGATCGACCGTGTGTAACTTCTCCATAGCCACAAGGTCACCCCTGCGAGCTTTTGTCTCGCCTGTAACTCCGCTGTTGCGGGAGTCGTCCTCATTGGCTAAGCTCACCTGTTTAATTGACATCTGCTGATGTGAAAGGTTTTTCGCGCCTATGACTCTACGTCTGCAGCCAGATCTCTGCACCTGTGGAGATTGTTGTAGGATAATAGTGATTTATTTTTTAAAACTCATTTTATTCTTCCATGCCTTGATTTTGGAGCTTGAGAACTCATTTTTAGGAGATTCAAAAGGTGTTTTTCAAGGATTCTTCTTTAGGTACGGTTAATACACTATATTTACACATTCACAAGTGATTTGATTATGATTTCATCTTTAAATGTTTATTTTTGAATTGGGTAATTGGAATTTTGGGATAAAGTTAAAAAATGGTGTTTTGATGATTTGAAGGTAGATTTTAGCACTGTTTTCAATGAGATGTAAAATTTGAGCTCTTTAAGTTATGGGCAACGTGATTTTCAAATAGAATTCTAGTTTTGCCCTTGTGAATTTGGGGTTGACTTTTGAATTGACTTTCTGGATTCAAAATCTAAGTATTGCAATATGGATGTTTGTGGTTTTGTTTTCTTAAGTAGAATATTTATTTGATCAGAGTGGGCTCATTTGAAGGCTCTACGGAAGGATTAAGTTTTGGTTTGACTTTTTGAACTTTTTTAAAAGACAAGTTGAGACTTTCCTAGACTCTTTTTTTATATAAATGTGCTAGTTTCCTTAATTGGAAGCAATGGGGATGTCGGGGTCCAGTATGGATGAGATGACGAGTATTTATGCAGGTACTAGTGTACATGATAGGGTGAAAAGTAATTAATTGAGTGTTTGAATAGAGTTTCTAGAATATTCTCTTATTAGCTATGTTTGGTTAATAACTGGAGTCCAAGATTCCTTTATTTCAATTATTAAGCATGCTGGGAGCATGGAAAATATGATAGTGTGATTTTGAGGATAACTTGTGATATGGAAAGCCATTCTTTTATACTAGTGATGTTATGGATGATATTGATACATTCCATTATATTTCATATTTCCTCGTATGCATTTTATTATGATATCATTGGCTCTTTTTTAAAGGCCTTCGGGTCGATTAAGAGGCTATGATTTCTCTAAGGGACCAGGACATTGGAATACTCTCTGAGGCCCCAACAAATGGATTAAGATTGACTTATTATATAATTATTGCTTTGAGGGCCTATAGATGGATCTGGAGGGTGTATATGGACCTCGCGAGTCCCTCATGGGTTATAGCTAGCTAGCTATATATGTTCAGCGAGTGTATATATGTAGGAAAGGCATGCACCATACTAGTCATCATTTTCTTCATTTGATTATATGGCAGACACCATACTTATCATATCCATTTGATTACATTGCTTTAGTGTGGTGAGTGGTTGTTTAACTGTGAAAGTGATACTTTGATCCTTGACTTGAGTTGTTATGAATTTTGAATTACTTGGATGGAATGATGTATATTGTTGTCTTTATTGACTATTGGACTAGGTATGACTTTTTTGATATGCAGGTTTACATGAATTGTGTCGGGTAGTGGAAATTAGATGGTTCACCCTATTGCTTTAAATTAGGGTTAGTCAATGTTGTTTCTGAGCATATATGGATTAGTACTCACACTCATTTATTTCTATAGTTTAAGTGCATGTGCAGAACTGATTGTCCATGGGCACTGAGTCAGAGTCCGTGCTTGGGATATCACTAAGATTCAGAGGTAACTACTGACCGACCCTGTTGACTACCGAATTTCCTCTATAATCTGTTTTTATGTTGTTTACTCACTTTGAGAGCCTTAAACTCTCTATTGTATTTTGCTATTCTTAGTGTTGTACCTTGTGACTTTTAGATTATGGATATTTCTGTTGACTTCCATACTTACTTTATGAGTAGATTGTGTATGATTCAGTATTGATACTTGATATTATTTCTTTTTCTAATACTCCCTCCATTTCAAAAAGAATGATTTAGTTTGATTTGGCACGAAGTTTAAGAAAATAAAGAAGACTTTTGAATCATGTGGTCATAAATTAAAGTTGTCAAATGCACCAAAATGCTCTTTAATCTTGTGGTCTTAAACATGTCACGTGGAAAGTTAAAATTAAAGTATTGTCAAAAAAGAAAAGGGTCATTCTTTTTGAAATAGACTAAAAAGAAAAGTAGATCATTTTTTTTTAAACGGAGGGAGTATATAATAAGTGGAAGTTATGGTACAACGAAGGGTATTTGCGAAGTTCTGTTACTTTGTATGGGCATTTCAGGTATTTCAAATTGCAACTATTTTAATTTCTCTTTCGGTGACACGTGTTTCGTAGTGTGGATTGCAACTGGATTCCACTTCCTTTGATATCACCAAATTCTGTCACATCTTCTTCCATGCCTCACCTTTAACAATGGAGGCTAAAAGCTCTGAAGCTCTGGGTATCTACTATTGTCATCGTCGATGACAAATGGACAGTGGAAATTCATGAATTGAAGCTTGGTACTGCCACTCTTGCTCATTCCGTCTATCCTTATCTCTATCTAACTTTACTATTTTCTTTTTTCATTTATTCTCTATCAATTGGGGGTTTTCTTTTGGATGCTCTGAGTGAATGAACGCTAATTTTTGTCCTTACAAGTTTTTAGGGGCATATTTTGGATTGTCGTAGATTAGCTCTCTATTTGCTAATTTTACCGCATACCAGTGAAGGTTAATTTGTACCTGCATCTGCATGTGCTGTTTAGTGACAACATTTTGTCGATTTCATTTAGAAATTGACTTATTCTTGTATGCATATAAACCAATAAATAGCAGAACTTCCGATAGAATTCACATATAAGCCAGCACAAAATTCAATATCTACTGCCAAAGTCTGGGTGTTGGGTCACCATTGGACTGTTCCGGCCACTGAAGGAGTCATATGTGTCACACTTCTTGATGTTGGCTTAAGCTATTTGTGTGGATTGTTGTGTGGGGCTTGTGCAGACAATATGAAGAGAATTTTATAAAGACAAGTAAGTTATTGAATTCCTTGGGACTTCTTGTCATGACTTCGGAACTAACGGACTGTCTAATTTTTTTCGTGATTGAAAATTCGAGGTTGAAATTTATGTGTGATATTGCTATAAAGCGCATTTTATTTAATGATAAGGTTATTAATCAACAAAGAAAAATTTAAATTTTTAAAAGATGAGATCAATTCAGAAGCATTTATTTATTAGTTTTAAATATAGCAGGCAGAATTCCATTGGTCTAATTTGGGACCGTAGGATAGATTTCGACTCTATTTGACAAACATATCAAGATAAAGAATAGGAAATGGCCCTTAGATTTATTTGTGACCTCTGAGGAGTTGTACGAGGTGAAAATCTCGGTGAATGACTTCTTCATTAGCAGCTTTCATATTTTATGATTTCCTTTCTCTACTCTGGTTCATCATCCTTACGTTATGCTTTGTTAAAGTCTGTTGAGAGCTTTTTCTTCTTTTGAATTTCATTTTATAGAGTGTGTGTGTCTGTCTTCCTTTCTCTGTTTAATCTTCTTTTTTTCTTTTTGACTTTATTTTAAACTGTTTCTTGCCTGCTTCTGCATTGAAATTTTTCTTGGTCTTTTTAGTTTACTCACTACTAAAAAACAATAAAATGGACCAAGAGTTTTCTTTTGTGACGGTACTCGTGATATTGTCTGCAGTTGTATGATGCGTGTGATTTGTTTTAGTTGTTCCAATTTTCTTTTTCATTCCGTCGTAGCATGATTATTTTCCGTTTACCTTCTGCCATGTTTCAGTTGTTTGATAGGAGCTAAATATTTACAAATATTGATTCTAACAATACGCTGTATTTGCAAGGAGTCACGCTCTATTTGCAAGGAGTCACTAATATTATTATTAGTATACCTTAATGTTACCAGAGAAGAATGTGAAAGCAAAAGGAAACTGAAAGGTATCAAGTTCTGCTTGCTGGTGGGGTGGTGTATTTGGGTGGATGGTGAATTGTGGATTTGTGTGGGATAACTATATGAAGAGTTTATTGATTGATTAGACAGACAAAGTTAACTACTTCGACAGAATCTGTCATAGTAGCATTTTTGGGTAAAAATTCACCTATTAATTAATAAGAAGTTCTATTTTGAAAGCTTATGCAGGTTGACTGCTCTATATACATTCTGTCTCAATTGGCACTTAAAATCTAAGTTGCGCAAACTCTTTACTTTCGACGCCACACCCGTGTCGGATTCTCCAAAAATGCACTATTTTTGGAGAATTTGACACTCACCCGTTGACTTTTTGGGAGAGTCCGAGAAACATAGCTTAAAACAATGAGATTTGGAGTTTTGTTAAGCTCACCCTAGGTTTGAGGAAACAGATAGTATCTGACTGAAGACTATTCTTATGCTTTCCAAGAAATTTTGCTGAAGTATTTGTAAATTGACATGCCTGATTTTTACCAACATATGATGAATTCATGTAGAATTCATTAGAACGTGCCTGCACACGTCCATTATTCTAATGAAAACCACAGAAAACTCTTTGATCTTGTTAAAAATCTCTCTGTAAATGACAAAGAGGTTGTGTAGAGCGGTGGTACGTGGACAATATGATTGTTTCCTTATGCAGGTATTTACTTCTCAAAGTTATTTTTGTAAGCATTTTCGCATTTACCAAGGCTACTTCTGCTACCTCTACTGTTCCCTCATACATCCTTGGAAATGATTTATCATGGCAGTTTAACCTTCAGAGAATTTGAGACAGAATCATTCATAGAAAAGGTAACTTCTGCCCAGTTATTTAGGGTAAATGGATTGTCTTACTTTATCTCCTCTTGTATGATTTGTGCCTTTGAGCAATATTAGGTGGTCTCTTTTTTGGAGGGCACTTTTATCCTCTGTCTTGAATAGCTTATTAAGTAGAATGCATAAGAAAAATTCTTAAAAATAGTGACAATCTTTTGGAATCTGTTAGCTCCCTGATCTTATGTTAGAGAGAATTTACTTAATGAAGCTTTGTCTGTACTTCGTCGTGTGTCGTTGGTGTAGTGTGTTTCCATTTCTTTAGGTTTACGGGAGATGCTCTCCAATATTTGCTTTCAGCAGTACCGTCCAAATTTTCACGTCGGGATGTGAAAAAGACTCGAACTTTCTACTGATTTTGTATTTAGCAATTCTATGTCTCCCTTTGCAGACTGAAAGTGGAAAAACATACCATGCTTGAAAATATTGGAGGAGGCACGGCGCCTCAGGCACCCAGAAGCATAGTATAAATTGTGGGATGATGCCTAGGGTATTTGAGTACTTGTTTTCAAATAATTCAAAAGCTACGAATATTGCATTTGTAATGAATGATTATTAATCACACAAGGCATTTGATATATATATATTAGTACATCAAAATTTTATATGCTACTTCACATCGTGAACTAGAACCGCTGATGACTTGTTTAAAACTAAGCAGCTTTATTCTGATATAAAATTGAGAGAAAGCTTCGATCTTACCTGAATGACTCATATAAATTATCTATGTAATTTTCATATGGAAGAGATTTGAAATGTTATTTATTTGCTTCCACTTTGCAGTTTTGATTTTAAGTATTGAATATAGGTCTTAGCTGGAAAACATATAAGTCCAACTTCTAGCTGATCATTTCATTGATTTTTCTTCCTTCATTTTGTGGTAGTAAATTCATATAAATATGATTCTGATTACTTCTTTCCTTCAACTTCAATTTAGGATTTCGCTGAATGGAATAAAAGGGAGATCAAACTTTCACTTTTAAGGTTGAGTTTATTTTTCAATTTCAAGTTTGATGATCTTTTTTATTTTGGTTTGATAGGTGTATCATTGAAGGCATCCAGGAGAAGAAAAAACTGTTTAACATTAGTTGATGCTGCTCAAAGATGTCTAGAAGCATGAAAAATTCAGCTCTCATTAGCTAATCAATAGATTATAGACAAACATCGTAAATAGTTGATGTGAGTTGTGTTTAGATTTATGGAGAAGGCGACTCCCTTGTTAAATGAACTTTTTACTTGAATGAATCCATGTTCTACTATAAAAATCAAATTATTTCAGGTTGGTTTGTATTACACACTAATTTTCGTATGAATACTATATTTTTTAATTTGTTCTGCTCTAAGACAAGCAATGTCGGGCACAACACGGGCACAGGCCAGCTAGTTTCTGAATATTTGCCATGTGGTTCTTTCTTTATTATTGGTTTGGCTTACCTATCACGGGGTGGGATAGGTGTCATCACAACTCGAGTTTTGGATCGTGACAAATTTCGTGATAAGTAGTATCTATATATGTGAGATTTTTTATGGTGGGCTCCTCAAACCTTATATATGTGAGATTTTTTATGGTGGGCTTCTTAAACCTTGATGTAATGATCCTCATGGTTGTTCTATATTTTCAACTTTTTATTCTTACTTATCCTTTTCGTTGGTTTTTTATATTATTTATGCACTACAGGATGGATGACACAATTGTTGAGGTGATCAGATGAGTTTTAAAGAAGAGTTTTAGTTTTAAAGGTTTGAAGTTTGAGAAGTTTGACCAAAGTCAAAATTTCAAGTTAGTGAGGTTGGATTTCAGTATTGACAGTTGTGTTAGGTCGGAAGGTGATTTATGACTTTGTTGGGTGATTGGTACGGATTCTAAGGCACTTGAAAGTTTTTTGGGTCATTAGATGGATTTAGTTTTTTTGAAAAGCTTAAGATGATTTATGACTTTGTTGGGTGATTGGTACGGATTCTAAGGCACTTGAAAGTTTTTTGGGTCATTAGATGGATTTAGTTTTTTTGAAAAGCTTAAGAGTTGACCACGATCAACGATCAACATTTTGTCAAGACGATCTCGAACTAGTGATTTGGTGATTCCAACAAGTTTAGAACATATTTTTTAATTGATCTGCATATTTTTTTTATATCCGAGAGGTTTCGAATAAATTTTGAGTGATTCAAAGTTTTGGCCATTGCTGATGCACTAGTAGTTGGT